>CM049880.1:1767932-1775432 GCA_027474115.1 Schizopygopsis malacanthus | reverse complement strand
TTTGTATACAATTGTTTTTAGAGAATGAGAATTCAGTCCAAGCTTTTGGCCAGTCGTGTCACGTGTGGTTACAGCTTCTCATGAACGTCTGTGAGCACAGTATGTGAGTGTGAAGTCAGATGTGTTTGTATTTGTTCAGGTGTTGAGTCTGATGTGTGTGTGTGTGTGTGTGTGTGTGTGTGTGTGTGTGTGTTTCAGTGTGTGCGAGGGACATGAGAGAAGAGTCCAGCTGCGCTCACAACAACAGCCCGATGGGAGAAGGTGAGAAACATGCTTATCTATCAGTTCTGCTGGATTTACTGACCACAAACCAGTGTGAAACCGGTTTCACTCCACTGTAATGGAGACATACGGGTTCACAAGTTTGGGGTCAGTAAGATTTTTTATAGAAATTAATACATTTATTCATCAAGGATGCATTAAATTGATCAAAAGTGTCAGTTAAGACATTAGGCTATAATGTTACCTGTGTTTCCCACAGGATCTCGTGAGACTTGTGACGTCACATATTAATTTACATATTCATTGCGTCAAGTTTGCGTTCAGACGAGTTTGGGCACTTCAGATCTTCACATACTGTAAAACAGCTGAATGCTGGGGCGTAAATTTCATCTAACAGTTGGGGGGGACCATAAACATAAAATTAATCAAGAGCAATTTTTCAAGGGGACACAAATAATGAAGCCTAAATTGTACTTGTAAGGATATATCTGTGTACACAGCATGTGTAGATAGTATGGAGGGCGTGTTTAAATATTGGCAGCGTCTATTTGCACTAAGTGTAAATAGTGATAGAGGCTAATTACACTGTTAAAATAGCAGGATTTTCTTCTGTTTATACTACTTATTGCAAATAGTGGCAATTATCTGCACCTCAGTATTCTAGTACATTATAAAACAGTATGCAATAATAACTTATGGAGTGTAAATTTCCTGTTTTTAGTTTCCTTGTTTTTAGGGTAGTTTCTGTGGCTCAGTGGTAGAGCATTGTGTTAGCAACGCAAAAGTTTGTGGGTTCGATTCCCAGGGAACACATGTACTGACAAAAACATGTCTAGCCTGAATGCACTAAGTCGCTTTGGATAAAACCGTCTGCTAAATGCATAAATGTACATTTCAATTTTAATTCAAATTAGTAAATGGATGCCACTTTATTGGGACAATAAAGCCCTCCTTACACCTACCCTAACCCTACCCGATACTTTTTTTTTTTTTTTTCAACATTTTTGGTTATTTCCTTAATTTTTTATAAAAAAAAAAAATGCTTTTCTGATGTGATTTGAAATTTGAAAAGGGAGAAAAAAGTTCACCAACAGGCGGATTCGAACCCGGGTCGATCAGGTTAATATGAGTACGACACACAATTCACCATCTGCTCCACTGGAGCTGACGATGACTGACGGTCTTTTGTGATCTTGACCAGCCCAAGATCTGTGATCTGTTGGTGGGCAGAGTTAGTGTAAATAGCCTCTGCCATCAAGGCGGGCAGCAGCGGCCTATTTACACTTAGTGTAAAAATAGACACTCACGCAGTCATATTATAATTATTATTTTGCATTCTCCATAGTATTTTAGGTTTTGTCTAAGGACTGAGGACTTCTCTTTAGATATTCAACTACAGCAAGCCCACTGATCTGCCACTTTAACATCATAAAGAGCAAAACCCAACACATCGGTAGGTCTACAGTATTTGCCTAATATCAGTTCACACACAGGTTTATCGCCGTGTTAGTTATAGTGGGTGACAAGCTACGGTATTAAGCTTGGTAACCTTATAATCGCTCACAGAAAAATACATCGCATATCATCTTTTTTTTGTCATGACTAATTTATTAATTACAAAGGATTTCTATTTCAAATAAATGCTGTTCTTTTGAGCTTTCTGTTCATCTGTGAATCCTGAAAAATAAAATATATCACGGTTTCCACAAAAATATTGTGCAGCACGACTGTTTTTAACATTGATAATAATCAGAAATGTTTCTTGAGCAGTAAATCAGTATATTATTATGATTTCTGAAGATCACGTGACACTGAAGACTGCAGTAATGATGCTGAAAATACAGATTTGATCACAGAAATAAATTACACTTTAACACATATTCACATAGAAACAGCTGTTTTAAATCATAATAATATTAAACAATTTTTACTATTTTTTTTAATCAAATAAATGCAGTCTTGGTGACCAGAATAGACTTTGTTCAAAAACATAAAAAATAGTGCCGACCCCAAACTTTTGAATGATAATGTCCACTTTGGCATTAGTCTGTGAATGTTATTTTATTAATTTCATTTTGTTTGGATGTAGTTCGTTTGTTTAAATAATATAGTTAATGAATCACAAAATTAGAGTTCTGTTAAATAAGATCTATATAATAGATTTATAGTGTTTCTATGCGGTTGCTAATGTGTTCTCTTGGCAAAGCCGGTTTGACTGTGATCTGGCTGGTGGCGAGTGTTAATGTTGTGTTTAATGCAGGAGTTGATCGCTGTGTCTCTGCAGTGTGTAGTCAGTGTTTATTTGCTCTAGATGTGTGTTTCCGCTCCGCTCTGAGTGCACTGAGCTCATGGTTGGCCGCCGTCTCTCCTCCGCTCTGCCAAAACAAGTGCAAGAATGTCTGTGAATCGGATCCAATTCCTGCGATTCGACGGTGTGGAAATGTTGAGTAATGGAGAAACTTGATTCTGGTGAGAGGGATGGACTGTAAGCTCACAAAAGAGACTTTTATGGATTTCATAACCATTTTTGTGGTTGTGCTGGCACGGATCGAACCGAATGAACACCAGCCTCCTCCCTCTCTCTCTCTGTAAACACTTGTCTTCTGCTCTTACTCCGTCTCACTGTGAGACTAAACAAATCCGGACGCTCTCCATTCATGGCCTAGTTTGGAGGTTTCAGAGAGTCGTGATGCGCGTCTGTTGGCACACGGATGAGTGGGAATCGAAAGAGCAGCTCGGGATGTTTTAGAGGAAGGAATAAATCAAGGGACGGCTGGAGATCGGTTTGTGTGTTTTGACTGGAAGCATCTCATGTGTCCTGGTAAGTTAAACATGACCAATATCTAAATATATACTACCAGTCAATTGTTTTTAAAGAAGTCTCTTCTGCTCACTAAGCCTGAAATCTAAAAAACATCAAAAGCAATAATATTGTGAAATATGTTTACTAGGGATGCACCGAAATGAAAATTATTGGCCGAAACCGAAAAAGAGGAAACCAAAACACCGAAATAAATTATGCCAATTATTAGTACCATTGCATTTATGGCTATGACTGTGTACTAACGTTACTAAAATCAAGGCATTGCATAAATTAATATTAAAGTTTCAAAGAATAAATCAATTACAAATTATGCAAATATTTATTTAGCACATTGCAACAATGCACAGTATAAAATAAAATGTTTAACTTGACCCCACTCATGTGTACATTAAATAATAATGTACTGGCCTACTGAAAGGTTGTACAATTAAATGTTCTCTCATAAAAACAAATGCATTTAGGTCAAGTGCATTTTACAGTTTTCTCTGTAGGACTACTACAAGAAAGTGCATTCAGAACAAGTGCAACTGCTTAAAGATGCAGCAATGTCTTCTCTGTAGGCCTTCAACATAATAGTCGTATTGCTTCGGTGATTAAAAGTCTTTCGGCCGAAAACCGAAAATGCACTTTTGGGCAATTTTCGGCCGAAAATGTTCGGTGGCCGAATATTCGGTGCATCCCTAATGTTGACTATTTATAGGGATAGTTCACCCAAAACTGAAAATGTGATGTTTATCCGCTTACCCCCAGAGCATCCAAGATGTAGGTGTTTCTTCAGTAGAACACAAACGAAGATTTCTAACTCGAACCGTTGCAGTCGTATATTCCCAGTCAATGGGACTCACGGCTTTGAGAGTCAAAAAACATACTCAGACAAAACCAAATGAAACCATGCTGGTTTAAACATGTCCTGGGGGTAAGCAGATAAACATCACATTTTCATTTACATTTAGCAGACGCTTTTATCCAAAGCGACTTACAGTGATTCACATTTTCATTAGTACCTGGGAATCGAACCCACAACCTTTTGTGCTGCTAACACAATGCTCTACCACTGAGCCACACAGGAACTCAGTTTTGGGTGAACTATCCCTTTAAAATAACTGCTTTCTATTTTAATATATTTTAACATGTAATGTATTCCTGTGATGTGCAGCTGTATTTTCAGCATCATTACGCCAGTCTTCAGTGTCACATGATCTTCAGAAATCATAATAATATACTGATTTGGTGCTTAACAAGCTTTTTTAGGTAGAATATTTAAAGAAAACCTGCAGTTAGAGCTAGTGTTAGAGGGGTCAATTCAACAAAGAGATAAAATAGAGTTAGAATAGAGAGAGCTAGAGTGAGAGGGTCAAATAGAGATGGAAGAGATGTTGATGCTTGACGATGGTTAAGGACTGGTTAAGGATTGAGTTAAGCAGGTCACCAGCAGGGAACATTTAATGTTAAAGTCTGTGAAAGTGATTTTGTGCCTCTTTGGGATGAACAATAAAAGCATCGTTCACTTTCAGAACGCAAGCTTCTAGAGGCATATATATATATATGTGTATTTATTGCTTGATTGATTAAATCTTATATTTAGAATACTGGCTTTTATATTTGCATTGATATTTTCATGCCAATTAAGCACATCTTCCCTTAAATTCTAATTACTATAATGCTGAACATTTTTATTTATATATTCTTTAAAAGCTCACATGCATTCATCATATTTGCAATTTCTTCTGCAGTTGAATTTATAATGATTTACATAAAATTGACTTGCAATATTTATTCACTAATACAATAAATAATAATAGTTACATTACAGTAATGAAAATCTAAAGTAAAATATCTTAATATATATTAAAAAAAGCATATTTTTGGATGTCAAATGTCACTCAGGCATGTTTTTGCTAAATTGACGCCATTAATTCAAGGTTTTAGTTGTGATTTATGTTTGTCCGAGTGTTATTACCTGGTTTCCTCCGTCTTGCTTGGTTTGGGTTTTGGTTTGGGCTTCACTGGCGGCGTATGCAGAGTGTTTCGGGTGGGTGTGTTGAAGGAACCGATCCAGAGTAAATGTGACCCGAGTGAAAAGGACTGTATGTGACCCGTGATGAATTCAGCTGTGTGTGGATCTGCACATTAAACCAGCTGGAAATAATCCAGACACCCTAATGGCCAGTTACTGTGCTTTTATTTTGTCGCCCCTTTTATAAAACACTCATTATATCCTCTGCAAAGGCTTTTATGGCTCTTCACAATGCTCTGGAAGATATTCTAGAGTGATTCCTGCTCCAGCCGCCGTTCTCGCGCTTTCGCCTCTTTTGTGGGAATTCCTCCGTTATTGCAGTAATTAATAATCTGTCTCAGAGAGAGAGGCTCCCCTCATTGTGAGCATTAGTTTAATGAGCCGTTCCGGTCGTCATGGAGATTTGTGACGAGCTCGGACAAGAGGAGAAATTTGTCCCGAGAAGGAGGTGCTGTGCTGGACGCCTCGGGGAGAACTGGGATTAGACTTCTAGAGTAACGGCGAAATCTCACACACACACTAACTCCACATAGACACCACACGTGCACACACACACAGACTCCACATACACACCACACGTGCACACACACACACACAGACTCCACATACACACACACACACACACACTAACTCCACATAGACACCACACGCACACACACACATAAACATCACACACACACACACACACACCACACACACACACTAACTCCACATAGACACCACACGTGCACACACACACATAAACATCACACACACACACACACACACACACACATAAACATCACACACACAAACATCACACACACACATAAACACCACACACACACACACACACACACACACACACTCCACATACACACACACACAGACTCCACATACACACCACACGTGCACACACACACACAGACACATAAACATCACATACATACACACACAAACTCCACATAGACACCGAACGCACGCACACACATAAACATCACACACATAAACATCACATACATACACACACACACAAACTCCACATAGACACTGCACGCACGCACACACACATAAACATCACATACATACACACACACGCACACAGACTCCACATACACACACACACACACACACACACACGCACACAAACTCCACATACACAGAATCCACATACACACACCACACACACACAAACACAACCTTTGACCCAGCCATCTCAATGAAGACTTCCCATTGACTTCAATTGTTCTTAAATTAAGCTGATTATAATTACAATAGGAGAACCCAAGCCATGACCCTCACACAAACTCCACACACAGACATAAACATCACATACACACACACACACACACAACCTTTGACCCAGCCGTCTCAATGAAGACTTCCCATTGACTTCAATTGTTCTTAAATTAAGCTGATTATAATTACAATAGGAGAACCCAAGCCATGACCCTCACGTAAACCCTTTGATCGCTCTAGTGGTAAATCAAGACCTCTGTTGTTATTTATTTATTAGTATTTTTCTTGTTGTTTTTTTGGCTCAATATAGATAGAAGAGCTATATAACTTTTATTTATCTAGGCCTGTTTTAGTTATTTATGTTTGTAATTATACATGTTTTCATTAGTTTTTTATATAGGCCTGTATATTTTATTCACTTATTTAATTTATTTGTTTGGTTTTAAATATTTTTTTTAAATATAAGCCTATTTATTTATGTTTTATATATTTTTTACTATAGTTTTATGATTTTATGCCTGTTGTTTATACCTGTACGTCTTATTTATCTACATATTTAATTTAATTTAACTTTTTATTAATATCGGCCTATTTAGTTAGTTCGTTTTTTTTGTAATTATGTTTTATATAGACCAATATATTTTGTAATTATTTATTTTATTCAGGTCTGTATGCTTGCTTGCTTGTTTGTTTCATAGTTTTTATTTAGGCCTAAATATTTTATATTTGTATAGTTTTTATATTATCCTGTTATTTTATTTTTTATTTATTAATTTAGTGCGTTTTTAGGTTAAATTGTTTTTATATCTGCCTATTTATTAATTGATTTATTACGTTTGATATAGAATATACATTTTTATACAGGTTTTATGTAGCATTTATATAGGTTTATATATGACAATTTTTTTAATTTAGTTTTATATATGTTATTTTTATTTATTTAACTTTTGGTTTAGTTTATCCATCTAGTTCTAAATAATAATTATTTGATTTTATATTTTATTTTGGACAAGTATTTTTCCAGATTTAGATTAGATCTGGGAACATTCGTCGTCAGTTTTGTCCTCAGTCATTTAGAAATCAGAATTCATAAATGAATGTTCATATTCACATACCATGGTGTTTCCATTGTTTATGGTATTTTATTTAAAAACACAGTCAGGTAGTATAAGAGCTCTCTATGGTCAGAAACACGGATTGATCTGCTTGGTTTTCGGGC
>CM049880.1:1760432-1762932 GCA_027474115.1 Schizopygopsis malacanthus | reverse complement strand
GTGAGTATGAGAATGTGTGCATATGATTGTGAGCGTGTGTGTGTGTGTGTGTGTGATCATGAGTGTGTGAGTATGAGAGTGTGCGTATGATTGCGAGCGTGTGTGTGAGTATGAGAGTGTGTGCGTATGATTGCGAGCGTGTGTGTGAGATTATGAGAGAGTGTGTGTGAGTGATCGTGAGTGTGTGAGTATGAGAGTGTGTGCGTATGATTGCGAGCATGTGTGTGTGATCGTGACGTTGTGATTATAGGAGTGTCGAGGCTGTAGGAGTGTTAAACGCTGACACACATTAATCAGATCTGCTTCTGCTTCCCTGAGGTGAGCGGCACCATTAGAAATATCAGGAAGCTTCAAAATGAAAGAATCTGTGTGTTTGATCGCCTCGGGTGAGAATTATTTCTACAGCTGCTTGTCTGTTGTTAGACAGACAGACTCTGGCTTTATACATGTGTTTATGTATGCGAACATTAATATCCCTCTCATAGCAGCTCATTTTTTAGTTGAACTTAGTCTTTTGGGTTTGGAGCTGTGTGTTGTGTAACTGTACATCATGCTCGGTCATTTGCATCGGTGAAACGGTGTTCGTGATCAGATCTGTGTTGGACATCACTGCTCTCTGCTTTGACTATGCTTGTGGTAGATGTGCTGATGTGTTTCTGAGTGAGATTTGCATCAGCTGCTTTTACAGTTTGACTGATGTGAGTCTGTAACTGGTTGGAAGGAAATGTTACGGTTTGAGCCAGAGATCATTAATCCACGCTTGCTTTCATGTGTTTAATGTTTTACATGTGCAGCGCCGGTCCTTTATGATGTATTGGGTCATTTATAATGACTTGATATTGAATTATTTCAAAGAAGACTCTTTTGCTCACCATGGCTGCAGTTATTTGATACAAAATGCTGAATTATTATAATTTAAAACAGCTGTTTTCTATGTGAATATGTGTTAAAGTGTAATTTATTTCTGTGATGCGCAGCTGTATTTTCAGCATCATTACTGCAGTCTTCAGTGTCACATGATCTTCAGAAATCATAATAATATACTGATTTACTGCTCAAGAAACATCTCTGATTATTATCAATGTTGAAAACAGTTGTGCTGCACAATATTTAAATTCACAGATTAGAAAAAACAGCATTTCTTTGAAATGGAAATCTTTTGTAACATTATAAATGTCTTTACTGTCACTTTTGATCCGTTTAATGCATCCTTGTTGTTTTTTTAATGATATTATATACGGAAAAAAATAGGTCAGAAATTGGTTGTAAATTTCATACATGATTATGAAGAAACTGAATTGAAGTATAAAAACTAAAATAGTATTTTTTTTTAATGCACGCCAAAAACCTTTATATTATTTACTACTTTGAAAAGTCATTTTTAGGACTGGTCCGAATACCATTTTTTGAACTTCGTAGCGTCGGTAATAATCCGGGAGGAGCTGAACTTATTCCTCTCTCTAACAAAGCCAATAATCTGTCTGTCTGTCTATCTGTTTGCATTTTTATTATGTCGAGAACCGTTCATCCAATCGATTTTATATACACAGTACACACACACACATATTAAGTTCACAAATACTTTTATTTTGTATGTGATTAATCATTGCGAGCACTAATTAAAACACCAATTGTTTAATTGCATAGATTTATTATAAATGCATAAAGTACATGCATAAAATTAAAATCTGATGTTCGTCCCGAGCTGTATTTGGTGAGCGCAGCTCTATTTGGAGATGTTTCTACCTCTAATAGATGCTCAGGTGAAGAGGAAGCGTGTTTTAGCGTCTCTGGTACTTCTAAGGATTGAGGAATTCAAGCTTTGATGAAAATCAAACCTCTGCGCTCAAGAATCCCGGGAATCCCAGCGATGCAGACGCTCGCTTCCAGAAACGTCTGTGAATCCAGACACAGACCAGGTTCATCTGAGCGCGCGGTTTGTTTGCTGTTAGCATCATTATCTGTGTTCGAGCTCCGTTCAAATACTACACTCACCTTGAGGTGAGAGTTAATCATTGTTTGTGTTCTCAATCCTGAACTCTCACGGTCAGTCAGAGAGGAAGGTATGTGGGTTAATGCTGTTTTTGGGCTGGTTTAGTGTGCATAGAGTTGTGTACTGATAAGGGATTGAGCTGAAGTGATCAGTGTTTTGAGTTGCCTCCATACAAGGTGTTGCTGTTTTAAGGGAAGTGTTAACAGAGTTTAATAATCACTTTAGTTTTTCAGTTTCACTAATGCTGTCCTGACTGCAAGGCCTCTGTGGCTAAAGTATGGATTCGTATATCTGTTACTGAATCATTATTGAGTCATTCCCGTGGCTGTTCTCTGCCTGTCTGAGCAGATGTGAGTCCGTCGGGATGAGTGTGTGTCATCTGTACGTCATTTCCATGAAGGGCGGCGTGTTTCAAACCAGTGCCTGTGAAGGAATGTGTCAGGTGTGTCAGGTGTGTTTGGGTTTCCTGTGTGTGTGTGTGTGTGTGTGTGTGTGTGTGTGTCATCT
>CM049880.1:1747932-1757932 GCA_027474115.1 Schizopygopsis malacanthus | reverse complement strand
GTGTGTGTGTGTGTGTGTGAGAGCGTGTGTGTGTGTGTGTGTGTGTGTGTGAGTGAGAGAGCGCGTGTGTGTGTGTGTGTGTGAGTGTGTGTGTGTGAGAGCGTGTGTGATGTGAGAGCGTGCATGTGTGAGTGCGTGTGTATGAGTGTGTGTGTGTGTGTGTGTGTGAGTGAGTCAGACTATTCTGGCTTTGCTGTATGTTGGTTTTGTCTCTTTTTGTCATAACTAGTCCTGATAAAGTTATTATAATGAATTCATAGCTCATTTTGACATAGAAAAAGTCACATTGTAGCAGTTTTGAAATTAATTACTGTTTTGATTAGTAATTATCCGCAGTAGATTCATAAGTTGTTCCATTTCTAAAAATACGTGTTTGAGTCTAGGCATCTTAAAAATGCTTATGAGTGTACAATTTCAGTCTTTTGAAAAATAGTTTTTGACAACTTCATAGTTTTTCCATTTATGACAAGAACTAGTCAAATCTTAGATCAAATAAATGTCTTCATTCTATCAACAATTGCATCATTTTTTTCAATTTCTAGTAACGTATTGTCAAATATAGGTGTCTTAATTCTTATGCTTGTAACATTTTAATACGAATTTCGTCAATTCTTTCATTGATTCAGCAATTTCATAACAATAATTTTTTTAATCTAAGTGTCCTATTTAACATTTCAATGCAAGTATTCAAAAAAACATTAATGTCCAGAGTGTTATTTTTGTTTTGTAATTAATTATTTATTAAATGTGTAGTTTGTGTCTCATATTTCTTGATGCTTGCCTGTCCATTGTAAGTCTTTAGCCTTCATTATTTTGTCTTTAACTGTAAATCTTTGCTGTATGTCCAGAGCTGCTGTGTGTCTGTGTTTGTTGTGAGCGTGTTCACTTCTTCAGAGCATGAGATGATGATCACACTCTTACCAAACACAGGAAGGAAATGAGAACTTACTAAAGCAGATTTCAACATAGATCGTATTAGTTTTCCTTTATGATGGGAATGATGCATACGTGAATCATGATCGATGAGATTGGAGTGTGTGGCTCATGTGGAGGCTTGCGGATGGATTTCATCGTTAAACACAGGCAGGTTTATATAGTGAGCTCACTTTATCATGCATCTACAAGCCCAGAAGGAGTTTCTCAGATCCGTATAGGCTTGTGATGACGTAATGTCTGGCATGTCATATCACGGTGTAAAGATTGCTCTAAAGGACTGCAGTTGCTCACGCTGTTATGCCTAATATCGTCTATTTTTGTCGTTGTGCAAACACTAACCGCTGGTTTATTTCAATACTGATGCTTTAGGGATTCTCTTCCTGCTTCAGATTCTATTAGAAGGTTTAAGAACCTCTCTAAACGATTCATTGAATGAGTCACCATGAACAAATGACTCTTATGAACAAATCATTTAGTGAATCAATCAAAAATATTCAACGCTGCAAAAAAGCTGTTCTTCCTCTGTTTTTTTCCCCCCGTCAGATATTTTTCTTGTTTTAAGCATGAACTCTCACACCATGTTTAACGATGATGATGATGATGATGATGATGAAAAATCGTAAAAAAAAATGTTATGCTTAAAACAAGAAAAATAGGATTAAAACATCTTTTAAATCAAGTGTTTTTTCTTGTTTGTTTTTTTCATTTCGAGGTTTTTCTTGTTTAAAGCAAGATATATTTTATCATTTTTTTCGCTCTCATTTTGCTTCACAAGTAAATGCATCTTGTTTTAAGAATATTTCTGTGTTTGAACAGACTGAGTCATTTGTTCATGAATCGGACTGCATGGTTTTGTGTTTTCTCCTGTACCTGCGCAATCCGTGATGTCCGTTTATTGACTTAACTCATGTTTTTCTAGCATAATACTTCAGTCACATAACTGTATAATAATTAATAGTATAATGACTTGAGTATGACGTCAACCTGTGACCCAAATGACTCTTATGAACAAATAATTAAGTGAATCAATCAAAATCAAAAATATTCAACGCTGCAAAAAAGCTTTTTTTCCAGAACAAAATATCTAAACAGTCTTAAATTAAGATGCATTTACTTTCGATGCAAAATGTTTTTTTTTCTGAAAATATTATAACAATTAAATGAGTTTATGCTTTAAAAAATTAATGTATTTAAAAAAAATACTTAATCAATTTTTTGACTCTCTTAAGCAGATGTTTGTCTTGTTTTAAGCATGAATTCTCACGCCATCTTTAACGATTTCTCATCAAACAAGACGTAATATCTTGATTCAAAAGGAAAACATTTAGTTGAGATGCAAGATGACATAAGATATTAAGTCTTGTTTGATGAGAAATCGTTAAAAATGAGGTGAGTTTATGCTTAAAACAAGAAAAATCTGCTAAAACAATTAACAGAAAGAAAAATATTTTGAATTAAGTGATTTTTCCTTTTCGTTTTACTGGCAGATGTTTTTCTTTTTTAAAGCAAGATATTTTGTATCATTTTTTTCGCTCTCATTTTGCATCACAAGTAAATGCATCTTGTTTTAAGAATATTTCTGTGTTTGAACAGGACAACAAGGCAAATATTGAGCACAAACATCACTTTTTGATTGATTCATTAAAGAACTGGTTCAAAAGAGTCATTTTGTGTTTTCTCCTGTATCTGCGCAATCCGTGATGTCCGTTTATTGACGTTACACGTGTTTTTCTAGCATAATACCTCAGTCACATAACTGTATAATAATTAATAGTATAATAGCTTGAGTATGACGTCAGCCTGTGACCCTAAAATCCGTCCCTGTCAGACCGTCTCCGATAGATTGTCCTTTATTTCCTTCCTCTCCGGATTGTCATTTCCAGCCGTCATGGTTCTGGAGTCAGGACATGTCAGAAAATGAACTTCCAGTAAACCACAACGGTGTTCAGGGTTTCTGGGAAGAGAAGTAGCTGGAAGAAGAAGTCAAAGCCTGAACATGTCTGGAAGAGGCGTTAGATAATTAACATGCACGATGCAGAATCTGCTTCAGTCAATCCTGACCACAGTAAAGCGCTTAATATCGACTCAGCAGCTTGGAAGAGGCATTGCTACTCGTTTCATATACATATATATAAGTCTTAAAATACATAGAAATCATGACAGAGATATATTACCATTTACAGACCGAGTGGACTTCTTAAAGGAGTAGTCATAATGAGAATACATTTTATTATTAAACAGCATTTTTAAGGAAAATCAACTTTTTTCATCCATGTTTTAACTTTGTTGTGCAGTACTTGGCCAAAAAAAATTTATTATATTTGAAAAGATTTTTTAGAAATTGATTTGATTACCCAATTTTCTATATTAAATTTGTATTTGACATTATTCATATTATTACTATTAGCAATAATAAGAATAATACAATTTATTCAAATAAAGGAATATTGAACCATTCTTGTCCATGTTTTGAGCAGCACTTTTTGCCCGAAAATAAAAGGAATGATTTAAGTTTTCCATTTATTAAATTAAATTAAAATGACATTATTACATGCATATTACTTTATGAATTACATATTTCCCATTCTATTACCTTTTTTTTTTTTTTTTTTTTTTATAAATTAATTTGATTACCACCGTTTTATAGTATAATTGATATTATTATTATTATTAGTCATAGAAGTAATACAATTAATAATAATAGTAATACAATATATTTATTACCTTTTTTAAGGAAAATCAAACCATAGTTTTGTCCATGTTTTAATTTAAACCATAAACCTTTGTTTTGCAACACTTTGCCCAAATAATTTAATTGTTAGCATTATTAGTTGATTTTACCACCGCTTTTCATAGGTGTAGTTATTTCTAGAGAAATAGTGAAACCAGCACAAAAATAAATAAATACAATGATACAGATCTTTGGTCATACTAACCAGCTCTAGTAAATTAGAAATTAATTTTAAAAACGTAATTTATCATTATTATGACGTTATGATAATTCCCCCCAAGATGAAATGATGCTGTCAGCATGGTAAGATGGTGTTTGGTGTGTCTCCAGCAGAATGTCCTCGTCTGTCTACCGGTTCGTCTGTGGGGAGTCCGGATCCACGGGCCGCAGACTGCTGCTCTCTGTCCAGCACTGAGGCTTCAGAGGAGAGCCGGCCGGTCAGCGCCGTGTCCACCGTCTCGTCCGAGTCGTCCAGCGAGGGCCACCGTGGCTCCGCACCGGCACCGTCCGCAGGAGCTGATATCCACCTGGAGCTCGGTCCTCCGGAGGCTCCCTCAGGTCCTCCACAGCTGCTCGGGTTCGACTGGCCGGTTGAAGAGCCGCCGGTCTCGACACCAGACCCACCGTCGCCGTTCGCCACCGCCACAATGGCACCAAACCCTCAGCTCACGTACGTGGATCGTGTGGTGATGGAGATTATCGAGACGGAGCGGATGTACGTCAGGGATCTGCGCAGCATCGTAGAGGTGAGAAACATTAGATGTAAAACTGCTGTGGGTTCTGATTCGGAAACGTCCTTGTGTCTCGTAGTATCGGCTCAAAATGTGAACACTGTCAGAAAACATTATTGAGATACTGGAGTGAAACTCAAATTGGCCACTGTTTAAAAGCAGTCTCACCAAGGCTGCATTTATTGGTTCAAAAACACAGTAAACCGTAAAAATTTGAAATATTATTAGAATTTAAAACAGCTGTTTTCTGTGTTAATATGTGTTAAACTGTAATTTATTTATGTGATCAAAGCTGTATTTTCAGCATCATTACTGCAGTCTTCAGTATCACATGATCTTCAGAAATCATAATAATATACTGATTTACTGCTCAAGAAACATTTCTGATTATTATAATGTTGAAAACAGTTGTGCTGCGTTATATTACTTTTTTTCTAAATTAGAAATGTTTTGTCAAATTAAAGTCAATTTAATGCATCCTTACTGATAATAAGTATGTTCTGTAGAAAAAATTGTGCCGATTTCACAAATTATATATTTAAAAATGTATTTAATGATCTAAAAATGTTACTAATTAGTATGAAAATATACAAATACATTTAAAAAATATATATATGTTTGTGTGTGTGACCCTGGAGCACATTCATACATTTTTCGAAATTGAGAATTATACATCATCTTAAAGCTGAATTAATAATCTTTCCATTGATGTATGGTTTGTTATGATTGAACAATATTAGAAAATCTGGAATCTGAAAAAAAATCTAAATATTGAGAAAATCATCTTTAAAGTTGTTCAAATTAAGTTCCTAGCAATGCATATTAATAATCAAAAATTAAGTTTTTATATATATATACGGTAGGAAATTTACTAAATATCTTCATGGAACATGATCTTAATATCCTAATGATTTTTGGAATAAAAGAAAAATGTATAATTTTGACCCATACAATATATTGTTGTCTATTGCTACAAATATAGCTGTGCTGCTTAACACTGCTTTTGTGCTCCAGGCTCACATATACACATATAAGTATAAAGTATTTTCATATTTAAAAATTTAAAAAAATGCAGGCGAGCTTGTTGCAATGCATTCTGGTATTGCTTTATTCGTAACAGTTACATGTGATGCTGCCTTGGTGTAACTTTGATGCCTAAAAGTGCTGTCTATGAAGGATTTTCACTATAAAGCGTTCTTCTACATGTCCCATAAACCCTCCTCAGAGCCGCTGACAGCTCCCACACCTTCCTGTAACATTACCAGCCTCAAACAGACAGACGGTGTTCCTCACACTTCTGCAGAATGCCGTGCTTTAAAACAACAGCAGCAGTAAACCGCAGGACTAGTGAGAGACGCTGAGCTTCTGATCTTCAACAGCTGTTTTTCCAGTCGTTTCCCTCTCAGGGTGGAGTGCTGTGTTAGCAGGATGTCTCTCTGCTGAACACGGGTTTTCCTCGGGTTTGGGGGGTTTCACAGGTGTCACTCCTCATGCAGGATTAGTCTTCATATTCATATTCCTCATGCACGACTTTCCATCCTCGAACACTGCATTGCTGACTGTCTGCAACACATCAACTTGAGCTGCATGCGTGTTTCTAAAGATAGATCTTATTAGATGCTTGCTTCTAACTCTAAGGCAGCAATGCATGCATCTTTTGGGATATCCCATAATGCATTGTCATCTCAGTGGAAAGAATGCAATGCATGGAAAAGACGGCGTAATTTAATTTTTTGATCCTCAAATTTGAAATCAGAAATCATCTGTGCTGTGTATTAATGCTGAAGTATATACTTCTTTGACAACCAGCTGTTTTTTCACAAATGTATCTTCACTGATGCTTTTTGAGAAGTCTCTGCAACAATCGGTCATATTTACATTAATACTTAGAATAAATGTCCAATATTAAAATATAATAAAATAAAACCCACCAATAATAAAATACCAAAATAAAACAAAAGCAAGTAATATTGAAGTTTCTTAATAGAACTAGACAGACCAATATTAAAATATTTAATTAGAACAAAACCATCCGATATTTAAATCTTTAATTAGAACAAAACTGACCAATATTTAAATCTTTAATTAGAACAAAACTAACCAATATTTAAATCTTTAATTAGAACAAAAGCTACACATGTAAATCTCTAAATCTCATAATGATATAAATGTATAGCCTGAATGCTCTGTAAATCGCTTTGTATAAAAGCGTCTGCTAAATGCAGAGATGTAAATGTAATTGAAACAAAACCAACCAACCGATATTTACATTTCTTAACAGCACAAAACCGACCCATGTTTAATTAACTTAATTGTCTTTGATTGCTCAGACATGCGCCCGAGTCAACACTATACATACAGTATAATTAGATCTAATCCAGAGGATCACCTGTATCATCGTTATTTATCATCATATCACCCAGCCCTATAAACTCACTCTATGCTGAAGTCATTTTAGACACAACCGTATGAAATATGACGTGTAAGGGTGTTTTTACCTGAACGGTCTGAGCGAGCATTTTGAAGGGTCTTAAATAATGCTCATAATTGGGCTCTGGTGAGCCGTGTTGCTCTCACAGCTGCGTTGGATATAGTAATTCAGGAACTGATGTCATATGATCGTCTGGGAATTTGAAATCGGAGTCCATTTGGGATCTTAAATATGTTCTTAGTTTAGCTCAGTAAATTATCTGTGCACTTTATGAAGACCTTCGTTTTGTGTTTTTAGTCTTTTTCTTGTTGTTAGGTTTTACTCTGGTGTTATTGTGTATTATATGTGGATTGCTCAGCACTTTGGATTACATTTGTACCTGTAAAGTGCTTAATAAACAAGATGAATGAATAGCTTTGGCACAGGTCAGTGTAAACTAGGGGAAGACGCCCAAATATGGTGATCCACACCGGCCTGATCTGACTCCTGTTTGGGTGAAACTAGACATTTTGCTGTTTGTTTAGCTTTCGAAATGAACTCAGACTCTCACAAAGAGTGTCCACACCCAGACCCAGCTTCTTTGGCATTGATTATCTTCTAAAGCATCTGTGGTTTGTCACAGAGACGTCATTTTATGTTATGAGCTGAATGTCCATGTGATGCTGTTGCATAATAGAGGCTCTCATGCAGAATATCTGCTCATTATGTTTGCACCTCGGCCCTCGGGTGAAGGATGTTGAACTCCTCCCTGATCTGCGGCGCTCTGATTCACAGCCAAACTTGGCATTGGAGCAGTTTCCTAATGTGTGTGTGTGTCTTTCTTTCTCTCTCTGTGTGTGTGTGTGTGTGTCTTTCTCTGTGTGTGTGTCTTTCTGTGTGTGTGTGTGTGTGTGTGTGTGTGTGTGTGTGTGTCTTTCTCTGTGTGTGTGTGTGTGTGTGTGTGTGTGTGTGTGTGTCTTTCTTTCTCTGTGTGTGTGTGTGTGTGTGTGTGTGTGTGTGTGTGTGTGTGTGTGTGTGTGTGTGTGTGTGTGTCTTTCTCTCTGTGTGTGTGTGTGTGTGTGTGTGTGTGTGTGTGTGTGTGTGTGTCTTTCTCTCTGTGTGTGTGTGTGTGTGTGTGTGTGTGTGTGTGTGTGTGTGTGTGTGTGTGTGTGTGTGTGTTCTTTCTCTGTGTGTGTGTGTGTGTGTGTGTGTGTGTGTGTGTGTGTCTTTCTGTGTGTGTGTGTGTGTGTGTGTGTGTGTGTGTGTGTGTGTGTGTGTGTGTCTTTCTCTCTGTGTGTGTGTGTGTGTGTGTGTGTGTGTGTGTGTGTGTGTGTGTGTGTGTGTGTGTGTGTGTGTGTGTGTGTCTTTCTGTGTGTGTGTGTGTGTGTGTGTGTGTGTGTGTGTGTGTGTCTTTGTGTGTGTGTGTGTGTGTGTGTGTGTGTGTGTGTCTTTCTGTGTGTGTGTGTGTGTGTGTGTGTGTGTGTGTGTGTGTGTGTGTGTGTGTGTGTGTGTGTGTGTGTGTGTGTGTGTGTGTGTGTGTCTTTCTCTGTGTGTGTGTGTGTGTGTGTGTGTGTGTGTGTGTCTTTCTCTCTGTGTGTGTGTGTGTGTGTGTGTGTGTGTGTGTGTGTGTGTGTGTGTGTGTGTGTCTTTCTCTGTGTGTGTGTGTGTGTGTGTGTCTTTCTTTCTCTCTGTGTGTGTGTGTGTGTGTGTGTGTGTGTCTTTCTGTGTGTGTGTGTGTGTGTGTGTGTGTGTGTGTGTGTGTGTGTGTGTGTGTGTGTGTGTGTGTGTCTTTCTGTGTGTGTGTGTGTGTGTCTTTCTCTGTGTGTGTGTGTGTGTGTGTGTCTTTCTCTGTGTGTGTGTGTGTGTGTGTGTGTGTGTGTGTGTGTGTCTGTGTGTGTGTGTGTGTGTGTGTGTGTGTGTGTGTGTGTGTGTGTGTGTGTGTGTGTGTGTCTTTATCTTTGTGTGTGTGTGTGCGTGTGGTGCTTTCAATGATGTGGCCTGCTAAACTCCAGCTTGATTTGGAGCAACACAGAACAGAGTATTACAAAAAGAAATTAAATAACATCTTCTGATTGGAAATAATTTTCTTACGTTTTTGGGGTGTTTTCGTTTTGCAGTATCATGCCATTCTTATGCTTGGTATAATGCAGAAAAACAGATTTTCATTGTTGCAAAGTGTGTTCATACATTGTTAGTAGTACTGCTGACTTCGTTGAGTTTAATGAAAATACATAAATGCATTGCAATTATTGTGTATCAGTGTTTTTAGTGTCAGCCAGCTGTTAGTCTTATTAACAAGTACTTGTTATACCATGGTATTTTGATTTATACCATGGGACTAAATGAGATAGAGCAGCACAGAATAGAGTTTACATGCATGTGTGAGTTTTACAAAAAAGCTTGTTCAGTTTAGTAATTATTTTCTTAAAGGTAATGAAACCTGACTGTGTTTTGTTGTGTTACTCTGCTTAGAGGGTGACACCGAGTGGATTTTCAAACCTCTTCCCACAAAAAAAAATCTGGTCCCGTCCCAATCCCATGAAAAAACTGGGGGAAATCCCGTCCCGTTCCACTCCCGGAAGAATGACTCCCACTCCCTGTTTTTTTTTTTTTTTTTTGGCCGAAATCTGTCAGTTACAGTAAAAATATAGTACAGATCACAGCGTGCCCACCTTAGTTGAATAAAAACCCAAAATGTAGTCTTTTATTATATTGAACTGAAAGCCAGCTTATTCACAGTGTACATTGCACACACTAAATTTCATGTAAATCATCCATACTAACACACACGTTTTCTATTTGGATTTTTTTTTTTAAGTAGATATTTCACTCTATAGATATACTGTATTTTTCAAAGACGGAGTTTCAAAGTTTCTCGCTCAAGTTCACAGAGACCTAAAGCGCAGCCTGTTTGCTTTACAAACTGTACAGCTGTAGAGTCTTTACAGATTCGAAAGATGTATTAGGCTACTTTTATCTGTATGACCAAAAATGACGGAGATTTTAGGAGCAAGTGAGCGCACCGGAGCCTGTCCTGCAGCGAGCGCGCTGTTCAGCTTCCACTCTCCACGCACACACTTCAATAGGTGAACATCATATTGAGCGGCCATGTTGCTGCTACTACATCTTTCAGATGAAAAGCTATATTTGAGGTTGATGAATGATAGGTGAGCGTTTGGATGTCCTGCCCGA
>CM049880.1:1735432-1742932 GCA_027474115.1 Schizopygopsis malacanthus | reverse complement strand
CATGTGTGTCTCTGTCTTTGTGTGTGCGTGCGTGCGTGTGTGTGTCTGTGTGTGTGTGTGTGTCCGTGCGTATGTGTGTGTGTGTGTGTGTGTGTGTGTGTGTGTGTGCGTGTGTGTGTGTGTGTGTGTGTTTGTGTGTGCGTGTGTGTGTGTCTCTGTCTCTGTGTGTGTGTGTGTGCGTGCGTGCGTGCGTGTGTGTGTGTGTGTGTGTGTGTGTGTGTCTCTGTTTGTGTGCGTGCGTGCGTGTGTGTGTCTGTGTGTGTGTGTCTCTGTCTCTGTGTGCGTGCGTGTCTCTGTCTCTGTGTGTGTGCGCGTGCGTGCGTGCGTGCGTCTCTGTCTCTGTGTGCATGTGTGTCTCTGTCTCTGTGTGCGTGTGTGCGTGCGTGCGTGTGTGTGTGTGTGTGTCTCTGTCTCTGTGTGCGTGTGTGTCTCTGTGTGTGTGTGCGTGCGTGCGTGCGTGCGTGTGTGTGTCTGTAGTTCGGTGGCGGTGCTGACAGACTTTCTGAGGAATAAAACTCTGGCCAAGTTCTTCCGGGATCGACAGGCTTCGCTCAAGCGCTCTCTTCCGCTGGGTTCTTACCTGCTCAAACCGGTTCAGAGGATCCTCAAATATCACCTGCTGCTTCAGGTGCGACCACTGAACATCTGACAACACTACACCGCTCTGTAACACTTAGAAATGTATGATTGTTAATGTGTGGATGCATTAGGATGCTCAACGAGAGCGCATCAATTATCTTTTATAATGACTTCTGTGATGTGAACATTCAGCAGGAAAAACAATTATTTTTGTTTATTAGTTAATATAGTTTCCCTGCCTACATAGTCCTGGATGCCAGGGGTATTATAACTGAAACTTTAAAGCCAATCAATCAGTTTATCAATAAATAGTCGTACATACATATATATATATACAAACACATTTTATAACTGTCTGAAATGAAATAAAATATAAAAAATCAACATATTTTTTCATCTCTTTTCCAAAGCATAATTTTCCCTTTTTATTTAGTTTAACTTAATGTACTAAAATAATTGAAAATAAAACTCTAAACAAAAAACTATATTGGATTTACAGGAACTTTAATTACATTTCAAATTAAGAAAAATTCAAAAGCATCTCAGTGGTACTAAAGTAAATATTAATTTAATATTTACACAATTTAACAGCATATTCACGTTTAATTGGTCTATGATCACATGACATGCAGCTAAACGCATAGAATTTCATATTATTAGTGTGTAGGTAATTTTATTGTTTTTATTTTGAAATTATTTCTTACTACATTTTTATGATTTAATTCATTATTAGCTTTTTTATCAACCTAAAAACCCCAGTTTGGGAAATCCTGCTCTATAGCACGTTTTCTAGTTTAAAAATCTTGGTTATTTCTCAAATCATCTTCATATGGAGATGAACAGCAGGGTTTTTTACGAATGTAGTGCAGTGTGTTGACAGACAGAGTCAGTGACTGTGCTTGTGCTTTTCTGAAGGAAATCGCCAAGCACTTGGACCCTGAGGAGGACGGGTTCGATGTGGTGACCGAGGCCATAGACAGCATGACCGGAGTCGCCTGGTACATCAACGACATGAAGAGAAAACACGAGCACGCCGTGAGACTTCAGGTCTGTGTTACCATCGAAACACTGGAGGACCGGAGATCAGTGTGTCTGTGGCTCAGTGGTAGAGCATTGCGTTAGCGGCGCAAGGGTTGTGGGTTCGATTCCCAGGGAACACATGTACAAATGTATAGCCTGAATGCACTGTAAGTCACTTTGGATAAAAGCGACAAATGTAAATATCAGAACTCAAGACGTATTATAGTTAACTACAATTATTAAAAACAATACTCACAATTAATTAATTAAATATATGTATTTTTTTAACTATAGACACTTTTTTTACTTAATAAATATGGCTAAAACACTACAAATTTGACTAAAATGAAAATTTAAAATATTAAATTTAAAAACTAATTCAAAATGTTAATTAAAACTAATAAATCTCAATTATAATAATATTGCAAATAAATTTTTTCTTGTAGCTGCCAAGGCAACATTTCTCATTTTCATTCAGTTATACATGATTTACTAAAATAACTAAAAGTAAAACTGAAATAAAATGAATAAAATCTATGTAGGTGAAAATAAATTAAAATATCAACAACAACAAAAAACACAGCAAAAACTTTTGACTAAAATTAAAATTAAATCTGAAAAATATCAACTAACTCAATGGCTAAAACACAACAAATTTGGCTAAAAATATTCAATTTAAAAACTAATTTAAAATGTTAAAGTAATAAATCTAAATGATGAAAATAGCTCAATTATAATTATATTGCAAATAATTATTTTCTTGTAGCTACTAAGGCAACATTTAAAATAGTCATTTAGTTAAACATGAATAACTAAAAGTAAAACTGAAATAAAAATGAATAAAAACTATGTAGGCAAAAACATAATAATAAAAAAACACAACTAAAACTTAAGTCTAAAATTAAAATGAAATCTAAAAAAATATCAACTAACTCAAATATATTATTAAAAACTAGTATCTAGAAATGAACTAATGTTTTTATTGCTGCTCTTGTCAAAGGGTTTATTCAGGATGTGATTAGTGAGAGTATTAATTAATTCTATACAGGTGGAGTTAAAGAGTAATATTGTGCTCCTCTCACAGTGGTTAATGACTGATGTTTATCATGCGCTCATATCGCATTAGCAGATAGAATATGACTGTATTCAGTTTGTGATGTTAATGAGCGTCATGCAAACACATTATTATCATACTCTTTGATTAATTCTAATCTGAAGTCCTGACTCATGAGCTGGAGGATCTGTTCATTAATGGATCTGGGGCAGCACATGCTGTACGCGTGCTTAACGATCACTGATCATAGATATTCTATTCTATCCAATCATATCCTATGTCATTCAATTCTGTTTTGTTCTATTCTATCCTATTCTGTTCTGTCATATCCTAATTTATTATTTTCTGTTCTTTGCATTTCTATTATGTCTTTTTCTGTTCTATTCTATTCTAACATACCTATGCTAATCTATTCTATCCTCTTCTGTTCTGTTTTATGCTATTCTATTCTATTCTTACCTGTTCCATTCTGATTTTTTTATTATTATATTCTATCCAATCATATCCTATACCATTCAATTCTGTTTTGTTCTATTCTATCCTATTCTGTTCTGTCATATCCTAATTTATTCTATTCTGTTCCATTCTATGCAATTCTATTATATACTTTTCTGTTCTATTTTATTCTAACATACCTATGCTAATCTATTCTATCCAATCCTGTCCTATGCCATTCTATCCTGTTGTGTTCTATTCTAATCTATGCAATTCTGTTTTGCCCTAACCTAATTTATTCTATTCTGTTCTATTCTATTCTTACCTATTCCATTCTGATTTATGTTATGCTATCCTATTCTATCCTATCCTATGCCATTCTATCCTGTTTTGTTGTTCCATTCTATCCTAACCTTCTGTTCGGTCCCATCCTACCCTATCTTTTATTCTGTTCTATTCTATTCTGTTCTATTGTGCATGCAGGAGATCCAGTCTCTGCTCATAAACTGGAAGGGTCCGGATCTGACCACATACGGTGAGCTGGTTCTGGAAGGAACGTTCCACGTCCACCGTGCTAAAAACGAGAGAACCCTCTTCCTGTTCGATAAGATGCTGCTCATCACCAAGAAACGAGGGGAACATTACGTCTACAAGACCCACATCTCGGTAATAGACTGTTATTCATTCTGAGACCGCGTCTGTTAATTAGACCAGGCATTCCCAAAGCTTTTCATCAGCCGAAACACTTAAAATATCACTGTACAAGATTCTCTTGAAGTCTCCTTGAGATATAAAGTTTATATTTCAATTATGTAATTACACATTCATATTGACCGTTCACAGTTGGTTAATGCCAGGTAAACACAATATTTAATATTTTTATTTTAAATTTATTTATTTGTTTCTATTTTACTTTTGTATTATTTTATTCATTTTAAGTAAGTGTTTAATTTTTTTATTTTAAAATTGTATTTTTTTTTATTTTATTTTTACAGTTTTATTCATTTTTAGTTTAGTGTTTTTAACTTTTTTATTTTAAAAGTAGTATATTTTTTCATTTTACATGTTATATTATTTTATTCAAAAACGTATTTATGATATTTTTAGCTTTTCATAGATTCATGAACCCCTGCATCTCCTTAACAAACCCCAGTTTGAGAGCCTGCTTTTAGACCATTATCTCCTTTAATTCTCAGATATTGTCAGAAGCTGTTCCACTATTATCGGTCCTTTATTGTTTTTTGTAAAAGTCATATCTGATCTGATTGGTGCAGAGCCTAAACAGTGGAAGATTTGAATCAGAAAGCATGTTGTTTGTGTTCAGTGTTCCACGCTGATGCTGATAGAAAGTGCCAAAGATTCGCTGCGCTTCAGCGTGATGCATTACAAGCACCCCAAGCAGCCGCACACGGTTCAGGTGAGTTTGAGATCACGGCCCACAAACGACCCATTCAGCCTCTTCTATGTGTCCGCTTTAATCATACGTCCTTGTGTTTCTCAGGCCAGAACGGTGGAAGAGAAGAAACTGTGGGCTCATCACATAAAGAGACTCATTCTGGAGAACCATCACGCCGTTATACCACAGACAGTACGTCCAGTAACCGGTCTGAATCAGTGTGCTGTCATAAACACGATCTGTTATTCAGACCAGGGATTCCTAAACGCTTTCATCAGCCAACTCTGATATTTACATGATTTAAAGTTCATATTTCAGTCATGTAATAACACATCCACGGTTCTGTGACGTTTGTTATTACTCAAATGACATGCAATGAAACAGTTAAAGTACTTTTTTATTAAGTGTTTTGTTTTTATATAAAAAATAATATTTGTATTCATTTGTTTTATTTTGATAGTTTATTTATTTTCATGTATTTCATTCATTTTAGTGATTTATTTAAATTGTAAAATGGAAATAGCTTTAAAATAAAAACTTATTCATTTTAGTAACTGTTTTATTTAGATTATTTTTTGTCTAAAATTATTTATTTTCTTTTGACTTTTTGTTATTTTATTCATTTTTAGAAAGTGCTTTATTTTATTTGTTTTTATTTTTAAACTATTCATTTTACATTTCTATTGTTTTCATTTTTAGTGTTTTATTTTGATTGTGAAATTAATGTAGTTTTAAAAATACAGACATTTTATGAATTTTTAGTACACGTTTAATTTAGATTTTTTTGTTATTTTTCAAATTTAGTTCATTTTTTATTTCATTCTTTTTTTATATTAGTTTTAATTTGATTTGTTTTTATTTTTAAATTAATTATTTTCATTTTAAATTTCTATTGTTTTCATTTTTAGTGCTTTATTTTGATTGTGAAATGAACATAGTTTTAAAAATACAGACATTTAATTATTTTATTAATTTTTAGTACGTGTTTAATTTAGATTTTTTGTTATTTTTCAAATTTAGTTCATTTTTTATTTCATTCTTTTTTAATATTAGTTTAAATTTGATTTGTTTTTATTTTTAAATTAATTATTTTCATTTTAAATTTCTATTGTTTTCATTTTTAGTGCTTTATTTTGATTGTAAAATAAACATGAAATAAACAAATACATTTTGACTTTGTAAAATTGTTTTTAATAGTTTTTATTATTTTTAGTAAGCTTTTTTATAGACTTTTTATTTTAAAATTATTTTTGTCCATTTTTATTATTTTATACATTTTTAGTAAGTGTTTTGTTTTAGAATTTTATTTTCATTTTACACTTTTATCATTCATTTTTTATAAATTTAATGTATTATTTTATACTGCAGAAAATACGGTCTACTTTAAAACATGAATGTTTCAGTCAATCAGGAATTTTGTAATCAACGTTTGCCGTGTTAATTGCTTTCAGGCCAGAGATGCAATCCTGGACATGGACTCGACATGTAAGTTGTGTTTAGATTGATTTTCAAGCCAGGTGCTTCAGTGAATGACGTGCTTCTGTAGTAAAATGACTTTTGATACACTATAACTCTTATGAAGCTGTGTCCGAACCCGCCGTTCTCTTGTTTCGTCTCAGGTCCAGTGAAGTACCGCTACAGTCCGGACAGGCTGAAGAAAGCGGCGTCATGTCCAAATGAAGATTTCTCCGCTGTGTTACAGGAACGCAGACGCTCTGGTGTGTGACTCGGTCTCTTCACTCATATAAATGAAAGCTCAAACTACATTTCCACTGTATAATTGATTATGTTCTGATGTTTTCTTTGACAGAGCCAGCGAAACGATCTGTACGAAGCACTAAAGGTAACTTCTAGTTCTTTCAGTGGGACACACAAGTCTGAGACCGAATCACATTTAAACCAGGAAATATGCAGAAAGCTATAATGTTTACGAAACATTTAAAACACAAAATTAAGCTGAAATATATCATATAATGAGTGTCACTGATCATCACGTGAGTCTGTATTCAGCTTTCATTGTATTTTAAGATGCTTAAATCATGCTGAGAACGTTCATCAAATGCATTTCATTTTAACTAAATATAGTTTTATCATGAGAATTAATTTTCTGACCTGCTGTATTAGCAAATATATAAATTTTGTAAAATTTAATCCATTTAAATTTCTTTTAAATCGTTTTTAATCATATTTGTATTCACTTTAACACATTAAAATACCACAACAATCAATATAAAATAATTTTCTAATTAATATAATGATGATTATTATAACTATTTTGTACAGAAATTATAAATATGTAGTTTCGCATATGACTGATTTATTTTAAAAAACTCTTAAACAAAAGATCAAAGACACAATTAGCAAACGATGAGTTTTATTACCGTGCTGTATTTGCAAATATGTGCATTTAAATAATATTTTGATGAACTTTAACAAGTTAAAACAATAGCAATCAATATAAAATAAATAACAAAATAAAATATGATAACAATAATATTGCAATAATTATATATATATATATATTAGTGCTGTTAAACGATTAATCGTGTACAAAAAAGTTCACACACATAAAGTATATATTTTGAAAAAATATTTCCATGTATATATTTATATTCAAATAATTGATAATATATATAAATATTTTACATTTATAAACTTCACATATTTTTCTTGTCAATGTGTGCATTTATATATACATAATAAATATACACAGTACACACACATATATTATGTGAACAAAAACTTATTTTGGATGCGATTAATCGTTTGACAGCACTAATATATATAATATATATTGTTGCCATATACGTACAGTACATGCATTTCATAAAATAAAAGCAGAACAAAATGCAAAAAATGTGTAGGATTTAGTCCTTATTCTCTTGATGTAGTTTTGATTGACTGGCTGATTAAAGAAGCGCTGTTAAACATAAGATCAGAGATGGTTCTGATCAAGTCCCGTCATCTCGGTCACGGCAGGTGCGTGGTGTTTGTTTCCGCTCATGACACGTGTCCC
>CM049880.1:1714461-1735332 GCA_027474115.1 Schizopygopsis malacanthus | reverse complement strand
TTGTGCTGTTTTGAGGTGTCTGTGTGGACTGTGTGTTTGTCTGCAGATATTTCAGTCTCAGTGTAATAGAGGGGTGGATGTGTGACTCGGTGATATTGGGCAGTGTTTCATTTCGAGATATACTAAATACTCCACGACACGCACTGTTTCAGAGCGTCAGAGTTCCCAAAGCCATCCGTCCAAACTCTCAAGTTCATTTATATACTGCTGAATTGTGATCGAGTGTTGAGTGAATTCTAGGCCTATCTATTAGTCAGTTTTCCAGAAGATGATTGCGGGTGATTGTGAACTTTGTGAGCCGGCTTCTCTCTGACCGTGTTGTGTTTGAGCCTCAGAGAGAGACGTCGCTCCACCCCGTTAATCTCGTCCATCTGAACACCTCTTAAATGTCAACGAGAAGTTTCAACTGCAAGTAGAAAAACTTTTTTGTTAATTATTATTGTCTGTGAAATATGCACAAACATTTCAAATGCAAGTAGAAAACACTTTATATTTATTTTTATTGAATTTTTATTTCAAACAAGTGGAAAACACATTTATTTATTTTAATTTGATTCAAATTCAAGTGGAACAATTCTCCGCTGTTACAACTTGTAGGAGAAAATAAATCCCTTCTGGTGTACATCATTCATATAAAACTCCTACACAAGCCCCAAAACATATCCGAACACGCAAGTCACATAAAGCTTATTGTATTTAGATGCTAGTGTTGTTTCTTGTAAAGACAGATGGGAGTTGGGGGGGGGGATTCCCGGATGCTACCATATTTGTCTCCATTTAGTGATTTAATTTTTATTAAAATAATCATGAATGTTTTGAAAATATTTGGGCGTTTGTTTGTTTAAATGTAATTTATTTTTATTTTAGTGTTTATATTTTATTTTTTGAGTTATTATTTATTTTAGTTTATCTTATTTATGGTAAATTGAATGTATCAGATCCAGATGATATAGTACTTTGACACACTACCAGTAATTATTTCCATATTTGGAGACTACAAACTTGATCATGATCGTTTCATGTTAGAGTAAACCATTAGTAGTAACTTTTCTGAGTGTGATTGTGTGATTGTGATTAAGTGTGTGTGTGTGTGTGTTTGTTTGTGTGTATGTGTGAGTATGTAATTTTGTGTGTGTGTGTGTGTGTGTGAGATTGTGTGTGTGTGTGTGTGTGATTGTGAGTGTGTGTGTGTGTGTGATTGTGAGTGTGTGTGTGTGTGTGATCGTGAGTGTGTGAGTATGAGAGTGTGTGTGTGAGATTGTGAGTGTGTGTGTGTGTGTGTGTGTGATTGTGAGTGTGCGAGTATGACTGTGTGTGTGTGTGTGTGATCGTGAGTGTGTGAGTATGAGAGTGTGTGTGTGTGTGTGTGTGTGTGTGAGTATGAGAGTGTGTGCGTATGATTGCGAGCGTGTGTGTGTGTGATTGTGAGAGTGTGTGTATGATCGTGAGTGTGTGAGTATGATGGTGTGTGCGTATGATTGCGAGCGTGTGTGTGTGATCGTGTGTGTGTGTATGATTGCGAGCGTGTGTGTGAGTATGAGAGTGTGTGCGTATGATTGCGAGCGTGTGTGTGAGTATGAGAGTGTGTGCGTATGATTGCGAGCGTGTGTGTGTGATCGTGACGTTGTGGGTGTGATTATAGGAGTGTCAAGGCTGTAGGAGTGTTAAACGCTGACACACATTAATCAGATCTGCTTCTGCTTCCCTGAGGTGAGCGGCACCGTTAGAAATATCAGGACACTTCAAAATGAAAGAATCTGTGTGTTTGATCGCCTCGGGTGAGCATTATTTCTAGAGCTGCTTGTCTGTTGTTAGACAGACAGACTCTGGCTTTATACATGTGTTTATGTATGTGAACATTAATATCCCTCTCATAGCAGCTCATTTTTTAGTTGAACTTAGTCTTTTGGGTTTGGAGCTGTGTGTTGTGTAACTGTACATCATGCTCGGTCATTTGCATCGGTGAAACGGTGTTCGTGATCAGATCTGTGTTGGACATCACTGCTCTCTGCTTTGACTATGCTTCTGGCTGATGTGTTTCTGAGTGAGATTTGCATCAGCTGCTTTTACAGTTTGACTGATGTGAGTCTGTAACTGGTTGGAAGGAAATGATACGGTTTGAGCCAGAGATCATTAATCCACGCTTGCTTTCATGTGCTTTATGTTTTACATGTGCAGCGCCGGTCCTTTATGATGTATTGGGTCATTTATAATGACTTGATATTGAATTATTTCAAAGAAGACTCTTTTGCTCACCATGGCTGCAGTTATTTGATACAAAATGCTGAATTATTAGAATTTAAAACAGCTGTTTTCTATGTGAATATGTGTTAAAGTGTAATTTATTTCTGTGATGCGCAGCTGTATTTTCAGCATCATTACTGCAGTCTTCAGTGTCACATGATCTTCAGAAATCATAATAATATACTGATTTACTGCTCAAGAAACATCTCTGATTATTATCAATGTTGAAAACAGTTGTTGTGTTGCGCATTTCTTGTGTAAACCATCTTACATTTAATTCTTCAGGATTCACAGATGAATTAAGAAAAACAGCATTTCTTTGAAATGGAAATCTTTTGTAACATTATAAATGTCTTTACTGTCACTTTTGATCCGTTTAATGCATCCTTGTTGTTGTTTTTTAATAATAGTATATATGGAAAAAAATAGGTCAGAAATTGGTTGTAAATTTCATACATGATTATGAAGAAACTGAATTGAAGTATAAAAACTCAAAAGTATTTTTTTTTTATGCACGCAAAAAACTTTATAATTTAATCGAAAAGTCATTTTTAGGACTTCCGAATACCATTTTTTAACTTCGTAGCGTGTAATAATCCGGAGGACGAACTTATTCCTCTCTCTAACAGCCAAAACTGTCTTCTTTATCTGTTTATTTTTATTTCGAGAACCGTTCTCCAACGATTTTTTACACAGTACACACACACACAAAAGTTCACAAATCTTTTATTTTGTATGTGATTTTTGCAGAGCACTAATTAAAACACAATTGTTTAATTGCATAGATTTATTTAAATGCATAAAGTATGCAAAAATTAAAATCTGATGTTCATCCCGAGCTGTATTTGGTGAGCGCAGCTCTATTTGGAGATGTTTCTACCTCTAATAGATGCTCAGGTGAAGAGGAAGCGTGTGTGTTTTAGCGTCTCTGGTACTTCTAAGGATTGAGGAATTCAAGCTTTGATGAAAATCAAACCTCTGCGCTCAAGAATCCCGGGAATCCCAGCGATGCAGACGCTCGCTTCCAGAAACGTCTGTGAATCCAGACACAGACCAGGTTCATCTGAGCGCGCGGTTTGTTTGCTGTTAGCATCATTATCTGTGTTCGAGCTCCGTTCAAATACTACACTCACCTTGAGGTGAGAGTTAATCATTGTTTGTGTTCTCAATCCTGAACTCTCACGGTCAGTCAGAGAGGAAGGTATGTGGGTTAATGCTGTTTTTGGGCTGGTTTAGTGTGCATAGAGTTGTGTACTGATAAGGGATTGAGCTGAAGTGATCAGTGTTTTGAGTTGCCTCCATACAAGGTGTTGCTGTTTTAAGGGAAGTGTTAACAGAGTTTAATAATCACTTTAGTTTTTCAGTTTCACTAATGCTGTCCTGACTGCAAGGCCTCTGTGGCTAAAGTATGGATTCGTATATCTGTTACTGAATCATTATTGAGTCATTCCCGTGGCTGTTCTCTGCCTGTCTGAGCAGATGTGAGTCCGTCGGGATGTGTGTGTGTCATCTGTACGTCATTTCCATGAAGGGCGGCGTGTTTCAAACCAGTGCCTGTGAAGGAATGTGTCAGGTGTGTCAGGTGTGTTTGGGTTTCCTGTGTGTGTGTGTGTGTGTGTGTGTGTGTGTTTCCTGTGTGTCATCTGTACGTCAGGTGTGTTTGGATTTCCTGTGTGTGTGTGTGTGTGTGTGAAGGGGGGGGGGTTCCTGTGTGTGTGTTTCGAACAGTGTTTCCTGTGAGTGTCTGCAGGAGTGTGTCAGGTGTGTGTGTCAGGTGTGTTTGGGTTTCCTGTAACGGCGTGTCAAACCTGCAGGAGTGTGTGTGTGTGTGTGTCAGGTGTGTTTGGGTTTCCTGTGTGTGTGTGTCTGTGTGTCTGTGTGTGTGTGTCTGTGTCTGTGTGTGTGTGTGTGTGTGTGTCAGGTGTGTTTGGGTTTCCTGTGGTGTGTGTGTGTGTGTGTGTGTGTGTGTCAGGTGTGTTTGTGTGTGTCTGTGTGTCTGTGTGTGTGTCTGTGTGTGTGTCTGTGTGTCTGTGTGTGTGTGTGTCAGGTGTGTTTGGGTTTCCTGTGTGTGTCAGGTGTGTGTGTGTGTTGTGTGTGTGTGTGTGTGTGTGTGTGTGTGTGACTGTGTGTGTGTGTGTGTGTGTGACTGTGTGTGTGTGTCAGGTGTGTGTGTGTGTGTGTGTCAGGTGTGTGTGTGTGTCAGGTGTGTTTGGGTTTCCTGTGTGTGTGTGTGTGACTGTGTGTGTGTGTGTCAGGTGTGTTTGGGTTTCCTGTGTGTGTGTGTGTGTGTGTGTTTGGGTTTCCTGTGTGGTGTGTGTGTGTGTGTGTGTGTGTGTCAGGTGTGTTTGGGTTTCCTGTGTGTTTGGGTTTCCTGTGTGTGCGTCTCTGTGTGTGTCTCTGTGTGTGTGTGTGTGTTTGGGTTTCCTGTGTGTGCGTCTCTGTGTGCGTGCGTGCGTGTGTGTGTGTGTGGAGGTCAGCACTCCAACACTGTTTAATCATTAGCTCTGTATGAACTGTTGATCATTTCATTAGTTCTTAGAGTTATAATATTTATCACTGTAGGTCCGATATAAAATGTCATTTTCAGCATGTTTTAAAAAAACACTTAAAATTGTGAACCAATTTATAAAGTTTTAATTTAATTAAATGTAAAAAAAATTAATTTTTTTTTTTATGTAGTTTTTAAGACACTTATTTGCTCGTTTCTTGTAAGAAAAGGAATCATTTCTGAGATCGAATTTATGAAAAAATTTGGATTTAAATTTTACACACGTTTATAAGGTGTCTAGATTTGACCATATTTTGTTAAAAATCGAAAGATTTATAAAATTGTTGCAACAATGAAATAATTTATCAAATATGAAATTTGAATTGAAATTGTATTGATTCAACAATTATATAAATTATTCGATAAAAAAAGGCGTAATCAAATCCAGGTTTCTTACAAATGCTTATGCATGTAAAATTTCAATTCAAATTTCATGAATTGTTTCATACATTATTCAATTTCTATTATGTAATTGTCAAATCTAAATGCTAATGAGTCTGAAACAATTGATGAAATTTGAATAGAAATTTTACAAATTTTTAAGACATAAACAATTTCTTGTTGAAATTGTTGAAACAATTATGTTAAATGATTTTCTAGTAATTAAATAGCATTTTCATTGTTTTAACAATTGCATAAATGATGAGTTAAAAACAATAAATGTCTAGTTTCTTGATGTTGCCAGAGCGGAATAATAAGTGAATTCAGGCTAGACGGTGTGTCTGGGATATCTGTGCGTGTTTAATGAGTCCGTTTATACACTCTTTAAAAGCTGTAGAGGAGTCGATTACTTGAAAATATTGCCCTGAATGGTTTCTTTTGAGGTGTAATATCATTATTAGTGATATTAACTGCTTTGAAATTACGGAGAGTTTATGAATTTACATGTGAGATGTCATTTGAGAACATTGTATAAGTTTGTATTCTCTTCTCCTTTAGAAAAGCATCTTTGTGAGATGCAAAAACCCTAAAAATGGTTCGATAAGAAACCTTAAGAATGAGAGGTTGCTGTATAGAACGCTAAAGAAGCTTTATTTTAAATAGTTGTTCTAATATGTTATTTGTCATTGATGACTGTGAGCGGCTCGTTCTGCTGCACCCTGTTTTTAATTGCCGTTGGATAGTAAGTTCATAAGGAAGCGCGTTTATGACAGGTCAGTCATTAACTTCATATTGTAGCCTCAGGATATACAGCTGATGGAAAACGCCATTGTTTTATTTCCCAAAATATCTGTTCTGTGGAATGTGATGCGTTACTGTGTTTCTCTTTGTCGTAACTAGTCCTGATGAAGTAATTTAATGCGTCATGAACACCTGCAAAAACTGAATTCTCTGAGAACCTTTAGTGGTTGTTTTAGTGGGTTTGATAAGCCAAGAAGCTCTCAGACATTGAGTGAGTCGTATGATTCATTCAAACTCAAGACGTTGAGGTTTATTTGAGTGCGTGCATGCGTGCGTGCGTGCGTGCGTGAGTGAGTCGTGCGATGAGCGTGCGTCATGAAAGCGTCAGTGAAGTGTGCTCGAGTGAAGAGCGTGCGTGTGTCGAGTGAGAGGTGCGTGCGTGCGATGAGAGCGTGCGAGTGAGCGTGCGTGCGTCGAGTGAGAGCGTGCGAGTGAGCGTGCGTGATGAGAGCGTCGAGAGAAGCGTGCGTGCGTCGAGTGAGAGCGTGCGAGAACTGGTGCGTGCGAGTGAGAGCGTGCGAGAAGCGTGCGTGCGTCGAGTGAGAGCGTGCGTGCGTGTGTGTGTGTGTGTGTGTGCGTGTGTGTGTGTGTGTGTGCGTGTGCGTGTGAGAGAGCGTGTGTGTGTGTGTGTGTGTGCGTGAGAGAGCGTGTGCGTGTGCGTGCGTGCGTGGCGTGCGTGTGCGTGCGCGAGCGAGCGTGCGTGTTTGTGTGTGTGTGTGAGAGTGTGCGTGTGTGAGTGTCCGTCGTGTGCGTGTGTGTGTGTGAGTGTCCGTGTGAGCGTGTGCGTGTGTGTGTGTGTGTGTGTGTGTGAGAGCGTGTGTGAGAGAGCGTGTGTGTGTGTGTGTGTGAGAGAGCGTGTGTGTGTGTGTGTGTGTGTGTGTGTGTGTGTGTGTGAGAGCGTGTGTGTGTGTGTGTGTGTGTGTGTGTTGTGTGTGTGTGTGTGTGTGTGTGTGTGTGTGTGTGTGTGTGTGAGAGCGTGTGTGTGCATGTGAGTGCATGTGTGAGTGCGTGTGTATGAGTGTGTGTGAGAGCGTGTGTGTGTGTGTGTGAGTGAGTCAGACTACTCTGGCTTTGCTGTATGTTGTTTTTTTGTCTCTTTTTGTCATAACTAGTCCTGATAAAGTTATTATAATGAATTCATAGCTCATTTTGACATAGAAAAAGTCACATTGTAGCAGTTTTGAAATTAATTACTGTTTTGATTAGTAATTATCCGCAGTAGATTCATAAGTTGTTCCATTTCTAAAAATACGTGTTTGAGTCTAGGCATCTTAAAAATGCTTATGAGTGTACAATTTCAATCTTTTGAAAAATAGTTTTTGACAACTTCATAGTTTTTCCATTTATGACAAGAACTAGTCAAATCTTAGATCAAATAAATGTCTTCATTCTATCAACAATTGCATCATTTTTTCAATTTCTAGTAACGTATTGTCAAATATAGGTGTCTTAATTCTTATGCTTGTAACATTTTAATACGAATTTCGTAAATTCTTTCATTGATTCAGCAATTTCATAACAATAATTGTTTTAATCTAAGTGTCCTATTTAACATTTCAATGCAAGTATTCAAAAAAACATTAATGTCCAGAGTCTTATTTTTGTTTTGTAATTAATTATTTATTAAATGTGTAGTTTGTGTCTCATATTTCTTGATGCTTGCCTGTCCATTGTAAGTCTTTAGCCCTCATTATTTTGTCTTTAACTGTAAATCTTTGCTGTATGTCCAGAGCTGCTGTGTGTCTGTGTTTGTTGTGAGCGTGTTCACTTCACTATCAGAGCATGAGATGATGATCACACTCTTACCAAACACAGGAAGGAAATGAGAACTTACTAAAGCAGATTTCAACATAGATCGTATTAGTTTTCCTTTATGATAGAGATGATGCATACGTGAATCATGATCGATGAGATTGGAGTGTGTGGCTCATGTGGAGGCTTGCAGATGGATTTCATCGTTAAACACAGGCAGGTTTATATAGTGAGCTCACTTTATCATGCATCTACAAGCCCAGAAGGAGTTTCTCAGACCCGTATAGGCTTGTGATGACGTAATGTCTGGCATGTCATATCACGGTGTAAAGATTGCTCTAAAGGACTGCAGTTGCTCACGCTGTTATGCCTAATATCGTCTATTTTTGTCGTTGTGCAAACACTAACCGCTGGTTTATTTCAATACTGATGCTTTAGGGATTCTCTTTCTGCTTCAGATTCTATTAGAAGGTTTAATATGTTCAGAACCTCTCTAAACGATTCATTGAATGAGTCACCATGAACAAATGACTCTTATGAACAAATCATTTAGTGAATCAATCAAAAATATTCAACGCTGCAAAAAAGCTGTTCTTCCTCTGTTTTTTTTTTCCCCCGTCAGATATTTTTCTTGTTTTAAGCATGAACTCTCACACCATGTTTAACGATGATGATGATAAAAAAAAAAAAAAAAAAAAAATGTTATGCTTAAAACAAGAAAAATAGGATTAAAACATCTTTAAATCAAGTGTTTTTTTTTTTTTTTTTTGCTTTTACTGGCAGATGTTTTTCTTGTTTAAAGCAAGATATATTTTATCATTTTTTTCGCTCTCATTTTGCATCACAAGTAAATGCATCTTGTTTTAAGAATATTTCTGCGTTTGAACTGACTGAGTCATTTGTTCATGAATCGGACTGCATTGCTTTTGTGTTTTCTCCTGTATCTGCGCAATCCGTGATGTCCGTTTATTGACTTTACACATGTTTTTCTAGCATAATACCTTATTCACATAACTGTATAATAATTAATAGTATAATGACTTGAGTATGACGTCAACCTGTGACCCAAATGACTCTTATGAACAAATAATTAAGTGAATCAATCAAAATCAAAAATATTCAACGCTGCAAAAAAGCTTTTTTTCCAGAACAAAATATCTGAACAGTCTTAAATTAAGATGCATTTACTTTCGATGCAAAATGTTTTGTTTTCTGAAAATATTATACAAATTAAATGAGTTTATGCTTTAAAAAAATAAATGTATTTAAAAAAAATACTTAATCAATTTTTTGACTCTCTTAAGCAGATGTTTGTCTTGTTTTAAGCATGAATTTTCACGCCATCTTTAACGATTTCTCATCAAACAAAGACGTAATATCTTGATTCAAAAGGAAAACATTTAGTTGAGATGCAAAATGACATAAGATATTAAGTCTTGTTTGATGAGAAATCGTTAGAAATGAGGTGAGTTTATGCTTAAAACAAGAAAAATCTGCTAAAACAATTAACAGAAAGAAAAATATTTTGAATTTTTTTTTTTTTTTTTTTTTTTACTGGCAGAGGTTTTTCTTGTTTAAAGCAAGATATTTTTTATCATTTTTTTCACCTTCATTTTGCATCAGAAGTAAATGCATCTTGTTTTAAGAATATTTCTGTGTTTGAACAGGACAACAAGGCAAATATTGAGCACAAACATCACTTTTTGATTGATTCATTAAAGAACTGGTTCAAAAGAGTCATTTGTTCATGAATTGCTTTTGTGTTTTCTCCTGTATCTGCGCAATCCGTGATGTCCATTTATTGATGTCACACGTGTTTTTCTAGCATAATACCTCAGTCACATAACTGTATAATAATTAATAGTATAATAACTTGAGTATGACGTCAACCTGTGACCCTAAAATCCGTCCCTGTCAGACCGTCTCCGATAGATTTCCTTCCTCTCCGGACTTTCATTTCCAGCCGTTATGGTTCTGGAGTCAGGACATGTCAGAAAATGAACTTCCAGTAAACCACAACAGTGTTCAGGGTTTCTGGGAAGAGAAGTAGCTCCAAGAAGAAGTCAAAGCCTGAACATGTCTGGAAGAGGCGTTAGATAATTAACATGCACGATGCAGAATCTGCTTCAGTCAATCCTGACCACAGTAAAGCGCTTCATATCGACTCAGCAGCTTGGAAGAGGCATTGCTACTCGTTTCATATATATAATCTTAAAATACATAGAAATCATGACAGAGATATATTACCATTTACAGACCGAGTGGACTTCTTAAAGGAGTAGTCATAATGAGAATACATTTTATTATTAAACAGCATTTTTAAGGAAAATCTACTTTTTTTTATCCATGTTTTAACTTTGTTGTGGAGCCAAAAAAATAGATTATATTTGAAAATATTTTTAGAAATTGATTTGATTACCCCATTTTCTATTGTAAATTTGTATTTGACATTATTCATATTATTATTAGCAATAATAATAATACAATTTATTAAAATAAAGGAATATTGAACCATTCTTGTCCATGTTTTGAGCAGCACTTTTTGCCCAAAAATAAAAGGAATTATTAAGTTTTCCATTTATTAAATTAAATTAAAATTACATTATTACATCATATTACTTTATGAATTACATATTCCCCATTCTATTATTATTATTTTTTTTTTTTTATAAATTGATTTGATTATCACCGTTTTTATAGTCAATTTTGATATTATTATTATTATTAGTCATAGAAGTAATACAATTAATAATAATAGTAATACAATATATTTACCTTTTTTAAGGAAAATCAAACCATAGTTTTGTCCATGTTTTAATTTAAATCATAAACCTTTGTTTTGCAACACTTTGCCCAAATAATTAAATTGTTAGCATTATTAGTTGATTTTACCACCGCTTTTGATATAGGTGTAGTTATTTCTAGAAAAATAGTGAAACCAGCAAAAAAACATTAAATACAATGATACAGATCTTTGGTCATACTAACCAGCTCTAGTAAATTTGAAATTAATTTTAAAAACGTAATTTATCATTATTATGACGTTATGATAATTCCCCCCAAGATGAAATGATGCTGTCAGCATGGTAAGATGGTGTTTGGTGTGTCTCCAGCAGAATGTCCTCGTCTGTCTACCGGTTCGTCTGTGGGGAGTCCGGATCCACGGGCCGCAGACTGCTGCTCTCTGTCCAGCACTGAGGCTTCAGAGGAGAGCCGGCCGGTCAGCGCCGTGTCCACCGTCTCGTCCGAGTCGTCCAGCGAGGGCCACCGTGGCTCCGCACCGGCACCGGCACCGTCCGCAGGAGCTGATATCCACCTGGAGCTCGGTCCTCCGGAGGCTCCCTCGGGTCCTCCACAGCTGCTCGGGTTCGACTGGCCGGTTGAAGAGCCGCCGGTCTCGACACCAGACCCTCCGTCGCCGTTCGCCACCGCCACAATGGCACCAAACCCTCAGCTCACGTACGTGGATCGTGTGGTGATGGAGATTATCGAGACGGAGCGGATGTACGTCAGGGATCTGCGCAGCATCGTAGAGGTGAGAAACATTAGATGTTAAACTGCTGTGGGTTCTGATTCGGAAACGTCCTTGTGTCTCATAGTATCGGCTCAAAATGTGAACCTTTCAGAAAACATTATTGAGATACTGGAGTGAAACTCAAATTGGCCACTGTTCAAAAGCAGTCTCACCAAGGCTGCATTTATTGGTTCAAAAACACAGTAAACCGTAAAAATTGTGAAATATTATTAGATTTTAAAACATCTGTTTTCTATGTGAATATGTGTTAAAGTGTAATTTATTCCTGTGATGCGCAGCTGTATTTTCAGCATCATTACTGCAGTCTTCAGTGTCACATGATCTTCAGAAATCATAATAATATACTGATTTACTGCTCAAGAAACATTTCTGATTATTATAATGTTGAAAACAGTTGTGCTGCGCAATATAACTTTTTTCTAAAATAGAAATGTTTTGTCAAATTAAAGTCAATTTAATGCATCCTTACTGAGAGAATAAGTATGTTCTGTAGAAATAATTGTACCGATTTCACAAATTATATATTTAAAAATGTATTTAATGATATACAATTTTTACTAATTAGTATGAAAATATACAAATACATTTAAAAATATATATATGTTTGTGTGTGTCTCTGGAGCACATTCATACATTTTTCTAAATTGAGAATTATGCATCATCTAAAAGCTGAATAAATAATCTTTCCATTGATGTATGGTTTGTTATGATCGGACAATATTTGCATATCTGGAATATGAAAATCTAAATATTGAGAAAATCATCTTTAAAGTTGTCCAAATGAAGTTCTTAGCAATGCATATTACTGATCAAAAATTAAGTTTTGATATATATACGGTAGGAAATGTACTAAATATCTTCATGGAACATGATCTTAATATCCGAATGATTTTTGGCATAAAAGAAAAATGTATAATTTTGACCCATACAGTGTATTTTTGGCTATTGCTACAAATATACCCCAGCGACTTAACACTGCTTTTGTGCTCCAGGGTCACACACATATAAGTATAAAGTATTTTCATATTTAAAAAAATTAAAATAATGCAGGCGAGCTTGTTGCAATGCATTCTGGTATTGCTTTATTCGTAACAGATACATGTGATGCTGCCTTAGTGTAACTTTGATGCCTAAAAGTGCTGTCTATGAAGGATTTTCACTATAAAGCGTTCTTCTACATGTCCCATAAACCCTCCTCAGAGCCGCTGACAGCTCCCACACCCTCCTGTAACATTACCATCCTCAAACAGACAGACGGTGTTCCTCACACTTCTGCAGAATGCCATGCTTTAAAACAACAGCAGCAGTAAACCGCAGGACTAGTAAGAGACGCTGAGCTTCTGATCCTCAGCAGCTGTTTTTCCAGTCGTTTCCCTCTCAGGGTGGAGTGCTGTGTTAGCAGGATGTCTCTCTCCTCGGGTTTGGGGGGTTTCACAGGTGTCACTCCTCATGCAGGATTAGTCTTCATATTCATAATCCTCATGCACGACTTTCCATCCTCGAACACTGCATTGCTGACTGTCTGCAACACATAAACTTGAGCTGCATGCGTGTTTCTAAAGATAGACATTATTAGATGCTTGCTTATAACTCTAAGGCAGCATAGCATGCATCTTTTGGGATATCCCATAATGCATTGCCATCTCAGTGGAAAGAATGCGATGCATGGAAAAGACGGCGTAATTTTATTTTTTTGATCCTCAAATTAGAAATCAGAAATCATCTGTGCTGTGTATTAATGTTGAAGTATATACTTCTTTGACAACCAGCTGTTTTTTCATAAATGTATCTTCGGTGATGATTTTTTAGAAGTCTTTTCAACAGCAATAATCGATCATATTTACATTAATACTTAGAATAAATGTCCAATATTCAAATATAATAAAATAAAACCCACCAGTAATAAAATACCTAAATAAAACAAAAGCAAGTAATATTGAAGGTTCTTAATAGAGCAAGACAGACCAATATTTAAATCTTTAATTAGAACAAAACTGACGATATTTAAATCTTTAATCATAACAAAACTGACCAATATTTAAATCTTTAATTAGAACAAAACTGATGATATTTAAATCTTTAATTAGAACAAAACTGATGATATATAAATCTTTAATCATAACAAAACTGACCAATATTTAAATCTTTAATTAGAACAAAACCGACCAATATTTAAATCTTTAATCATAACAAAACTGACCAATATTTAAATCTTTAATTAGAACAAAACTGACGATATTTAAATCTTTAATTAGAACAAAACTGATGATATATAAATCTTTAATTAGAACAAAACTGACCAATATTTAAATCTTTAATCATAACAAAACTGACCAATATTTAAATCTTTAATCATAACAAAACTGACCAATATTTAAATCTTTAATTAGAACAAAACTGACGATATTTAAATCTTTAATTAGAACAAAACTGATGATATTTAAATCTTTAATTAGAACAAAACTGACCAATATTTAAATCTTTAATTAGAACAAAACTGACGATATTTAAATCTTTAATTAGAACAAAACTGATGATATATAAATCTTTAATTAGAACAAAACTGATGATATTTAAATCTTTAATTAGAACAAAACTGACCAATATTTAAATCTTTAATTAGAACAAAACTGACGATATTTAAATCTTTAATTAGAACAAAACTGATGATATTTAAATCTTTAATTAGAACAAAACTGACCAATATTTAAATCTTTAATTAGAACAAAACTGATGATATTTAAATCTTTAATTAGAACAAAACTGATGATATTTAAATCTTTAATTAGAACAAAACTGATGATATTTAAATCTTTAATTAGAACAAAACTGACGATATTTAAATCTTTAATCATAACAAAACTGACCAATATTTAAATCTTTAATTAGAACAAAACTGATGATATTTAAATCTTTAATCATAACAAAACTGACCAATATTTAAATCTTTAATTAGAACAAAACTGATGATATTTAAATCTTTAATTAGAACAAAACTGATGATATATAAATCTTTAATCATAACAAAACTGACCAATATTTAAATCTTTAATTAGAACAAAACTGACGATATTTAAATCTTTAATTAGAACAAAACTGATGATATATAAATCTTTAATTAGAACAAAACTGATGATATATAAATCTTTAATTAGAACAAAACTGATGATATATAAATCTTTAATTAGAACAAAACTGATGATATATAAATCTTTAATCATAACAAAACTGACGATATTTAAATCTTTAATCATAACAAAACTGACCAATATTTAAATCTTTAATTAGAACAAAACTGATGATATATAAATCTTTAATTAGAACAAAACTGATGATATATAAATCTTTAATCATAACAAAACTGACCAATATTTAAATCTTTAATTAGAACAAAACTGACCAATATTTAAATCTTTAATTAGAACAAAACTGATGATATTTAAATCTTTAATTAGAACAAAACTGATGATATTTAAATCTTTAATTAGAACAAAACTGATGATATTTAAATCTTTAATTAGAACAAAACTGATGATATTTAAATCTTTAATTAGAACAAAACTGATGATATTTAAATCTTTAATTAGAACAAAACTGATGATATTTAAATCTTTAATTATAACAAAACCATCCGATATTTAAATCTTTAATTAGAACAAAACCAACCAATGTTTAAATCGTTTAATGGAAGAAAAGCTACACATGTAAATCTCTAAATCTCATAATGATATAAACGAATAGCCTGAATGCTCTGTAATTCGCTTTGGATAAACGCGTCTGATAAATGCAGAGATGTAAATGTAATTGAAACAAAACCAACCAACCGATATTTACATTTCTTAACAGCACAAAACCGACCCATGTTTAATTAACTTAATTGTCTATACACACTATACATACAGTATAATTAGATCTAATCCAGAGGATCTCCTGTATCATCGTTATTCATCGTCATATCACCCAGCCCTATAAACTCTCTCTATGCTGAAGTCATTTTAGACACAACCGTATGAAATATGACGTGTAAGGGTGTTTTTACCTGAACGGTCTGAGCGAGCATTTGGAAGGGTCTTAAATAATGCTCATAATTGGGCTCTGGTGAGCCGTGTTTCTCTCACAGCTGCGTGGATATAGTAATTCAGGAACTGATGTCATATGATGGTCTGGGAATTTGAAATCGGAGTCCATTTGGGATCTTAAATATGTTCTTAGTTTAGCTCAGTAAATAATCTAATACACTTTCTGTGCACTTTATGAAGACCTTCGTTTTGTGTTTTTAGTCTTTTTCTTGTTGTTAGGTTTTACTCTGGTGTTATTGTGTATTATATGTGGATTGCTCAGCACTTTGGATTACATTTGTACCTGTAAAGTGCTTAATAAACAAGATGAATGAATAGCTTTGGCACAGGTCAGTGTAAACTAGGGGAAAACGCCCAAATATGGTGATCCACACCGGCCTGATCTGACTCCTGTTTGGGTGAAACTGGACATTTTGTTGTTTGTTTAACTTTGGAAATGAACTCAGACTCTCACAAAGAGTGTCCACACCCAGACCCAGCTTCTTTGGCATTGATTATCATCTAAGTATCTGTGGTTTGTCACAGAGACATCATTTTATGTTATGAGCTGAATGTCCATGTGATGCTGTTGCATAATAGAGGCTCTCATGCAGAATATCTGCTCATTATGTTTGCACCTCGGGTGAAGGATGTTGAACTCCTCCCTGATCTGCGGCGCTCTGATTCACAGCCAAACAGTTTCCTAATATGAGCATTAGTGTGTGTGTGTGTGTGTGTGTGTGTCTTTCTGTGTGTGTGTGTGTGTGTGTGTCTGTCTCTGTGTGTGTGTGTGTGTCTTTCTGTGTGTGTGTGTGTGTGTGTCTTTCTGTGTGTGTGTGTGTGTGTGTGTGTGTGTGTGTGTCTTTCTCTCTGTGTGTGTGTGTGTGTGTGTGTGTGTGTGTGTCTTTCTCTGTGTGTGTGTGTGTGTGTGTGTGTGTGTGTCTTTCTGTGTGTGTGTGTCTTTCTCTGTGTGTGTGTGTGTGTGTGTGTGTGTGTCTATCTCTGTGTGTGTGTGTGTGTGTGTGTGTGTGTGTCTTTCTGTGTGTGTGTGTGTGTCTGTGTGTGTGTGTGTGTGTGTGTGTGTGTCTTTCTGTGTGTGTGTGTGTGTCTTTCTCTGTGTGTGTGTGTGTCTCTCGTGTGTGTGTGCTGTGTGTGTGTGCGCGTGTGTTGTGCTTTCAATGATGTGGCCTGCTAAACTCCAGCTTGATTTGGAGCGACACAGAATAGAGTTTTACAGAAAACTTTCAAGAACATGTTCAGATTGGAAATAATTTTCTTACGTTTTTGGGGTGTTTTCGTTTTGCAGTATCATGCCATTCTTATGCTTGGTATAATGCAGAAAAACAGATTTTCATTGTTGCAAAGTGTGTTCATACATTGTTAGTAGTACTGCTGACTTTGTTGAGTTTAATGAAAATACATAAATGCATTGCAATTATTGTGTATCAGTGTTTTTAGTGTCAGTCAGCTGTTAGTCTTATTAACAAGTGCTTGTAATACCATGGTATTTTGATTTATACCATGGGCCTAAATGAGATGGAGCAGCACAGAATAGAGTTTACATGCATGTGTGAGTTTTACAAAAAAGCTTGTTCAGTTTAGTAATTATTTTCTTAAAGGTAATGAAACCTGACTGTGTTTTGTTGTGTTACTCTGCTTAGAGGGTGACACCGAGTGGATTTTCAAACCTCTCCCGTCCCACTCCCACAAAAGAAAATCTGGTCCCGTCCCAATCCCATGAAAAAACTGGGGGAAATCCCGTCCCGTCCACTCCCGGAAGAATGACTTCTATTCCCTCCCACTCCCTGTTGTTGTTTTTTGGCCGAAATCTGTCAGTTTCAGTAAAAATATAGTACAGATCACAGCGTGCCCTCCTTAGTTGAATAAAACCCCAAAATGTAGTCTTTTATTATATTGAACTGAAAGCCAGCTTATTCACAGTGTACATTGCACACATTAAATTTCATGTAAATCATCCATGCTAACACACACGTTTTCTATTTGGATTTTTTTTTTTAAGTAGACATTTCACTCTCTATAGATATATTTTTCAAAGACGGATTTTCGAAGTTTCTCGCTCAAGTTCACATGAGACCTAAAGCGCTTCCTGTTTGCTTTACAAACTGTACAACTGTAGAGTCTTTACAGATTCGAAAGATGTATTAGGCTACTTTTATCTGTATGACCAAAAATGACGGAGATGTAAGAGCAAGTGAGCGCACCGGAGCCTGTCCTGCAGCAAACGCGCTTCCACACAAACACTTCAATAGCGCACATTTCTCTAGTTAACATCATATTGAGCGGCCATGTAAAGTTGCTACTACATACATCTTTCAGATGAAAAGCCATATTTGAGGTTGATGAATGATAGGTGAGCGTTTGGATGTCCTGCCCGAGTGTATTACCAGTTTACTTTGATTCATAGCGATTTTGTTTCTCATCCCGCAAGAATCCCGAAAAATGTCAGCCTCTACTCTGCATTGAAATTTTTCATGCCATTCTCATTAATATAATGCTAAATAGTGTATTTTCATTATTGCAATGTGGAATTTCATGCATTGCTAGTACTGCATTTATGCTGAGTTTAATTAATGAAGTAAATCAATGCATTGTAATTATTGTGTTTCAGTGTTTGTTGTATTGAGAGTCAGGCAGAATTTAGTAATGTGGTAATACCATGGTACAGTGATGGTAATACTATAGTACTTTGAGTTATACCATCATGGGACTAAAATGGGAGATGAAGCAGCACAGAACAGAGTTTACATGCATGTGAGTTTTACACAAAGCTTTCAAGAACATGTTCAGATTATATATTTATTTTTTAAATAAAACAGCCTGGCTGGGTTTTTTGGGTGTCTGTGGGCATTTTCATGTCATTCTCATTAATATAATGCAAGAAGAAAATGTGACTTTAATGTGATGTGTAATTTGATTGTTTGTACTGCTGATAATGAATGTAATATATCACTGCATTGAAATGATTGTGTCAGTGTTTGTTGCCTTTAGTGTCATCATGCAGAATTTAGCTCCTCGGTTTCATTCAGCTGTTAGCTTTACGAAGAAGTACTGTGGTATTACCATGGTACAGTGATGCTATCCGATGTAGTACCATGGTATTTTGATATATACCATGGTACTGAAAGATTAACCTATTGATACGCCATAATATTTGCATTGTACGTCAAATAATACCACCATACTACCAGTAAATATTTGCATTTTTCAGTGTAGTAAATGCAAAACCGAGACACAGAATAGATAAGAAACCTTATATGACAATATTTCTATATGATTATTATTAATGTAATCTAGAATACCTCTTAATTTGCTGGTCAAAATGTGTGTTTGAATCACTGATAGATTGTGTAATTTTCCTTCAGTTCTGTAGCGCCATCTGCTGGACAGTTGAAAGCGATGCATTATGAATCATGATAAATAATAGTTTGGTCCTTTTGCCATTTTCAGGATTATCTTGTGCACATCATTGACACCAGGGACCTTCCCATCAAACCAGAGCAAGTGTGTTCGCTGTTTGGGAATATTGAACACATCTACGAGTTCAACAGGTAAGATTCAGCCATAATGACTTACTATACATTTTACATGCAGTGTGTGTGTGTGTGTGTGTCTCTCTCTCTCTCTCGCTCTCGCTCTCGCTCTCGCTCTCGCTCTCGCTCTCGCTCTCGCTCTCGCTCGCTCTCGCTCTCTCGCTCTCTCGCTCTCTCGCTCTCTCTCTCTCGCTCTCTCTCTCTCTCTCTCTCTCTCTCTCTCTCTCTCTCTCTCACTCTCTCTCTCTCTCTCTCGCTCTCTCTCTCACTCTCTCTGTCTCTCTCACTCTCTCTCGCTCTCTCTCTCTCTCTCTCTCTCTCTCTCTCTCTCTCTCCCTCTCTCACTCTCTCTCTCACTCTCTCACTCTCACTCTCTCTCTCTCTCTCTCTCTCTCTCTCTCTCTCTCTCTCTCTCTTCTCTCTCTCGCTCTCTCTCTCTCTCTCTCTCTCTCTCTCTCTCTCTCTCTCTCTCTCTCTCTCTCTCTCTCTCACTCACACTCTCTCTCTCTCTGTCTCTCTCTCTCTCTCTCTCTCTCTCTCTCTCTCTCTCTCTCTCTCTCTCTCACTCTCTCTCTCTCTCTCTCTCTCCCCCCCCCCCCTCCCCCCCACCCGGGTGATTAATAATAGATCATGCAAAATACCAAAACCAACCAATAAATATTTATAATATCTTTTAAAATATCGCCAAGTAACGTTACAAACAACAATAACATCACAGAAGGACACAAGTATACGGAAAACAAAAGTATTGTTTCCTATTTTTTTCCTGATGTTTATTATTTCCAAATGTATATACATTTTTATAAACTTTTTTTTGTATCATTTTCTACTTAGGCATGTTGACAATAACATCTTCAACATTGTCTATGACCAGATATGTTTTAGTGGACTTTCAACATTAGCTTTGCATGAAAATATACAGTTATCATTTGATTTAGTAAAGTTAGTTTTGTCAGTGTTAGCTGTTAAAAAAATGAGGTTGCACTCATGCACTGTGATTAAAAACGTCATGTAATGTCATTTAGAGAACTGATAGCTCAGCCACACATACAAAAAGCATATTCAGACTCCATCAATGGATTTATTCAGGTCTGATCTACTGTTTAAACTTTGTATTTATCCATGCAAATGAGTGTCAGATGTTCTCTGGCTTTAGATGTGGGATGTAAATAAACATGGTGCTTTGTTTTTGGTCAAGAGCCGAGCGCATCGGTACACATGCTCACCTAATGCTCTTCACCAGTGTGTTTGAGCAGTTGCTCTTTAACAGCGCACGAGCTCATGCTGACTAGTGCTGTAGGTCTTTAAAGGAATAGTTCAGCCAAAAATGATGCTTTGCTGAAAATGTCTTCAGGTCATCCAAGATTAGGATGAGTTTTTCTTCATCAGATTTGGCGAAATGTAGCATTCCATCAGTTGCTCAAAAAATGGATGCTCTGCAGTGAATGGGTGCCATCAGAATGAGAGTCCAAACAGCTGATAAAAACATCACAATAATCCACACCACTCCAGTCCATCAGGTGTGGATTACTGTGATGTTTTTATCAGACTCTCATTCTGACGGCACCCATTCACATCCATTGCTGAGACACTGATGGAATGATAATGATGCACCTCATTTAACCAGCTTCTGTTCTGTAAATGACTTTTACATGCAGCAAAGATGAACTATACACAACAAACCGAAGCGAACCTTTTATCTGAGCAAGTGTGTTGCTTTGAGATTTGCTCTGTTCATTTCCAGACTTCCTCTTTCTGTGTCTGATGTCTGACAGAAGGCCATTGTGAAACTTCACATGTATACTATATGAGCCAAAAAAGCATGATGGATCAAATTTGATACTCAACAAAAAAACGAATAAGCAAGAGATTTTTTTTTCTAAATGTTTAATAAATGCTTAAATTTAAAAAATGAAAACAAAAATGTTATATGTCAGACATTACAGGGTTAAATGCATTCTGAAACCTTTTTTTTTTTTTGTATTATTGCATCCTCGTTAA
>CM049880.1:1679461-1709461 GCA_027474115.1 Schizopygopsis malacanthus | reverse complement strand
GCTTTTCTATCCTGTTTCTATTCTATCCTGTTCCGTTCCCTTCTGTTTTATTCTGTTCTATTCTATTCTGGCCTATCCTGTTTCTATTCTATCCTAACCTATTCCTATCCTATCCTATGCTTTTCTATCCTGTTTCTATTCTCCCCTGTTCCATTCCATTCTGTCTTGTTCCATTTCATTCTGTTCTGTGCTATTATATTATTTGCTATTATATTTTATTCTATTCTATTACTGCCTATTCTGATTTATCTATTGATCCTCTTCTGTTCTGTTTTATTCTATTCTATCCCAATCATATCCTATTCTGTTTTGCTTTGTTCTATTCTATCCTATTCTGTTCTGTTCTGTTTTATGCTATTCTATTCTATCCTACCCTATGCTTTTCTTCTGTTCTGTTTTAATCTATTCTATGCTTTTCTATCTGTTTCTATGCTATTTATTATTCTGTTCTTTCTGCCTATCCTGTTTCTATTCTATCCTAACCTATTTCTATCCTAGCCTATGCTTTTCTATCCTGTTTCTATTCTATCCTAACCTATTTCTATCCTACCCTATGCTTTTCTATCCTGTTTCTATTCTATCCTAACCTATTTCTATCCTATCATATCTATTATTTTTTTCTGTTTCTATTATATCCTAACCTATTTCTATCCTTCTATTCTATTCTAACATACCTATGCCTATCCTATTTCTATTCTATCCTAACCTATTTCTATCCTATCCTATGCTTTTCTATCTATTCTATCCTCTTCTGTTCTGTTTTATGCCTATCCTATTTCTATTCTATTCTATCCTGTTTCTTATCCTGTTCCGTTCTGTCCTGTTCTTCTATTCTATTCTGCTATTCTATTTTATTCTATTCTAACATTTTATTTTATTATATCTTGTTCTGTTCTGTTTTATATTCTATCCAATCATATCCTATACCATTCTATCCTGTTCCATTCTGTTTTGTTTTGTTCTATTCTAATTTATTATCTGTTCTATTCTGTCTTTTTCTGTCTATTCTATCCTAATTTATTCTATCCTCTTCTGTTCTGTTCCTATTCTATGATTTTTTATTATTATATTATATTCTATCCAATCATATCCTATACCATTCATCCTGTTTTGTTCTATTCTATTATATTCTGTTTTGCCCTACTAATTTATTTTTCTGTTCTATTCTATTCTAACATACTTTTCTATGCTAATCTATTCTATCCAATCCTGTCCTATGCCATTCTATCCTGTTGTGTTCTATTCTAATCTATGCCCTATCCTAATTTATTCAATTCTGTTTTGCCCTATTCTTACCTGATTTATTTTATTATATTATAATTTATTCTATTCTTCTGTTCTATTCTATTCTATCTGTTTTGCCCTTCTTACCTATTCCATTCTGTTTTATGCTATTCTATTCTTATTTATTTTATGCTATCCTATTCTATCCTATCCTATGCCATTCTATCCTGTTTTGTTGTTCCATTCTATCCTATCCTGTTCTGCCCTATCCTAATCTATTCTGTTCTATTCTATTCTATTGTGCATGCAGGAGATCCAGTCTCTGCTCATAAACTGGAAGGGTCCGGATCTGACCACATACGGTGAGCTGGTTCTGGAAGGAACGTTCCACGTCCACCGTGCTAAAAACGAGAGAACCCTCTTCCTGTTCGATAAGATGCTGCTCATCACCAAGAAACGAGGGGAACATTACGTCTACAAGACCCACATCTCGGTAATAGACTGTTATTCATTCTGAGACCGCATCTGTTAATTAGACCAGGGGTTCCTAAAGCTTTTCATCAGCCGAAACACTTAAAATATCACTGTTATTCACAGATTCTCTTGAAGCCCCATTGAGATATAAAGTTAATATTTCAATTATGTAATTACACATTCATATTGACAGTTCACAGTTGGTTAATGCTCACATGACATGCAGGTAAACACAATATTTTAAAAAATATATATATATATTATTGGGTTTATTTTAAATTTATTTATTTGTTTCTATTTTACTTTTGTATTATTTTATTCATTTTAAGTAAGTGTTTAATTTTTTTAAAAATTTTATTTCCTTTTTTTTTTTTTTTTTTACTGTTTTATTCTTTTTTAGTTTACTGTTTTTAACTTTTTTTTTTTAAAGTAGTATATTTTTTCATTTTACATGTTATATTATTTTATTCAAAAACTTATTTTTATTTATGATATTTTTAGCTTTTCATCAGATTCATGAACCCCTGCATTTCCTTACCAAACCCCAGTTTGAGAGCCTGCTTTTAGACCATTATCTCCTTTCATTCTCAGATATTGTCAGAAGCTGTTCCACTATTATCGGTTCTTTATTGTTTTTTGTAAAAGTCATATCTGATCTGATTGGTGCAGAGCCTAAACAGTGGAAGATTTGAATCAGAAAGCATGTTGTTTGTGTTCAGTGTTCCACGCTGATGCTGATAGAAAGTGCCAAAGATTCGCTGCGCTTCAGCGTGATGCATTACAAGCACCCCAAGCAGCCGCACACGGTTCAGGTGAGTTTGAGATCACGGCCCACAAACGACCCATTCTCTTTTATGTGTCCGCTTTAATCATACGTCCTTGTGTTTCTCAGGCCAGAACGGTGGAAGAGAAGAAACTGTGGGCTCATCACATAAAGAGACTCATTCTGGAGAACCATCACGCCGTTATACCACAGACAGTACGTCCAGTAACCGGTCTGAATCAGTGATGCTGTCATAAACACGATCTGTTATTCAGACCAGGGATTCCTAAACGCTTTCATCAGCCAACTCTGATATTTACATGATTTAAAGTTCATATTTCAGTCATGTAATAACACATCCACGGTTCTGTGACGTTTGTTATTACTCAAATGACGTGCAATGAAACAGATAAAATACTTTTTTATTAAAAGTTTTGTTTTTATATAAAACATGTATTTGTGTTCAATTTGTTTTATTTTGATAGTGTTGTTTATTTATTTTCATTTTACATGTGTATTTAATTCATTTTAGTGATTTATTTCGATTGTAAAATTGGAAATAGCTTTAAAATAAAAACATTTTATTTTACTATTTTATTCATTTTCATCCACTGTTTAATTTAGATTTTTTTTTTTTTTTTTTTTTTTTTTTTTTTTAGAAAATCATTTATTTTCATTTGGATTATTATTTTATTAATTTTCATCAACTGTTTAATTTAGTTTTTTTATCATTTATTTTAATTTGGATTATTAATTTATTCATTTTCATCAACTGTTTAATTTAGATTTTTTTAATTTTTAAATTATTTAAATTATTTATTTTCATTTTACATTTCTATTATTTTAATTTTTTGTGTTTTATTTTGATTGTGAAATGAACGTAGTTTTAAAAATACAGACATTTTATAATTTGATACATTTTTATTACGTGTTTAATTTAGATTTTTATTTTAGAATTTTGTTTTAGAATTTTTTTTATTTAATTATTTTTTAATATTAGTTTTAATTTGATTTTTATTTGTAAAGATTATTTTCATTTTAAATTTCTATTGTTCTATTGCTTTATTTTCATTGTAAAATAAACATGAAATAAACAAATACATTTTGACATTGTAACATTTTTTTTAATAGTTTTTATTATTTTTAGTAAGCGCTTTTTATAGAATTTTTATTTTAAAATTATTTTTTTCCATTTTTATTATTTTATACATTTTTAGTAAGTGTTTTGATTTTGTTTTTAAATTATTTATTTTCATTTTACACTTTTATTATTCATTTTTGTATTAATTTCATGTATTATTTTTATACTGCAGAAAATACGGTCTACTTTATAACATGAATGTTTCAGTCAATTAGGAATTTAGTAATCAACGTTTGCCGTGTTAATTGCTTTCAGGCCAGAGACGCAATCCTAGACATGGACTCGGCATGTAAGTTGTGTTTAGATTGATTTTCAAGCCAGGTGCTTCAGTGAATGACGTGTTTCTGTAGTAAAATGACTTTTGATACACTATAACTCTCATGAAGCTGTTTCCGAACCCGCCGTTCTCTTGTTTCGTCTCAGGTCCAGTGAAGTACCGCTACAGTCCGGACAGGCTGAAGAAAGCGGCGTCATGTCCAAATGAAGATTTCTCCGCTGTGTTACAGGAACGCAGACGCTCTGGTGTGTGAATCGGTCTCTTCACTCATATAAATGAAAGCTCAAACTACATTTCCACTGTATAAATGTTTATGTTCTGATCTTGTCCTCTGTTTTCTTTGACAGAACCAGCGAAACGATCTGTACGAAGCACTAAAGGTAACTTCTAGTTCTTTCAGTGGGACACACAAGTCTGAGACCGAATCACATTTAAACCAGGAAATATGCAGAAACTTATAATGTTTTCGAAACATTTAAAACACAAAATTAAGCTGAAATATATCATATAATGAGTGTCACTGATCATCACGTGAGTCTGTATTCAGCTTTCATTGTATTTTAAGATGCTTGAATCGTGCTGAGAACGTTCATCAAATGCATTTCATTTTAACAAAATATAGTTTTATCATGAGAATTAATTTTCTGACCTGCTGTATTAGCAAATATATTAATTTTGTAAAATTTAATCAATTTAAATTTCTTTTAAATCGTTTTTAATCATATTTGTATTCACTTTAACACATTAAAATACCACAACAATCAATATAAAATAATTTTCTAATTAATATAATGATGATTATTATAACTATTTTGTACAGAAATTATAAATATGTAGTTTCGCATATGACTGATTTATTTAAAAAAACTCTTAAACAAAAGATCAAAGACACAATTAGCAAACGATGAGTTTTATGACCGTGCTGTATTAGTAAATATGTGAATTTTTTTAATAATTTGTAATTATTCATTTAAATAATACTTTAATGAACTTAAACAAGTTAAAATGACAACAATCAATATAACATAAATAATAAAATATGATAAGAATAATATTGCAATAATTATATACATACGTGTGTGTGTGTGTGTGTGTGTGTATATTAGTGCTGTTAAACAATTAATCGTGATTTAAAATAATGTATATATTTATATTCATATAATTGCTAATATATATATAAATATAAAAAATTTATAAACTTCACATATTTTTCTTAAATATATACATGTATGTGTGTGCATTTATAAATACATATTAAATATACACAGTACACACACATATCATGTAAACAAAAACTTTTATTTTGGATGAGATTAATCGTTTGACAGCACTAATATATATATATTGTTGCCATATACGTACAGTACATGCATTTCATAAAATAAAAGCAGAACAAAATGCAAAAAATGTGTAGGATTTAGTCCTTATTCTCTTGATGTAGTTTTGATTGACTGGCTGATTAAAGAAGCGCTGTTAAACATAAGATCAGAGATGGTTCTGATCAAGTCCCTGTCATGTCCGGTCACGGCAGGTGCGTGGTGTTTGTTTCCGCTCATGACACGAGTCCCGTATGCACTCGGCCCGCTTCAGCATCAAAGCCACGTCGACTCGCCTGTGTCAGATCAAAGACCGCAGCCCCGATCCTCCGCCCGCACACATAATGATGTTAATTATGGAGCCCATCAGCCGCAGGCTTTGTCATGCGCCAGTGACAAACCTGTTTTTGGCTCGCCGTCAGCACTAGTGCGTTATGCATTCTGATTGGCAGAAAATGAAGAGAAAAGCCATCTATGCTCTTTCTCTCTCACACACTCTGTCATGCCGTTTTATCACCTTTCAAATTAAGTTGTCATTTCAACCACGGCTTCCCTGTTCCTGTCTTGGAAATCAGCAGGGAGTGTCCGAGCTAGCTCCATGCATCCGTATAGCATGCATTACATTGCCAGGTGATTTAATTATCCTTGCATAGACCTAGCAGAGCAAATCCACGTTTCGTACTAATTTTGAAGTGCTGATTTTGTTATAGCATGTCAGACTTACAAAATATGATGCTTTTTGGTGCATTTTTGCTTTTGATAACCATTTTTGTTGGGAAGACGTGTTTGTATTAATCTTTAATCGACAGCAAAACACCACAAACACATGATTCCTATGTTTATCTGAGCTAAATTACAATATTTGATCAAGTCTCGTGGCATTTTCACATCATTTTATGCCTAATTTTTTTTTTTTTTGCACATTTCTAATTAAATTATATATTTTGATTCCTCCTTTTTGTCATTAAAACCGAAAATGTTAACATTTTACTCCTTTTTTTATTTTAATAAGTGCATTAAAGCTGATACATTTATATAACTTGAATAATCTGCCTTCTTATTTTGTAAAAAAAAAAAAATAAATAAAAGATAATTTTGAACTCTGCATCATCAAATCACCAAACACTAGGACTTCAAAATCACCTCTTAAATGCATCTGAAGATAACCTGTTGCTAAATTATATTAATAACATTGAATTTATTTTTGTCTTTGCATCATCTTAATCATGGGACGTCACACAGGCACGCTTAAGGTAAGATTTCCACATTCACTTTTCAATGCAAGCTTTTCACATCAACTAAAGTACAAGAAACGGCTTAAACTTGCATTAACATGCTTTTATCCAAAAAGAGGAACAAAAACAATTAGTTAAATGCATTTACAGTACACTGAATCACAAAATGTTGTGCATATATTTCACAAATGCTATTCCAAACTAAATGCATGCAAAATCTTTATTGTCTATCCTCATAGGGTAGAAAACTGTCTTTAGACAAAGGCTCAACAAACAACATTTATAAACAAAAATATTGCATAGAACCAACACAACTCTTTAAAACCTATACTATTCATGCAAAATGTATATTTAAAATGCTTGAAAAGGTGCCAGTTTTGTTATATAAATTAGTTTTTCATAAACACCCATTGACTTTTCTGTGCAGCATGCAGACAGCGAAGGTACTCTATTAGTGGATAAAGACCATCTCTCCATACTGCCCACTACTGTGAGCTCAAACCCAGAACTCAAGACCGCGGTACCTGGAATGATTCAGAATGCACAAGATCACGAATCCAGCACAGGCACGCTGGATGACAGTAGACTTGAAGAGAAAGCAAAGAGCGCAGAGGACAGAATAGGAGGAGATACTGGACCAGAGGAAGATCTGATGGGAGTCGAGCAGGTAGCAGACTTTGCCAGTTCAGTGTTGGACGCTGCCATCTCCTGCTGGCGTTATAGGGCTTTGCTTTTCGATCAAATCACCACGGTGAGGGTCACCTATCGCTTTCTGTTTCACGTCCCTAAGCTGGTGTCCGCCTCGGTGCAATCTGTCAATCACATCCCATCTGCTGCATGCTGAGAACGATTTCTGCTTTTGCACCCACAGATCTGATGCTCGAATGCTGTTGATGTGCAGTTGCATGAATCATTGCATGGACATAACTGCATGCATGGCCACTAGTCATACATTGCTCAATGGGCACTTGACCTACACATTGAATGCCATCTTCAAAATCTGATTTTAAAAACATTTATCACTGATTCTCTGAGAGTTCGGACAAAAACATTTTGACACTTTTCTACTTAAATGCATGTTTCTGCATGACTTAATATGTCAATTCTGTCATAATATGTAATTACAAGTAGCTAAAATCAGGAAAAACTCACCATAAACTCACATCAAATGAACCACAGGGTTTTAGGGGTTCGAAGTGGAAATGTTATTTTCTAAACTAATGGCTGATGTTTTTTGTCCCATGTCTCAAGAATCAGTGTTATATTTCATGCCAGATGTGTAAAGATTGTAATGCATGCATAATGGGGAATTTACAGCATGTTGTGGTTATTAAGATCCAATGCATAATAATACGGGACGTCGGGTGTCTCCGTGTTTTTTCACTTGGAGCCACAGTAAGATTTTTTTGATTGAAGTTTAACTTCAAAGGGAAATTTAACTGTCAAATTTTGGGGGTGGAGGTCGGATGGCTTGCCTTCTGTAATTAAATTAAGCAAAGGTTCCGGTTTCCTTGTGTTTTGTTTGATGGCACACAAAAGCAATTTCAGAAGGTCAGTTGTCTGTGGAAAAACATTGAAATGCATGGATGCTTTTAAATGAATTGCAGATGTTTATGAAAGGTTGAAATATCACTAGAGGGATATTTGACAGATGGTGACTGTGAACGCTGTCTTTCAGTAATGAACATTTACATCTGGTAAATTCCTGTAATTGTCTGTAATGTGTCCTTAGGACAGAGAAGGTTGTTGGGAAAATTGGCCAATGAACAAAAGCAGCCAAACACCCAGTAAAGAAAACCCTGATGATACGAGTGAAAGCTTGACTCTCTTTGGACAGGTAACGTCATGTATTGAGAACCTCAAAATGGATCTATCTGTCTAGAAAACCAACAAACGGGAAGATAATATACTATCTATACTCTGCTTTCACTTTCAATGACTAATGTTTGAATTAAAATTGTAATGTGTCTAAGAGGCCCAAAAAAGTTGTCTGGGTAGGCAGTGTATACAGCCACTATGTACATTTATATACAAATATCTACTGTCATATAGAAACAGATATTTTCATTTCTGATCTCTTTGCTATTATATGTTGTGCACGACTTATGTTGGGTTAAAAACATACAAGGCAGATAAATGGCTAGACCTTCACCTTTATGCACATTGTTGCACACATACACATGTTATCTTAGCTAGTAAAAGTAAATTCTAAGTATATGGTTGGTTCTGGAAATACTGTGGGAATTGTTTTCACAGAAATATAAATTGCAGCTGTATCTCAAAGCTAGATAAAATGTACTTGTTTCATGCTGGTCGTAATGGAGATGTTGGAGATTGAATTAAGTTATCTTCACATCCTCTTTTCTCATCCTCTTCATGGCTTCCTATAGCAATAACTCACTTAATTCTGTCCACTTTCTAGAGCTCAACTGGGGAACGCAGTTCACCGAAGGTCGTTTCTCCTCTCAGCAAGTCAGAGGAGACGGGGATGAACCAATCAGATAATTATCCCGAAATGTGTGGGACAATAATGGCAGGATGCCACACTGATCCAGAGATAGTAGACTTCAATAATGGAGGACGAGATAATGTTGAGGATAGTGTGGATTTCTCATCTCCTGCTGGACTAGAAGAAGGGACTCCATCTAGCAGGAGCCTCTCAGAAGATGTGCAGAGCATGGAGGTAGATGTAGATGTTGAAGCACCTGGTGGCATCTTGTCTTCATCCATACTGGACAAGGCAAGCGATATCTCCGACCGCTGTGCCAGCAGCCTCTCTCGAAGAAGTAGTCTAGGAGTCGAAGGGTCTTTTGACTTGGGCTGCCCGTCTTCTCGGTCGGAAAGTAGAAGAAGCAGTTTGCTCAGCAGTGGCGCTGAGCCCCATGAGCAAGACAAAGGCCAAGAGTTTAGACGGTCCACTCCAGAACCATTAACAGAGACTGTTCCCGATAGCCTGTTTATACCAGACCAAAGATCTCAAATGAAACCGGAAACCCTTTCCAAAAAGGACCTATTGCTCATACATAAGATTCGACGGTACTACGAACATGCTGAGCACCAGGATGCCAGCTTTGCTGTCAAACGCAGAGAGAGCCTTTCATACATCCCCGCGGGCCTTGTCCGTAATCGAAGCCAACAACTCAATGACCTTGCAGATGAGGATTTGGCATTGCATAAGAGGGCGTCTTCCATCACAAGGCCAACTTCATGGTCTGTCTTTAATCTGTCAGGCTTGGGGGTCGACAAAAAAGCAAAGGATAGCTCTGATTTTGTGGTCCCTGCAAATGACAAAGAGTCCAAGCCTGGAGAGCAAAGTGGAAATGAGGAATTCCAGCCTGCATCTGACATGGTTAAAGTGTGGCAAGACATGGAAATGGAGATGACTGGGACTTCTGAACAACATCAGGACTCAGAGAATTTCCAAGTGACTACACCTGGTGAAGAAAAGAAAGCAGAAACCAGTAAGGTGAGCTTGGATAGTGGACTTGGGGAACCTCTGGTAATATTGGAAGAATCCGATGAAAGCTTTATCTCATCCCCAATCAAAAACGCCTTGGAAACTGACAAGATGCAAGAGTTTCAGAGGCATCCAAATGAGGAACACAAGTTACAAGAGCGGCACAAGGTCCACCACCCTCCTCTACCGAATGTCATCTCCTTAAGGTCCACCAGTGAGGATGAACTCATCCTTCAAGAAATGGAGAAAATGAAAAATAAGGTGTTCCAGTTGGCCAGGCGGTACAGTCAGCGTATCAAAAACAACAGACCCATAGTAAAGCAGAGGCCCAAGATCTCAGAGAACCATTTTGTGCCCAAGAGCCTGTCTTCGGTCTTGGAGGAGAGACCTCGAGGAAAAGAGAAAGGTGGGTGTAGTGCCTGAGTAGACACTTGCCAAGTTTAAGTGGTGTTTCTTCTTGTTATTTTTTGTTTTGCAGACACATTCTTATCCAAACTGACTGTTCACTTTTAGTTGAGCTTGCAGTGTCCTGCCCGATGGCGTAGATCAGTAGTTCCCAACCCTGGTCCTGGAGAACCCCATCGCTGCACAGTTATTGATGTCTCCCTTATCTGAAACATATATTTGAGGTATTGGAGTCTTATTAGCTGATGAGTTGAATGTGTTTCATTAGGGAGACATCTAAAATGTGCAGTGGTGAGAGTTCCTCAGGACCAGGATTAGGAAGCACTGGTGTATTTTATTGGTGATGGTCTACAACTTTTTGGTTACCAATATAGACCATTGGTATCCAACTTATTTGCTTAAAGGCTTGAGACTAGAGATGGATCTTGCACATTCCTATTCATCAAATTCTCCATCAGAGCCATTTTTAGGTTGTGGATAGAGGTGGGCCAGATTAAAATCAAGCGGGAATACAGTGAATTCCCAAAGCACAAGTACACTTGCCTGTCTCAAGTTCTCATTGCTTAATGGATTCTTATATCAGAGTGTGTTGCTGTTAAAGTTGTGTTTGCATGGTCATCATTTAGACAAACCTTTAGGGTAATTCATCTACCCCTGATGGTCCAAACATGTTCCTGGAGGGCCACTATACTACAGAGTTTAGCTCTAACCCTACTTGAATGAAGGCCAAGTGTGGTAACCCATACTCTGAATTGGTTCTCTGTATTTAAACTATCCAAGTTATTAGGAGCAGTGAGTAGTGAACACACACAAACACACCTTGAACACACACCCGGGGCAGTGGGCGGCTATTTTTACTGTTGCGTCTAGGGAGCAATTGACCGTTCACAAAGAGCTTGATTGACTGTTGATCTGACCAATCAGAACGCAGATATTATGTGCCGGCGCTGCTATCCGCCATCTTGCCCGACAGCTACGACAGGTCTCCATAGAAATGCACGTTAAAAGGGGGTGAAAAAGATAGGCTGAATTTAAACTTTTTCAATATAACTAAATATAAAAATGTGCGGTGAGTTAAGCTGTACTGTTGTTGGCTGCCACGGTTACGGTAATAAGCTAAAGTATTCCTTTAAAGTACTAGTTTAGCTTACCAGAAAATCTATCATGTCGGGCGCTGTATGCATGACTTGCAGCGCTTAAGTTAAATACTGAGTGCTAAATAATAAAATATGTTAAAATGTGTGCTCTTATTATTCTATGGACAAAATCGGGAGCTGTATATATGCACGTGCACTCATCTGTTTTCAATGCCGCTATAACCTTGCGTCGCTTCATGTCATCGTCCCTCTCATTAAACTATGACCGGTCCTTTACTACAAAAAGACCGTCACTGCAACACTCTAAAGTGATGAAACTATGGCGCTATGTGCTTTTTTTAAAACCATTTTTATTTCACGTTATATTGTCGGCTCGGAAAAATGTAAATGCAACATTTCTTAACCACAAATCAGACAGTAGAGCAGATTAACTTTGGTGGACTTAAACTTGAAAAATAGTGTGTTCCGCGGTTGAAATAAAACACTTTCTGGTGTTTATTCATGTTCATTTCATGCTTTAAGTATATATGAAAATCCAATCAGTTCACGTGTTTGAACGGAGGCAATACAGTGATCTGTCAGAACACATTGAAGAGCGATTAAAGGGTATTTATTGTTTGAATTTCTTAGAAAATGACACTGTTTAAAAGCTGATGGTCCTGAGACCTTGTTTCATATCAGAAGTAACCTGCTCCGTCTTCTCTGTCGATGTGTTGTCAGTTTCTTCTTTGCTCTGTGATGTGTTTTTCACTGCGTGAGAACGTGTGTAGTGTGAGATCAGCACTGTTTGTCGGTCATGGCAACAGTAACTAAGGGTGGCCGGGTTTTGCGAACGGTCAATTGGGGGTTTGGTGCCTTGTTCAAGGGCACCTCAGTCATGGATATTGAAGGAGGAAGAGAGAGCTGGTTATTCACTCCCCCCGCCAACATTTCTAGCCAGTCTTGAGAATCAAACCTCGAAATCTAGCCTTTATTGAGTAGGGTTGGAAATCGAAAATCAATTCCAATTCCGGAATCAGATACTTAAGGCCAGGAATCATATACTTGTACATTTTACATTTAAATTCCACCTATTCCTGTGTGTTTTTAGGTGGTGAAAAGGGGCTGTTAAAAATGTATTTGTCTTTGAATCATTCATTCAAGAGATTCATTCAAAACACAGATTCATCCAGTAATGAACAAGTCAATCTTGAGTGAGTCATTAAATCATTCCATTCATAAAGTCCATGAGAGTTTGATTAGTTGTCTAATATTCTTTCTTCAGAATCATGAGAACTACAACCTCCATTAAAACAATTATAAAAGTCTAAATTTATCCAGAAACACGCAGCTCTACTTTGTACACAAACTGCTTTTAATCGAGTGTAGCCGGCTGATTTTTGTTCATGGTATTCATCAGCAATTAAATGTTTGGCAAAAAGAGACAGACTAAATATGTCTGATATATAAATGTTTGACTTGGAATCGTAATTTATCAAATTCAAACGAGACCCATCTCTAGTATTGAGAATCAAATCTGCAACCTTCGGGTTACAAGTCAGACTCTCTAATCATTAGGACACAACTGTGTGCCCCCCCCCCCCCCAATCAATGTCTTCAGGCTCATTAGAAAGATCCTGGCATGTGTGTTGGAGCAAAACTCTACTGACCCTCCAGGACCAGGATTGGACACCCTTGCTCAACATCCCATCATCTCCTTTAGAGATCAGAGGGTTTGCAGTGTTCTCTGGTTAACTCTATTGTGAAAGCAGACTTTTAATCACAGCTCTTTTGTGCATAGGTATTCCTGACAAGCCACTGTTGCTGAACTTGAATGAGCAGGACCTTATCCCGGACTCTACGACTACCAGTCCTCCTTCCAGCCTCTGTTCTCCTGGAAGTCCTCAGTTCCTCAATTGCAGATTATACGCTCCGAGACCACAAAGTCCCGTAGAAACTGAGACCTTCCACTGGCCGGACGTCAAAGAGTTGCGTTCCAAATATAACAACCAAACTCAAGATGATGCACCCGCTTCCCCTCGTCCGTTCCCAGTGTGTCGCAGTACTTCTTTTCCAGAAAGAGCTCTTGAGACCGGATCGGAGAGATCTGGAGCATCACCTTCACTGTCTTGCTCATCCCCTTTCTTCAGTATCACATTGCAGAGAACTACATCCATAGATTCTACATGTTCCAGCAAGACCCTTGAAGTTGAAGGGGAAGATTTGCCTTCGCTGTGTAGAGCTAATGCGTTTGATTTTGGCTTGGGATCCACTAATGCACACGAGCAGCTGGAGAGAGGTTGCGACGCTGGTCAAGATGAGAACAACCTCATTGTAGTAGAGAGCATCTGCAAGACCGAGCATGAAGAGGATGATTTAGCAACGGTTTCACAATCTGAACTTGCAATGGCAAACCGTAAAGAGCACAGCTTTAGTGCATGGATGGACAAAGCCGAGCACAGTCAACATAGTTTGGTTAAAAACCTGAGGGATACATTTAAGAACCGGAGTTCTTATACGTGAGACTTATAATGCAATTTTTTTACTCTTAACAAAATATCTTACAGCTAGCATTCCTCTCTCCAAAATATGTCATTAAGCCACAGTTTGAGAGGCTTAGTAAGTCTTGCACAGGTTTGGTGTTCTGCGTTTTTGGAAAGAAATCTTAACTCCCAGTTATGAATTATCAGCAGATGTCGTCCAAACCAACTGGAAACGGGACGCTATGGACCTCAGAGAATATATTTATGCAATTTGCATTTGTAAATATATGTATATAATTTTTTCTGGTGTATATTTCATTGAGATGTAAACATTTGTCAAAGGAGCTGACTGTGGTACTGTAATTTTTTGTAATATTTGGAAAAGTGGTTAAATACGTATTTTTTTCTACCAGAAATTATGAACTAAAAAGCAATAAGGAAAAATATATAACATGTCAGTGCATACTAAGCTACCAATGCACCTGTTTTTGTTAGAAATTACACATTTGCTCATGTTTCCGGAAAAGCACAGCAATATTAAATGCTATGTTAGTTATTTTGGTTTTGATCACTGCCTGATGTCTCTTCTCTGTGTTCAAGCACTGACCAGAGGATAGAGGTAATCTCATAAAGACGTCATTCCCCACTAATGAGGAGGAAAATGGAAATCATAATCCGATTAGGCCGATGAATGATAAACCGTGACGTAGACTGATGTTGTTTTCTATCTGGAAGGTTTTTGGTTGGGTGTGTACAGTTTAAAATGTTGCTCCGTTTGACTGAATGTTTGGTGTAAAATTAAAAAGCTGCTCTTTTTTTGACAGCGTATCGTGCGGTCTTTTACTGTTGCTGGTTTTTCATTGTTTAAAGGTCAGATGTGTTTCCTGCTGTCATTTGAGCAACATATAATGTTGGGTACGTCATTTGAGCAACATAATGCACGGTCACAAAATGTGTTTTGGGTTACGTTTAATGAGATATATTATAAGCTATAGCTTGTTTTTGGTTGGATTTTCTCCTCATTGGTGGGGTTTATCTCCGGGCATGATTTTCACTGTTATCTTTTATATTGAATCTTTTTTGTATTTATTTGAATTGGTGTAAATATGATGCACAATACCTGTATACAAAGTTCATTTCGTATCCTATTTTTCTGATATACTACATTAAAAGAAACTCTCCATACTTTAAACATGATTTCCTTTTTGTTTCTCTTCTTTTAAGAAACCTGTATTAAAATGATTGCGTGTGACTTGGGGGCGTATTACAGTTTAATTAGTTTTAATCAGTGTTCAGGACGTGGATACGGTTAGTGACTTTCATGGAAGGAGCTGAAAACTAGCCTTAATCTCGTCCTGAATTACAGATCACCTTTTGAATGGATATATGAAGGCATACACCTTTTTGAAAGCAAGTACTGATTTAGCAGATGCTTTTATATACTTCCAGGATACTCCTCCAGATCAACTAGTGGTCAAAATCTTTGAATAATCACCTTTTTTTTGTTTTTAAAGTCTCTTCTGCTCACCAAGGCTGCATTAATTTGATTAAAATGCAGTAAAAATTTTGAAATATTATTGCAATTTCCAATAAATGCAGAGTTCTGGCATGAAACACTAGATGACGCAGTCTGATATTACTAATGACATCATCACGTTATAATAGAGGAGAAGAAAGTAAAAAACACTGTCATTGCATCAGATAGCGTAGAAGATCTGGCAGGTCATTAGTAAGGATGGATATTATCAATGAGAAACTCCATAAGATGTATAATATAAAAGTTATGGGTATTTCTGCACGTTTCATTTGGGTTCCTGCTCATGTTGGTGTGGATGGAAATGAGAAGGTGGCTATTCTGGCTAAACAAACTCTAAGAATAAAGCAAGTAGATTTTCAGGTCCCATTAAGTAAAGCAGAAGCTAAAGTACTCATGCGCACAGTCAGTTTGGCAGGTATATTAGGATGATAATTAAACAGGTATACATTTATACAATATAAAAAAACAAGTCGGTGCTGGGAGGAAAGAGAGCAGGAATCAAGTATCATAACTCGGATGAGAATAGGTCATACTGGACTTAACAGTACACTAAAATTAAAAAACACCCAACTGGGGAATGCACTGTAGCCAACAAAGCATGTATTTCTCCATTGTAAGAAATATAACAATGAGAGACGTCACCTTATTCAATCATTGAAGAAAGTATAACATCATGATTTTACTTGATCAGGTTTATTAAGGAACATAGTAAGTTATATGATGATATTATTACATTTGTTAAAGAAAGTAAATAATAACGTTTTGGTCGTGTTTTGTTTTGTTATATTTTCCAATTTGTTGATTTGTTTTGTTATATTTTCCAGTTTGTGTATTTGTTTTGCTTGGTTTTTATGGTTATTCTTTATGCATGCAAATATCCTGATCCATACTCCATTCCAGTTGGTGGCGGTATTGCACCAATAAGTTAAGTCCTGCCAATAAACATCAAAGAAGAAGAAGCTGGTTCTTTTCTGTTTGGGGAGCCAATGAGCTCGCTGCTCAACATTCAAATATACCACCAGTGCTTGTTGTAGCAGTTTGCAGCGTGCTTCAGAAACCCTCCACCTTCCCCGGCTCCACCTGTATAGATCTGCTACAAGGTGAATCGTGGATGCTATATGGGAGTAATGGCATGTATATATGGGAGTAATGGCATGTATATATGGGAGTAATGGCGTGTATATATGGGAATGGCGTGTATATATGATAATGGCGGTATATTGGGACTAATGGCGTGTATATATGGGACTAATGGCGTGTATATATGGGAGTAATGGCGTGTATATATGGGAGTAATGGCATGTATATATGGGAGTAATGGCATGTATATATGGGAGTAATGGCGTGTATATATGGGAGTAATGGCATGTATATATGGGAGTAATGGCATGTATATATGGGAGTAATGGCATGTATATATGGGAGTAATGGCGTGTATATATGGGACTAATGGCGTGTATATATGGGAGTAATGGCATCTATATATGGGACTAATGGCGTGTATATATGGGAGTAATGGCGTGTATATATGGGAGTAATGGCGTGTATATATGGGAGTAATGGCGTGTATATATGGGAGTAATGGCGTGTATATATGGGAGTAATGGCATGTATATATGGGAGTAATGGCATGTATATATGGGAGTAATGGCGTGTATATATGGGAGTAATGGCATGTATATATGGGAGTAATGGCATGTATATATGGGAGTAATGGCATGTATATATGGGAGTAATGGCATGTATATATGGGACTAATGGCGTGTATATATGGGACTAATGGCGTGTATATATGGGAGTAATGGCGTGTATATATGGGACTAATGGCGTGTATATATGGGACTAATGGCGTGTATATATGGGAGTAATGGCATGTATATATGGGACTAATGGCATGTACATATGGGAGTAATGGCATGTACATATGGGACTAATGGCGTGTACATATGGGACTAATGGCGTGTATATATGGGACTAATGGCATGTATATATGGGACTAATGGCGTGTATATAAGGGACTAATGGCGTGTATATATGGGACTAATGGCGTGTATATATGGGACTAATGGCGTGTATATATGGGAGTAATGGCATGTATATATGTATATGGCGTGTATGGGAGTAATGGCATGACTAATGGCGTGTATATATGGGAGTAATGGCGGTATACATGGGAGTATGGCGTGTATACATGGGAGTAATGGAGTAATGGGACTAATGGCGCGTATATATATAATGGGAGTAATGGCGTGTATATATGGGAGTAATGGCGTGTATATATGGGAGTAATGGGTGTATATATGGGAGTAATGGCATGTATATAAGGGAGTAATGGGAGTGGCATGTATATGGGAGTAATGGCATGGGAGTATATATATGGGAGTAATGGCATGTGTATATATGGGAGTAATGGCATGTATATATGGGAGTAATGGCATGTATATTTGGGAGTAATGGCATGTGTATATATGGGAGTAATATATATGGGAGTAATGGCATGTATATTTGGGAGTAATGGCATGTATATTTGGGAGTAATGGCATGTATATATGGGAGTAATGGCATGTATATTTGGGAGTAATGGCATGTATATTTGGGAGTAATGGCATGTATATATGGGAGTAATGGCATGGGAGTAATGTATATATATGGGAGTAATGGCGGTATACATGGGAGTAATGGCGTGTATATATATAATGGGAGTAATGGCGTGTATATATGTATATATATGGGAGTAATGGCTAATGGCGTGTATATATGGGACTAATGGGTATATATGGGACTAATGGCGTGTATATATGGGACTAATGGCGTGTATATATGGGAGTAATGGCGTGTATATATGGCGTGTATATATATGGCATGTACATATGGGGTAATGGCATGTAATGGCTAATGGCGTGTACATATATGGCGTGTATATATGACTAATGGACTAATGGCGTGTATATATGGGACTAATGGCGTGTATATATAAGGGACTAATGGCGTGTATATATGGGACTAATGGCGTGTATATATGGGTAATGGCGTGTATATATGGGAGTAATGGCATGTATATATGGGAGTAATGGCATGTATACATGGGAGTAATGGCGTGTATACATGGGAGTAATGGCGTGTATACATGGGAGTAATGGCATGTATACATGGGACTAATGGCGCGTATATATGGGAGTAATGGCATGTATATATGTATATATAATGGGAGTAATGGCATGTATATATGGGAGTAATGGCATGGGAGTATGGCGTGTATATGGGAGTAATGGCGGTATACATGTATATATATATGGGAGTAATGGCATGTATATATATATGGGAGTAATGGCATGTATATATGGGAGTAATGGCATGTGTATATGGGAGTAATGGCATGTATATATGGGAGTAATGGCATGTATATATGGGAGTAATGGCATGTATATATGGGAGTAATGGCATGTATATATGGGAGTAATGGCATGTATATATGGGAGTAATGGCATGTATATATGGGAGTAATGGCATGTATATATGGGAGTAATGGCATGTATATATGGGAGTAATGGCATGTATATATGTGAGTAATGGGAGCATGCATGTATATATGGGAGTAATGCATGCATGTATATATGGGAGTAATGGGAGCATGCATGTATATATGGGAGTAATGCATGCATGTATATATGGGAGTAATGGCATGCATGTATATATGGGAGTAATGGCATGTATATATGGGAGTAATGGCATTCATGTATATATGGGAGTAATGGCATGCATGTATATATGGGAGTAATGGCATGTATATATGGGAGTAATGGCATGTATATATGGGAGTAATGCATGCATGTATATATGGGAGTAATGGCATGTATATATGGGAGTAATGCATGCATGTATATATGGGAGTAATGGCATGTATATATGGGAGTAATGCATGCATGTATATATGGGAGTAATGGCATGCATGTATATATGGGAGTAATGGCATGTATATATGGGAGTAATGGCATGCATGTATATATGGGAGTAATGGCATGTATATATGGGAGTAATGGCATGCATGTATATATGGGAGTAATGGCATGTATATATGGGAGTAATGGCATGCATGTATATATGGGAGTAATGGCATGCATGTATATATGGGAGTAATGGCATGCATGTATATATAGGAGTAATGGCATGTATATATGGGAGTAATGGCATGCATGTATATATGGGAGTAATGGCATGTATATATGGGAGTAATGCATGCATGTATATATGGGAGTAATGGCATGTATATATGGGAGTAATGCATGCATGTATATATGGGAGTAATGGCATGCATGTATATATGGGAGTAATGGCATGTATATATGGGAGTAATGGCATGCATGTATATATGGGAGTAATGGCATGTATATATGGGAGTAATGCATGCATGTATATATGGGAGTAATGGCATGCATGTATATATGGGAGTAATGGCATGCATGTATATATGGGAGTAATGGCATGTATATATGGGAGTAATGGCATGCATGTATATATGGGAGTAATGGCATGCATGTATATATGGGAGTAATGGCATGCATGTATATATGGGAGTAATGGCATGTATATATGGGAGTAATGGCATGCATGTATATATGTGAGTAATGGCATGCATGTATATATGGGAGTAATGGCATGCATGTATATATGGGAGTAATGCATGCATGTATATATGGGAGTAATGGCATGTATATATGGGAGTAATGGCATGCATGTATATATGGGAGTAATGGCATGCATGTATATATGGGAGTAATGGCATGCATGTATATATGGGAGTAATGGCATGCATGTATATATGGGAGTAATGGCATGCATGTATATATGGGAGTAATGGCATGTATATATGGGAGTAATGGCATGTATATATGGGAGTAATGGCATGTATATTTGCAGCAGCAGTGTTTCTTACATCCACGATATGTCCACAGCAGCATGTTGTGGCTGTATTAGCAGAAGTAAGTCTCAGTACTACTTGCTCTGCTGCAGCAGCGTAGCAGATATATTCCACCAAGACCAAATACATTCATATTGTCATGTGCATTTCAATGCCAATCCTTCTGAAAGTTGTCATGACAGAACTGTCTTTATGTGAATATACCTTAAGATTTAATTTATACATGTGTTTAAAGCTGAATTTTCAGCATCAGCCTTAAGTGTCACATGATCCTAGAATAGATTTGATAGAAACTAGAATATGCATTTATTATACCTTTGCATATTTTCATAAATAATCGAAAAATTGTATAATTCCTTAAATGATCTGAGATGACCGAACACCTGAGAAGAGATGATGCCAACCCTTCAGAAATATACAGAATTAACCAAATGTGGCCATAAGTTAAATATATATTTTCGGCAATATATAAATATAGTGTAGAAACTTAATTTCCTGTAAAGCTGCTTCGCAAAAAGCGCTATGCAGATAATCTTGAATTGAATTATTATGCATCTATACAATATTTATAGGAATATATTTTTGCACAACCATCATAGAAAGTGCAACAGAGTTTAGTCATTTAGCAGATGCTTTTATCCAAAGCGACTTACAATCAGGGAATACATAAAGCGATTAATCTTGAAGAGGCAAACAGACAGAGGAAGTGCTCGTAACACCAAGTCTCAGACATTGTTCAGATAAATACAAGCTAGCAAGGGAAGAAGAGAGAAAGATGAAGATTTAGAAAAAGGGAAGGATTTTTTTATTTTTTTATGATGATGAAGTCAAGTAGATCGCGCAGCAATTAAGCTTTAAGCAATTAATCGAAGATATCTATATGATTTTTCATTAATACTGTGGACCTAGGCTAGTTAAATACGAAATGAGTGTACACAGTAGGGTGACCAAACACCCTGTTTTCACGCCCTGTCCTGGCTGTTTTTTATAAAGTGATGAAAATGTCCTGGTTTTCATTATTTTTAATTGGGCCATTAAATTGACCGGCACTAGGGCACTATTTATTTACATAATAAAACATGTCGAGTAACCTCTGAGAAGCCTATCTGAATTTGCGTCTTTGGTTATAGATAGTATTTTGTAATATAACAATGTTCTATCCATACAGAGGAGGCATACTTTAAATGTATTATTTTCAATTAATAAGGCATCTTTGAGTAAACTTCGAGTATCTCATTGCCGGGCAGAGTGTCCTGTTTTCGGTAATCAAAATATGGTCACCCTAGTACAAAGGATCTTTTCCATGTTGTTGTTGATTGATGATGATGATGATGATGATGATGAAGATGACTCCTCCCTCCCGCTCAGCAGCTCTCGCTGAAGGTCTGACTCTGACAGTGATGGAGAAGCAGAGCTAGAGACACGACTCGACTCGACAGACTGTCCGCTAACAGCAGCGGTGCATCAGCATGGGCTGCGCGATCTCTGGATCCGGATTGACTCCGAGGACAGCAGACAGCAGACACACTGAGGATGAAGCTCCAGCGAGACTCACTCCGGATCACATCCAGCTCATCAGAGAGTCGTGGAAAGTCATCCAGGAGGACATCGCTAAAGTGGGGATAATCATGTTTGTCCGGTGAGTGTTTTACTCAGCTCCACATCGTTTCAGAAACGCGTGTTTCAGCGGGTGTGTTAAACAGAAAACACAGTGTGTTGCACGTTGAGTGTTTATAAGTGGGAGTGATATTAATACCTGTTGATGTTTTGCATCATCTCGTTGACTAATATTGAACAACATAAAGATATAATACGTCATGTCTCATAATACGAGCACGAGTACTGCACGCGTTTTACTTCATAGACTTAGCTATATATGTATTTACTTTGAATTAATATTGTATAGTCTCTTAACATTATAAATTATATGTATTATAGTTGTATATTATAACCAGCAATATACATGATATGTACCAGGAAGTCTCAATTTAAAAAAATAAATTAATAAATCATATTTCCATTGATGTATGGTTTGTTATGATCGGACAATATTTGGGAATCTGGAATCTGAGGGTGCAAAAACATCTAAATATTGAGAAAATCATCTTTAAATTTGTTCAAATGAAGTTCTTAATAATGCATTTTACTAATCAAAAATTAAGTTTTAATATATTTACGACACTAAATATCTTCATGAAACATGATCTTAATATCCTAATGATTTTTGGCATAAAATAAAAATATATAATTTTGTAATTTTGACCCATACAGTGTATTGTTTGTTATTGCTACAAATATACCTGTGCTCCAGAAACACATACAATATATATAATTAGTACTTGACATGTTAATCAATATATAGTGGAGTAATGTATGGACAACATGAAATATGATACACTTTCTAATCATCTCACATAACGTGTTACAGTCTATTTAGTGTCTAGATTCATCAGACAGCGTTCAGATCAGTGTTGATAAACGCATCTGAAAGATTAATCTGTCTAAAACACCAGATGATCTGTGCCACTGTAAAGAAATATGATGAGTTCTTCCTCATGCTACGTTTCATGCGTCGTGAAGTACAATGTGCAAAGATGAATCAGATGCGAATAATAATTCAGAAGCAGCTTTCATGTCTCTATTAATATGTATACGAGCATCTTTAGATAGAGTTTTAATTCTGTTTGGTTTGAAGTGAAGTGCTGTTTATTCAGACAGTGAATGCATCATATATCCAGAGATTGAGAAAGTCTCTGAGTCTTATATTTGTCTTATATTGGATTGATTGTGTTATTGATCTGCATCTGCGCGCTCTCATTATTGTGTAGTTATTGTATTGATTCCGTCTCCTTTCTGAGTCGTAAAGACTTTAATCATTGACTGTGAAACGAGCATCTCTTGTCAGATTATATTTGAGCGTTATGTCAGTAAATTGAGTGCTTTCTGGGCATATTACAGACCATAGTCATGTTTTGCTGGTATTATATTAGTGTATAAACCAAAGCAGTGATGTATTGATCAGATGAACCTGCTCCAGAAGTATATCAATCTTTCTGAACACATTAGGACTCGTCCGGAAACAGAACATTTGCTGTGAAACGCTGAGCTTTGTGTATGAAAACGCTGTTATTATGAAGATTAATCTGCAAAACATAATCTCCTTTATACCTTTGAAACGTTTCAAACTTGTGTGCGGACTTTATAGAAAATCAATATATAAGTATTTTTGTATATTTTCAGTTTTCATTTCAAATTAGGTTAAAAAAATATATAATTTTGTTGTGTGTTTGTCATTTATTAGTTTTTGCTTTTTTATAAATTAATATTTTGTATTTTAGTTAAACTGAACAAAAATGAATGGGCTGAAATTAAAAAGTTTGTTTTGAAATATTTTATTTCAGTAAACTCTTTATTTCAACCTTAGTTTAATTAATAACACTTCTGAAATATATTGATCTAGTTTAACATGTTCATCGTATAGTGGGGCAAGTTGTCTCAAGATATAAATCAAAAGTGTGTTTATGAAAATATACTTTGTAAAAATGCTTCTTCCTTTAAATATCTGTATTGTAAATTATTATACCCTAATAAATCTAGAATACTATTCAACAGCATGATGTGCGTGAGCATCTGTAGAAAGCGTTTTAACTGAAAGGCCTTTCATACAGACCATGACCTGAATACAGATGTTTTATCATTTCAAAATGTGTTTGTGCTTCTGAGATCTTTTGTTTCTAATGCAGTGATATTCTGATGTGTTTATGTTTGATTTACAATAAGTGTCCAGAGACTAAATATCAGACTAATCTTCTATAAACCCTTGAAGGCAAAAAATACACGTTGATATTTCAATAGGAACCAGTGTGTGTGTGTGTGTGTGTGTGTGTGTGTGTGTGTGTGTGTGTGTGTGTGTGTGTGTGTGTGTGTGTGTGTGTGTGTGTGTGTGTGTGTGTGTGTGTGCGCGTGTGTGTGTGTGTGTGTGTGTGTGTGTGTGTGTGTGTGTGTATGTGCACGCGCGTCTGTGTGTGTGTGTGTGTGCGTGCGTGCGTGTGTCTGTGTGTGTGTGCGCGCGTGCGTGCGTGTGTGTGTGTGTGTGTGTGTGTGTGTGTGTGTGTGTGTGCGCGTGTGTGCGTCTGTGTGTGTGTGCGTGTGTGTGTGTGTGCGTGCGTGCGTGTGTCTGTGTGTGTGTGTGTGTGTGTGTGTGTGTGTGTGTGTGTGTGTGTGTGTGTGTGTGTGTGTGCGTGCGTGCGTGTGTCTGTGTGTGTGTGTGTGTGTGTGTGTGTGTGTGTGTGTGTGTGTGTGTGTGTGTGTGTGTGTGTGCGTGCGTGCGTGCGTGCGTGTTTCTCCGAGGAGCTTCTATTCCAGGTTTCAGATCCTGCTGTTGCAAACACTGCTGTCTGAGCCGCCAGAGAAACTCATTATCGTTCACAGGAGACCAGAAGAATCCAGCACTGATGTCATGCTCGGCTCTTCCTCCTCACTGTAGCGCGCTTGTCGCGTTGTTGTTTTTGGATTCTTACTCAAACTAAATTCACTAGAAAAACAACAACAGGTAAAATAGTCCATCTTTATCACTGAAGAAATTGAGTTTGTTTCTTTTCATCAGGTTTGGAGAAATGTGTTTCTGCATCAGTGTCTCAGCAATGGATGTGAATGGGTGCCGTCAGAATGAGAGTCTGATAAAAACATCACAATAATCCACAGCACTCCAGTCCATCAGTTATCATCTGGAGAAGACAAAAGATGAAACAAATCCAGCATTAAGATTTTTTTTTATTATCTAAAATATGAGTCCATAATAACTCTTCCTCCAGAGATAAAGTGCATCTCCTGTTTCCTCTCACATCAAAATCCAGCCACATAGTAGTTTAGAGCTGTTTTGTCTTGTAAACGCTGCAGATTTCTCTCCTGATTCAGACCAGAACACTTTTCACTGGAGGAAGTGTTATTATGGATTATGGTATTTTAGTTATAAACGTCTTAATGCTGGATTTGTTTCAGCTTTTGTCTTCTCCAGATGATAACTGATGGACTGGAGTGGTGTGTATTATTGTGATGTTTTTATCAGACTCTCATTCTGACGGCACCCATTCACATCCATTGCTGAGACACTGATGCAGAGACACATTTCTCCAAACCTGATGAAGAAACAAACTCATCCTGATCTCGGATGGCACCTGAGGATGAAGACATTTTCAGGTTTTGTTTTTTTTCTTGGTGAACTAACAGTTCTTCTAAGCAATTTTTGAAACTGTATTGAACTATACTTTAGATTTTTTTTTTAAGATGCACAAACACTTTACACCTGAAAACAGTGAAGAGAAGACCTCTGATGAAGGACATCGAGGATTTTTCCTTCAGGTTTGAATGATAATCCTCCTCTTCATCTGCAGTGTTTTATGATGCATCTTCATCATAACAGCTGTTTTCACAGACAAAAACTGCAGCGTCTTCCTTTCTTTCATAAACACCATTTCTCACAAATAAATCTGTTACTTCAGCAGCAGATGTTCTCGCTGCTGACAAATGAATGTTATGAACATCAGATTGTCCTCAAACTCGCTCTGTGTGATGTAGTTCACTCAGTCGTGCCCTTCCTAGTGTGGAAAAAGCATGACAACCAGTACAGCTTCAGTGATTAGACCGGCTCCGTAACGTCTGGAAAACCAGGAACATCCCTCAGTGAAACTCATTAGTAGATCATTATAGAGCAGCACATGTGCCATGGCATATATTCACACAGTCGTTCTCTATCGTCTCAGTATGTTTTGCCAGCGTTTTATAATATTGAGCAAGCATTCTTCCAGTAACTTCAATAAAATGTTTGTTTCAAGTTTTTCTGAAGCTGTAACTTCAAAAAACACATGAAAAAAAAGCACCAGCAAATCAAGAAAACATCTTCATCAGTTTGACAGCAGCTGCAGCAAATGCTCACAACATAATCAAATAAAGAATTGTATTTGCAGCGCTATTAGTCGCTTTGAGCTGTTTTAGCAGGTCATGAAGGTTTATGCTTTCAATATTTCATTATTAAAATATTTTATATCAGTTCGGGCTTAATATCTCACAATTCTGAATTTAAACTCTGAATAATGAGATATAATCTATGAATTCAGGCATTTTCTCTCTTTTGTGTTGTTTCTGCCGTGGAATAAAACATAAATAAAAGGTAATTGCTATACAAAATGGTACAAAATGATAAGTAAATATTTCACAATTGTGCCATTTTTCTCGCAATTATGAGAAAATAAATTCTAAATGTGAGATATAAAGTCCGAATTGTGAGGCAAAGTTGCAAATACCTTTTTTATTTGTTATTCTATGGTGAATATGAAAACATTTTCATTACATGACATAAAATAAACTTTAATTTAAATATAATAAAAAGTTTTTTAAAATAAAATTCCAGCTGGTTGTCAAGGCAACGTTTCTTATTTTTGTGTATTAAGAAGTACTAAAATAAACTAAAACTTAATAAAAAATGATATAGACCTTTTAAAGTGAAAAAAACAAACAATTTTTTTTTTTAAATTAAAACAGAAAATTAAAAAATAAAGTATCATTCAAAATGTTTGCCAAAACAGTAAATCAGTGATGCTACAATAGCACTGCTCTCAGGAAACACTTGTTATTTCTGAGTCGGGATTTTATCAGCTGGTTGTCTGTTGTCTTGGTAACAGGTTGTTTGAGACGTCTGTTGTCTTGGTAACAGGTTGTTTGAGACGGCTGATTGTCTGTTGTCTTGGTAACGGGTTGTTTGAGACGGCTGATTGTCTGTTGTCTTGGTAACGGGTTGTTTGAGACAGCTGATTGTCTGTTGTCTTGGTAACGGGTTGTTTGAGATGGCTGGTTGTCTGTTGTCTTGGTAACAGGTTGTTTGAGATGGCTGATTGTCTGTTGTCTTGGTAACGGGTTGTTTGAGATGTCTGTTGTCTTGGTAACAGGTTGTTTGAGACGTCTGTTGTCTTGGTAACAGGTTGTTTGAGACGGCTGATTGTCTGTTGTCTTGGTAACAGGTTGTTTGAGATGGCTGATTGTCTGTTGTCTTGGTAACGGGTTGTTTGAGATGGCTGGTTGTCTGTTGTCTTGGTAACAGGTTGTTTGAGATGGCTGATTGTCTGTTGTCTTGGTAACAGGTTGTTTGAGACGTCTGTTGTCTTGGTAACAGGTTGTTTGAGACGGCTGATTGTCTGTTGTCTTGGTAACGGGTTGTTTGAGATGGCTGGTTGTCTGTTGTCTTGGTAACGGGTTGTTTGAGATGGCTGATTGTCTGTTGTCTTGGTAACGGGTTGTTTGAGATGTCTGTTGTCTTGGTAACAGGTTGTTTGAGACGGCTGATTGTCTGTTGTCTTGGTAACGGGTTGTTTGAGAGATTGTCTGTTGTCTTGGTAACAGGTTGTTTGAGACGTCTGTTGTCTTGGTAACAGGTTGTTTGAGACGGCTGATTGTCTGTTGTCTTGGTAACGGGTTGTTTGAGACGGCTGATTGTCTGTTGTCTTGGTAACAGGTTGTTTGAGACGGCTGATTGTCTGTTGTCTTGGTAACGGGTTGTTTGAGACGGCTGATTGTCTGTTGTCTTGGTAACAGGTTGTTTGAGACGGCTGATTGTCTGTTGTCTTGGTAACAGGTTGTTTGAGACGGCTGATTGTCTGTTGTCTTGGTAACAGGTTGTTTGAGACGGCTGATTGTCTGTTGTCTTGGTAACAGGTTGTTTGAGACGCATCCCGAGTGTAAAGACGTCTTCTTCCTGTTTCGGGACGTGGAGGATCTGGAGAAGTTACGCACCAGCAGGGAGCTTCGCGCCCACGGCCTGCGGTTAGTATCCAGCGGCACACACACTTACTAGTGCTCGAGGGCTCATTCAGAGTCACAAACACTCTTCTTGACTGCAGTGTGTGTGTGTGTGTGTGTGTGTGTGTGTGTGTGTGTGTGTGTGTGTGTGGCCGCAGATGATAACTAGGGCTGTCAATTAAATTTAAAATTAAAATCATGTTTTGTTATTAATCGCAAGCTTTTTCTTGTGGCAAAGAACCCAAGTAATCTTATAAAATGATAAATGTGTGAGTGAGTGTATATGTACAGTAGTGGCCAAAATTGTTAGCACACTTGATTTCAGTTGTTTTTGTTGAATTGGCCATAACAATACCTATAAATCAAACTATTACTGGAACGACCTGCGACGGAAGGAATCTGCTGAACATTGAAAGTAAATTTGAGGCGAGTTGGAAAATGATCTGAACAGGGCTGTGTTTCCCAGAAGCATCGCACGCTTGAGTTGATCGTAGCTCCATTGGTTTCTATGGGTCCACGATGTACCTAAGCTTACGATGCTTTTGGGAAACACAGCCCAGATCTATTGTACATTCAAAGCCTTTGGCTTGAGCTGCAGAAGGCATGGGATAGCATTAGTGTTGAATTTCTCTGGAAATATACTGACGCCGTCAGAGAGATGTGCTGCTGTAAGTGCTGCAAAAGTATTCAAGTTAAAAGTGGATAAAAAGTGGATAAAAACAGACTCACTTCATCTGATATTTGTTGTTCTCAATGCAACCATCGTCACGTTTCATGAACATTATGAAATTAAATCATGATTTAGAGGCAAAAAAAAGTCAATATCTCGGCCACCGCTGCACGCAGGCACGCACACACACACACACACATACAATCACACACAATCTCACACACACACACAATCTCACACAGACGCACACACACACACACACACACACACACACAATCTCTCACAGACACACACACACACACACACACAATCTCACACAGACGCACACACACACACACACAATCTCTCACAGACGCACACACACACACACACACACACACACAATCTCACACAGACGCACACACACACACACACACAATCTCACACAGACGCACACACACACACAATCTCACACAGACGAACACACACACACACACACACACAATCTCTCACAGAGGCACACACACACACACACACAATCTCACACAGACGCACACACACACACAATCTCACACAGACGCACACACACACACACAATCTCACACAGACAATCTCTCACAGACGCACACACACACACACACACACACACACAATCTCACACAGACGCACACACACAGACGCACACACACAGACACACACACACACACACACACGTTATGTTTTATTGGGACATCCCATAGGCGTAATGGCTTCCCTGCTTTATAAACTGTAGTTTCTATCACCCTACATGCAAACCTACCTCTTACAGGAAACTTCCTGCATTTTTAGATTCTCAAAATACTTATTGATTTATAAACTTGTTTCCTCAGAGACCTAAAAATGTCCCCACAATGTCAAAAATTACTGGCATACTTTATAATATAATTAATAAGATATTTATTCATACTGCAATATAATGCACTTCATATATTACTGTTAAATATAGTACATGTATTTAAGTGTTTATTTATTTATACTACAATATAATAAATGTATGTGTCAGCAAATAACTTGAAATATGTTTTAAAATACCGTAAATGTTTATATACTTACATTAATTCAGAGATTTTATTGAAAGCAACTACAATTGAGGAACATGTTTCAATAGCATTTATATGTGCAAATAAACAACAAACTAGAAGTGAAAAAATATATTTGTATTATGAAATATATGAATAAATAATTATGAGTTGTTGCAGTAAGTGCTTCATGAAA
>CM049880.1:1666961-1676961 GCA_027474115.1 Schizopygopsis malacanthus | reverse complement strand
ACACAAGCTCCACAGTGTGACAGCAACAGCACACGTGTAATTATACAAATGAGCAATGTACAAAAAAGCACAAACACAGACTATTATGTGTGTACAGGTCTGATGTGTGCACAGTTGAAATGAAAGCGAGTATGTGTGATGAGGATGAAGTGGAGGATGCTCATTGATGATGATGATGATGATGAGTGTTTGTAACGAGGTCACGCTGCTCTCTCTTCACATGATTGTCAGAGGCATGCTGGGATTCACACACAACTCTATCGGCTCAGGGGACAATTAGTGACCCTGGTGGAGTATGGAGACAATTCAGGGACAAATATATGTGCAAAAGAATTGCAAAGGAAAATAAAGTAGGCCTATTGAGAAAAAAATCAATGTGCTTTTTGCAAGCAAAAATAAAAATGGCGCAAGAAAAAAATAGGCCTATTGAGAAAAAAATAAATGTGCTTTTTGCAAGCAAAAATAAATAAAATAAATATTTAAAATAAAAAAAGGTGTTTTGCAATGAAGCAGAGTAAAAGCAATGATTTTGCTACATATTTTCCATGGACATAGCTCCTAATTTATTTGCTATATCTCGGTTTTATTTTGTGTTTCAGTGAAGAGTGATATCATGATAGAGACAAACAGAAATGTGAAGCGCAAAAGACAAAAACAGTATTGTCAAGCATTGTATGCATTTAACAGACGCTTTTATCCAAAGCGACTTACAGTGCATTCAGGTTATACATGTTTTGCCAGTACATGTGTTCTCTGGGAATCGAACCCACAACCTTTGCAATAATTAAGTTATTTTTACCTGCTAACACAATGCTCATAATTATATTTATTTATTTTACCAATAATTAAGTTATTTTTACTGACATTACAACATCACATTTTTACAGTATAAAAATAAATAACAAAATTACATAATTATATTTATTTATTTTACCAATTAAGTTATTTTTACAGACATTACAACATCACATTTTTACATGTATAAAAATAAATAAAACACATAATTGTATTTATTTTTGTGTTGTGACATAACAACATCACATTTTTACAGTTCATACTTGACTGAAACACAAAATAAACAATAATTAAGTTATTTTTACCGGACATGTATTTATTTTACAGAAAATATGTGTTGCAAACTCATTGCTTTTGCGGTTTTATTTATATGTTGCAATTCTTTATTTTTGTTTGCAAACAGCACATTTGTTTTTTCACAATACTTTCATTTTCTTTATGCAAAACTTTTTTTATTTTCATTTGCAATACTTGAATTCCTTTGTCAATGTATGTTTGTTTAGTCACGCAGAAAAGCAGATGCTCTTTTGTGCTGTTTTGACAGCGTGATGTCGTTCATCGAGAAGAGCGTCGCCAGACTCGATCAGCTCGACAGCTTGGAGCAAAAGTTGGTATAAAAATAAATAAAAAATTTAAATAATTATATTTATTTTACAGAACAATAATTAAGTTATTTTTACCAAAAGTTGGACATTACAACATCACATTTGTACACGTATAAAAATAAATACAAAATGTAAATAATTATATTTATTTATTTTACAGAACAATAATTAAGTTATTTTTACCAAAAGTTGGACTTTACAACATCACATTTTTACACATATAAAAATAAATAAAAAATGGAACAATAATTAAGAAAAATAATTAAGGCAAAAGTTGGACATTACAACATCACATTTTTACATGTATAAAAATAAATAAAAAATGTAAATAATTATATTTATTTATTTTACAGAACAATAATTAAGTTATTTTTACCAAAAGTTGGACTTTACAACATCACATTTTTACACGTATAAAAATAAATAAAACATTTAAATAATTTTATTTATTTTACAGAACAATAATTAAGTTATTTTTACCAAAAGTTGGACATTACAACATCACATTTTTACATCACATTTTTAATGTAAATAATTATATTTATTTATTTTACAGAACAATAATTAAGTTATTTTTACCAAAAGTTGGACATTACATCACATTTTTACATGTATAAAAATAAATAAAACATTTAAATAATTGTATTTATTTTATAGAACAATAATTAAGTTATTTCAGTATTTTTTACACGTTACAACATCACATTTTTGTATAAAAATAAATAAAACATTTAAATAATTATATTTATTTATTTTACAGAACAATAATTAAGTACATAATTATTTTTTTAAAAAAATTGTTATTTTTACCAAAAACTTTTCAATTTTTACACGTATAAAAATAAATAAAAAATTTAAATAATTAATTTATTTTACAGAACAATAATTAAGTTATTTTTACCAAAAGTTGGACATTACAACATCACATTTTTACAAAATGTAAATAATTATATTTATTTATTTTACAGAACAATAATTAAGTTATTTTTACCAAAAGTTGGACTTTACAACAACATTTTTACACGTATTTACACATATTTACAAAATGTAAATAATTATATTTATTTATTTTACAGAACAATAATTAAGTTATTTTTACCAAAAGTTGGACATTTACATTTGTAACGTATAAAAATAAATAAAAAATACATAATTATTGTTCTGTAAAATAAATAAATATAATTGTTATTTTTACCAAAAGTTGGACATTTTTACAACACATGTATAAAAATAAATTTTTACACATAATTATATTTATAAAAATAAATTTTACATAATTATATTTATTTATTTTATAGAACAATAATTAAGTTATTTTTACCAAAAGTTGGATTTTTACAACATACAACATAAAACATTTACAAAATGTAAATAATTATATAATTTTACAGAACAATATTTTATTTTTACCAAAAGTTATTTTACATTTGACTTTACAACATCACATTTTTACACGTATAAAAATAAATAAAACATTTAAATAATTGTATTTATTTTTAAGAACAATAATTCAGTAATTTTTACCAAAAGTATAAAAATAAATAAAACATTTACATAATTATATTTATTTATTTTACAGGTTATTTTTACAAAAGTTGGACTTTTACAACATCACATTTGTACATGTATACATAATTATATAAATTTTACAGAACAATAATTAAGTTATTTTTACAATAATTAAGTTATTTTTACCAAAAGTTGGATACAACATCACATTTACACGTATAAAAATAAATAATTTAAATATTTTATTTATTTATTTTACAATAATTAAGTTATTTTTACAATAATTAAATTTTTACCAAAAGTTGGATTACAACATTTTTACATTTGTACAAAAATAAATAAAAAATTACATTTAAATAATTTTATTTATTTTACAGTAAAATAAATAAATATAATTAATTGTTATTTTTACCAAAAGTTGGACTTTAAAAAATTTTTACATGTATAAAAATAAATAAAACATCTACATAATTATATTTATTTATTTTACAGAACAATAATTAAGTTATTTTTACCAAAAGTTGGACATTACAACATATTTTAACAGTATAAAAATAAAACAAAATGTAAATATAATAATTAAGTTATTTTTACCAAAGGATGTTTGTCTTTCCCTCATGTATATTTTATGGTAAAAATATGGTGGTCATGGATCTTCTGTGAAATAATAAAACATGTAAATAGTATTTGTTTCTATAGAATAGTTCTTTGTAGTGTTTGTTTGTTTCTGGCTGTGAAGGTTTTTTATGCAGTTTGTACTCTAACTGCTGTATAGATAACAGATCCCTGCTCAGTCTTCTGGATTGATTTATTTATTACTAATTTTAGTGATCGCTGTGAATTTATATAAATATTATTAGCTTTTTTTTCCTGATGGAAGCTCCATGATCAGATCAATTTGACCAAACAAATATACAGCTGATAGAAAAATCAAAAGTTTGTCCAGAAGTAATAATCGCTGCTCTGCTGATTGAAATGAAGCGCTTCAGCTCTGATGAAGCAAACAAGACCGAAATCTGAGTTTGATCACTTCATTGAAATGCTAAATTCTACATGAATAGAACTCATTTCTGAAGTCCTGGAATGTTTTTTTGTAATGTTTTGATTTGTATTTTTTTCTGTTTTCACTTTGATTTGAAAGCTCTAGTCACATACATACAATAAATGAACTGTTTCTATATATGAAGTGATGGTCCGTGAGCTGTACTGTGGCTGTGTTGCAGTACGTGGGAGCTGAGTTCATCTGTGCTGTTCGGCCGGTTCTGAAGGACAGATGGACGTCGGAGCTGGAGCAGGCCTGGAAGGTACTGAAGACAAACTCTGCTCCATGTCTGATGATGATGATGATGATACTCTTCCTCTTCTGCGTCTGGATGATTGATCTCGAGTTGTTCTGTTGACCAGGTTCACCACAAAACCTCTTCATAGAGAGTTTGATTCAATTCAAACACATTTATTAAGAATGGGGCAAATTTTTTTTGCTGTGGTCCGATTATTTTAATAGCATTACTTTTTTCATTTTGTACATTTTATTAGCCTTTTTTCTGAATGTCTTTAGTTTTGTTTTTTTAACGTGCAGTTTGTTATTTTGTACTTCAAGTTAAACTAAAGAAAAATAGCCTCGGCAATTCAATTAAATAAATATATATATATACTTTCTCATTTCATGTTAATATTTCTATTCATGTTCTCATTTCTATTCATTTCATAAACAGAGAGAGAGGGACAGAGAGAGAGAGGGACAGAGAGAGAGAGAGGGACAGAGAGAGAGAGGGACAGAGAGGGACAGAGAGAGACAGAGAGACACAGAGAGTGAGAGACACAGAGAGAGACATAGAGAGAGACACAGAGCGAGGGACAGAGAGAGAGAGAGACACGACAGACACAGAGAGAGAGAGAGACAGAGACATAGAGAGAGAGACACGAGAGACACAGAGAGTGAGAGACACAGAGAGAGCGAGGGACAGAGCGAGAGAGAGAGAGACACGACAGACACAGAGAGAGAGAGAGACAGAGAGAGAGAGAGACACAGAGAGAGAGAGACACGACAGACACAGAGAGAGAGAGAGACAGAGAGAGCGAGAGAGAGGGACAGAGAGAGCGAGAGAGAGGGACAGAGAGAGCGAGGGACAGAGCGAGAGAGAGAGACAGAGAGAGACACGACAGACACAGAGAGAGAGAGAGGGACAGAGAGAGAGACACACACAGAGAGAGACACAGAGAGAGACACAGAGAGAGAGAGCGAGAGAGAGAGAGACAGAGAGAGGCATCACAGTGGAGAGAGAGAGAGCGAGAGAGAGACAGTTGGGAAAACATTCTGCTCCATTATTAATGACAGATTAGTTAGGAGAGGGACAGACAGCAGCAGTTCTGTTCAAGAACACAAACTTCTAGACAACTGCCACAGCCTCAAATTGATTTATGCCAAAACAGAGAACATCAGATCATATTTACACACTCCACACACTCATTCAAAAACACGTGTGTCAGCAGACAAAACAAGGGAAAATATTTGGTTGCTTCATCGATCCAAAAAGCCTTTGATTCGGTAAGTGGCACAATAGACTTTTTAAAACTTATCGAAAGTGGAATAGGAGGAAGGACGTATGACATCAGTATGTATATATGTAGACATATACAATGGGAACAAATGCTGTGTCAAAACGAACTAAAGATTTTTCAAACGTCAGACCAAAGGAGTCCTCAAGGCTGCTTAAGCCTCAGCCCGACTCTATTTAATATCTATATTAATGAACTAAACATTTAATTTTAATTATTTTATCTTTTTGTAGTCCTCTTGTCCTGGCCTGACCCTCGCATAGGGCAAGCTTTGGCCAAATCAAATGCCTCCTTACGCAGACATCTTCTGTTGCTGTCGCCTCATGAAGAGGGGCTGCACCAAAGCCTCTGAGAGAGACAGACACAGAGAGAGAGACAGAGCGAGGAAGAGATTTTGAGACATGGAGAGAGAGAGAGACAGTAATGATGAGACATGGGCCGTGAGAGAGCGAGAGACAGAGCGAGAGAGAGCGAGAGAGACAGACACAGAGAGAGAGACAGAGCGAGAGAGAGACATAGAGAGTGAGACATGGAGAGTGAGAGAGACAGGGAGAGAGAGAGAGAGACAGAGCGAGAGACATGGAGAGAGAGAGCGAGAGTGAGAGACAGAGCGAGACATAGAGAGTGAGACATGGAGAGAGAGAGAGTGAGAGAGAGAGACATAGAGAGGAAGAGAGTGAGACATGGAGAGAGAGAGAGACATAGAGAGGAAGAGAGTGAGACATGGAGAGAGACAGAGCGAGAGAGAATAAATATTTCAACATTTCTCTTAGTTTTTTATGACTAGTTTTAGTGAACTATAGTAACTCTATTCTGTCCCGTCTAATGTAAATCTTAATAGATTTCCATCCATTAATCTTTTTTTAAATAGTAAGTACTTCATAATCCGTTTCTGAATGTAAATTCATAAACCAAGAAATTAAGATTTTTGAAAGCACACAAATTTCCCGAAGTCTTGTCTCAAGAAGTATCATAAGAATAAAAAATTGAGACAACTCCAGTAATATTTTGGTTATATAAACGATGTTTAACATGCTGTGTGTGTCTCTTTAAATGCGTATGAGCTGTTGTTAGTCTATTAAACCAAGTAACAGAACAGCTGGCCATCTACATACTATAATAGTTTGTGTAATAAATTAAAGCTGGCATTGAATAATTTCTGGGTGCTTATAGTAGTGCTAGAAACAATATGCATCTGTAGATTGACGTTTAAAGGAATGTTCCACGTTATGCTGTCAGTATCAATACAATAGTCTTTAATGTTTTATTAATTCAAAGTCATCTTTTTGTGGTGTTTAACCCAGAATATGTTATTTTTCTCAAGTCCAGAAATACTTGGTATTTTGCCGTTTAATGCTTTTAGCATCTTTGATATATTGTGTTTTTGTCTACATCAGTTATGAGTTTGAGTTATTTTGGTACTCTTTCGTTTATGAAGTTCCTCACACAACAGGATAAAAGGTCATAACGTGTCTGAATACTGACCCATTATGTGCATTAATAAAGAGCTGATCTGCTGTGCTCTCCAGACGCTGTTCCAGTACGTGACCGGCATCATGAAGGACGGTTATCTGGAAGAAGAGCGGAGCAAACACCACACGCTGACGTCCAGCAGAGAGCGCCCGGACAAGAGAAACACGGCCATTTAGTGTCACAGACCGACCGGTCGTGTACATGTTTATTACACCGTTTGGTTTGTACAGTACACAAGCTTGATGTTAGATCGTGATTCTCAGTCTCTCATGATCAAATCTAGGGGTGCTTTCATTAAACGCTGTATAAAAACTCCACTGTTAGACCTCAAACACAATCAAGAGCGTCGTTCAAACGTAGAAATATACAAGGAGAAGAATATTCAAAATCAAAACTAACAGTGGAGAGCTGAACTAACACAACAGGAGGAGAACGTAACGGTTTTCTAAATCTAAGCTGATGGATCGCCGCGCACCTGAAGCACTCGTGAAGCCAGTGTTGAGCAGTAAACGCCGCTCTGTCGTGGATGAGCAGAAGAGGAAGGTTGGCAGGTTTCCCGCCGCAGGGGCTGATGGGAAGGTGGCGTGGCACATCAGATCAACACGCTCCATCACTATGTGGCTTTAGTTTTCTTGCTTTTATTCTTTTTGTCTTTCTTTTTCAAGCCGTCCATGTGCGCTCGCAGCAAGTTTGAATACGCCTGGAAAACACACCGTCCGCTTCATATGAAACACTGATACAGAACAATATTCAGTGATATGTCAATAAAATATTACAACTCACCATTTGAAACTTTATTACTTCTTTGCTGCTGATCTGAAAGACACATTAGAACATGTTCAATAATATACAGCTTCTTCTGGAACGAATATCACTTAGAAATGACAAGAAATGTGATCAATTCTAATGAAAGTGAAAAGCATTCAAAATAAAGAGAGAGAGACAGAAATCAGCAGCACTGACTCAACCAATGGGATTAGAAGAATTACAAATGAATTAACAATTGTTGAAGTATCATATTTATGGAGATAAACACGTGGAAATAAATTCAAAACAATCTAAAATAGTTAAATGAGAATTAAAATGTAAAAATAATACACAAATACAAAAATAACCAATTGTTGAAATATCATGTGGCAATATTTCTGGAGATGAACACGTGGAAGATAAATATAATTAAAAACAATCTAAAATAGTTAATGAGAATACAAATGCAAAAATATGAGTAAGAATAAATACAAAAATAATCAATTGTTGAAATAAATGTGGTAATATTTAAATATGGAAAAATAAATGAAAAAACTAAAATAATGTTATTACAAATAAATACAGAAAATAATGAATGTAATTAAATAAATCAATGGGAACAATACAGAAAAAAAAAAAAAAAAAGTATTTTAGTACTAATAGAAATCAGTTGTATATTTTCTTCTATGCACTCATTAAATGCATGTATAAATTGAGCCGGTTTGGTGCTGTGTGGATTGAGATGTCTTCTCATCTGGACTCGCTGTCAGAACAGATCCGGGAGCGTAAACATGCTCATTTCAAACGAGATTAGATCGTTAAATCTGCCCCAGCCACTGCTACTTAATCACACGAGTGCTCTACTGATCCAGGGACACTTATTTCAAAATGACTTTAATAACGTTGTGTAGTCTATAGACACAGACGGTTTTACTCACTGGAAGATTTATTCGTCATGAAATGACTTTCTAATTGTATTGTCGTTATACAGATCATGTAGTCGTGCATTAATTTGAGTGCTGACAGATATTATGGAGCGCAGGAGATGCGGATAACGTGATCTTGACCCTTAAGAAACCGTAATTAATGCTGTCACGCAACAACCCTGTTTCAAAGATCAAATTCAATTACTACATTGAAATAAAAATGTATTAGATTTTATATTTATCTATGATAACATTTATGTAGTTTTGTTTCCTTATAAAGCTCCAGAAATGTGTCAGGTTTTTCAGGTGTCTTTATGTGATGTCTTGCCGCGAGTATCGATAAATAACCCCTTCAGAGGAACACGAGAACACGCAGTAATAGAAAACTTAATCCAGATATTTTAATCAAATCCATAAATTCATTCGAAGAACCAAATTATCCAGAGATCAGATATCAGGATGAGAAGATGAATGAAGAACGGACCCCTGCTGAAGAGTGTGTTACAGTACGAGTCGATCAGTCTCCAGATGAGACACACACACACCACTCTCTCTCTCACACACACACACACACACACACACACACACACACACACACACACACACAGCTCTCTCTCTCTCACACACACACACACACACACACAGAGTCTTACACACACAGAGACACACACCACTCTCTCTCTCACACACACACACACAGAGACACACACACACACACACACACACACACAGTCTTCACACACACACACACACACACACACACACACAGAGACACACACACACACACACACACACACACACACACACACACACACACAGCTCTCTCTCACACACACACACAGTCTTACACACACACACACAGAGACACACAGCTCTCTCTCTCTCTCTCTCACACAGACACACACAGCTCTCTCTCTCTCACACACACACACAGAGTCTTACACACACAGAGTCTTACACACACACACACACACACACACACAGACACACAGCTCTCTCTCTCACACACACACACACACACACACACAGCTCTCTCTCTCTCACACACACACACACACACACACAGCTCTCTCTCTCTCACACACACAGCTCTCTCTCTCTCACACACACACACACACACACACACACACGTGTGACCGGATGCTATTCTCTCACCACTGTGCTGATTTTGGTCTTGCCTTCTGACGCTCTGATGAGACATTTGTTGTCGGCCGGTTCAAACGTCTCTGGATGGCCTTTTCTGGGGACCGGCTTCGTTCTGCCATCGTCTGCAGATCAAGATCAAATTAATATCAATTAATTTATCAAAGTACTTTTTTAAAATATAACTCATTTTATCATATGAATATTTGCATTCATTTGTATTATTCTGGTATTGTTAACATT
>CM049880.1:1591961-1664461 GCA_027474115.1 Schizopygopsis malacanthus | reverse complement strand
TTTTTGTTTTTTTATATATATAAAGAAAACAAGCTGTTAGTAAAGGAATAGAATGCATGTCTAAAAGGGACACGTTTTTTTATTATTTTTTATTTATTTTTAAAGAATAGAGAGTGCTAGAGTTCGAGATTTGACGATGGTTAAGGACTCAGCCGCTGGATTGAGTTGAGCAGGTCACCAGCAGGGAACAGTTCATGTACAAGTCTGTGAAAGTGATCGTGTCTCTTTGGGAAGAACAATAAAGCGACGTTCACTTGCAGAACGCAAGCTTATAGAATAATCTTTATAATATATGGGTTTCATTTTCTGATACGAGTGACAAAAATATTGACCTTTTCATGATATTCAGAAATATCAGAAAGTGAAGCCCATATATTATATAGATTAATTACACAGAGTGAAATATTTCAAGCCTTTTATTTCTTGAAATTCTGATGATTATGGCTTACTGATAATGAAAACCCAAAATTCAGTGTCTCAGAAAATTAGAATATTACATAAGATCAATACATTTTAATTTTTTATATACAGAAAAGTATGTTCATTTCTACAGGTCATCTTAAAAAAAAATGAATATGGTGAAAAAGTAAAATTTTTCCTTGTAACTTATTTCAAAAAGTGAAACTTTCATATATTTTAGATTAAATACATGTAAAGTAAAACACTTAAAACTTGTTTTTTTGTCTTAATTTTGATGATTAGAGCTTACAGCTAATGAAAGTCATAAATCGGTATTTTAAAATATTTGAATATTTACATTTGAGTTTCAATAAATGACCATCCAGACAGTATAAACTCTGGGTATCTCTTGTTCTTTGAAAGCACAAAAATGAGGAACACTGCTGACTTGGCAACGGTCCAGAAGACGATCATTGACACCCTCCACAAAGAGAGTAAGTCACAGAGGGTCATTACTGAAGGGGGGGCTGTTCAAGGAGTGCTGTATCAAAGCATATTAAATGCAAAGTTGACTGGAAGGAGGAAAATGTGCACAAGCAACAGGGATGACCGCAAGCTTGAGAATACTGTCAAGCAAAGCCGATTCAAACACTTGGGAGAGCTTCACAAGGAGTGAACTGAAGCTGGAGTCAGTGCATCAAGAGTCACCACGCTCAGACATCTTCAGGAAAAGAGCTACCAAACCACTTCTGAACCAGAAACATCTTCAGAAGAAGAACTTGACTGTTGCTCAGTGCTCCAAAGTCCTCTTTTCAGATGAAAGTAAATGTTGTATTTCATTTGTAAATCAAGGTCCCAGAGTCTGGAGGAAGAGAGGAGAGACACAGAATCCATGTTGCTTGAAGTCCAGTGTGAAGTTTCCACAGTCAGTGATGACTGTCATCTGCTGGTGTTGGTCCACTGTGTTTTCTGAAGTCCACAGTCAACGCAGACATCTACCAGGAAATATTAGAGCACTTCATGCTTCCTTCTGCTGACAAGCTTTATGGAGATGCTGATTTCATTTTCCAGCAGGACTTGGCACCTGCCCACACTGCCAAAGGTACCAAAAGCTGGTTCAATGACCATGGTGTTACTGTGCTTGATTGGCCAGCAAACTCACCTGACCTGAATATATATATATATATATATATATATATATATATACACACACATAATATTATATTGTATAAAAGTAAAACAGGTCAATATAAAATACAATTTATGTGTATGCATATACATACACAAACATAAATTATATTTTATGTATATTTAATGTTATTTTGATATTTAAATTATATTGGCCTGTTTTACATTGTTATATAATACATGTTTTTATATTATAATATTTAAATATATAATATTTATAATAGAAAATAAACACACATACACACAAGTAAAAGTGAAAAAAATCTCATATATTTTTTATTTTAATGTAACTTTTACATTTTTCAACTATTTGAAGATAAAAATACTGACAAAAAACGATTGTGTAAAAAAGCTTAAAAAATATATATATAATCTTTAAGTCAGATTTGCATGTGTTTATACATTCTAGAGCAGAATATTTCAACATCTCTGATACGTCATATACAGTATGCTCAGGGAAATCTGCCATAAAAACTTTGATTACTTTAATATATATTCAAGCTATGAAAAACACTGAAATGCCACATCTATTCTATTATTACATTCTATATCCAGGTCCATTTATGATACTGAATTATGATACTTCAAATGAAACGTGCCACTACAAAGCTTTAGAGATACAGAGGTTGCCTTATGTAGAGACATAGCTGGTTAAAGCGCATACTGTGTGCTATATGTGATCTGAATATTGATCACTATACTGTATGTGATCTGAGCCGGGTGTCTATGGTGCAGAGGTGGAGAAAGCGCAGTCGTGGACTCGGTGGAGGTCAGCGAGCGGATGAGAGTATCGAGAGCTCCAGTCTCGGTCAAACACGGCTCTCAGCTGCTGATGAAACGAGCTTCGCCGAGGATCCTGGGAAAGCACCAAACCCACGCCGGCCGTCGTGTTGAAGTAGTCCGCGGACCAGTTAGACGTGCCTACACACACACACACACACACACACAGACACACACACACACACACACACACACACACACACACACACACACACACACACACACACACACACACACACACACACACACACACACACACACACACACACGGGTTTGCTTTCACTTCACTCATATGTAGCTTGAGTCTCCGGCCGGTAACTCACCCACATACGCCACTGTGTCCGTCACCATGTACTTGTTGTGGTTGATTCTGGAGTAAGGGATGTGTGACTGGTTTCCCGCTGGGATAACAAACACTCTCTGTGCAAGCAAACCACAATACAACACATCTCTATTGATGATATGCTCTTAGAAGAATTCAGTTCAAACATCAAATATAACATTGTTACAATTAAATAAGTCGATTTACATTAAAACGACATAATGTACATTTAGAAAACATTTGAATTAAATACAAACTTATAATATGCATCTAGAAAATTTAAGTAGAATTAAATAAAATATTATCATAATATAAGTCTAGAATTTTTTTGTAGACTTAAATACAAATTTAACATAATATACATCTAGAAAAATTTAATAATTAAAAGTAAATTAAAACACAAAACGTAACATACATCTAAAAAAATAAGTAGAGTTATATATAAATTTTACATAATATACATCTAGAAAATTTTAAGCAGAATTAAACATTAATATATATATATAGAGAGAGAAATATTAAATAAGGAGAATTCAATGAAATCTTTACATATTGTAGAAAAAAGAATTAAATTAGAATTAAATACAAACTTATAATATGCATCTAGAAAATGTATGTAGAATTAAATAAAATATTATCATAATATACATCTAGAATTTTTTTGTAGACTTAAATACAAATTTAACATAATATACATCTAGAAAAATGAAATAACTAAAAGTAAATTAAAACATAACGTAACATACATCTAAAAACATAAGTAAATACAGAGTTAAATATAAATTTGACATAATATACATCTAGAAAATTGACATAAACAGAATTAAACATTAATATATATATAGAGAGAAATATTAAATAAGGAGAATTAAACAAAAACTTAATGTAATGTATGAGTATAAAAATAAAAGAAGTAGAACTAAATAAAAACTTTGTTGTATACATCTATACAAATTACATAAGTAGATTTAAATAAACACTTTATACAATTTACATGTAGAAAAAATTTATAAAAGTAGAATTAAATAAAACGTAACATAACATATATAAAATAAATAAGTAGAGTTAAATACAAATTTAACATAATATACATCTAGAAGATGTAGAGAATTAGAAGTAAATTAAAACTTATCATAATATACATGTGGAAAAATTAAATGAGCAGAATTAAACATTAATATATATCTAGAAAACATAAGTAAGTAGAGCTAAATAAAAACCTAATGTAATCCATATGTAGAAAATTAAATAAGTAGAATTAAATCAAACTTTGTATAATGTAGATCTAGAAAAATGTATTAAAGGAGAATTACATAAAACTTATCATATCCATCTAGAAAATGTAATTAGCATTAAATAAAAAATGTATGTAATATACATCTAGCAATATTAAATAAGAACTAAAAAACTTTGTAATATACATCTATTAAAATTAAATAAGTAGATTTAAATGAAATCTTTACATAATATACATGTAGAAAAATAATAATACAATTAGAATGAAATAAAAGCGTATAATATGCATATAGAATATGTAAGTAGAATTAAATAAACTTATAATATGCATCTAGAAAATTTAAGTAGAATTAAATAAACTTATAATATGTATCTAGAAAATTTAAGTAGAATTAAATAAACTTATATTATGCATCTAGAAAATTTAAGTAGAATTAAATAAACTTATAATATGCATCTAGAACATTTAAGTAGAATTAAATAAAAACATATATGCATCTAGTAATTTAAGTAGAATTAAATAAACTTATATATCTAGAACATTTAAGTAGAATTAAATAAACTTATATATCTAGAAAATTTAAGTAGAATTAAATAAAACTTATAATATGCATCTAGAAAATTTAAGTAGAATTAAATAAACTTATAATATGCATCTAGAACATTTAAGTAGAATTAAATAAAAAGATATAGAAAATTTAAGTAGAATTAAATAAACTTATATATCTAGAATTAAATAAACTTATATACAATTTAAGTAGAATTAAATAAAAACTTATAATATGCATCTAGAAAATTTAAGTAGAATTAAATAAACTTATATATCTAGAAAATTTAAGTAGAATTAAATAAAAACTTATAATATGCATCTAGAAAATTTAAGTAGAATTAAATAAACTTATATATCTAGATAATTTAAGTATAATTAAATACAAACGTATCATAATATAAATCTAGAAATGTTTAGTAGACTTAAATACAAATTTCATATAATGTACATCTATAAAAATGAAATAAGGAGAATTAAATAAAAACAACACAATACAGTACACATCTTAAGTAGAATGAGCTGACTTCTCGTGAAGCTGTATAATCAGCGTAGATGAACGGATCTGACTGCGTTTCTGGATCTTCACTCACCACTGCCATGTTGATGTTGTCTGACGGGGAATGAAGAGCATCTAACGAGCGGATGAAGGGCCACACGGCCGGATCGGATTCCCGTCCACAGCTGACCAGCAGACACACGGACACGTTCCTGTCGACGGCCGAGCGCTTCAGAGCGTCTTCAATCACGGGCCAGTATCTGCAGAACCAGAGCCACACCAGCATCAGAGCTCGTCCAGATCAGGAGTCAACTCAAACACACTCACCCGTGGTGATGAAAGAACTTGGACGCGGGGTAATACTCCATGACCGCCACATGAATGAAGAGCTGAGCTCCTCTGATGACCGACAGGATCGCGTCCAGGTCTCGAGTACGAGAGTCCGGACAGAAGACCGGCGGAGACGCCTGAGGAAGAGCAGAGCTTTATTTCCTTTATTTGATCAGAAATACAGGACAAATTACTAAATATTATAAAACAGCTGTTTCTATGTGAATATGTGTTAAAGTCTAATTTATTTCTGTGATCAAAGCTGTATTTTCAGCATCATTACTCCAGTCTTCAGTGTCACATGATCTTCAGAAATCATAATAATATACTGATTTGCTGCTCAACAAACATTTATGATTATTATAGATGTTGAAAATCGTCGTGCTGCACAATATTTTTGTGGAAACTGTGACATATTTTATTTTTCAGGATTCACAGATGAATAGAAAGTTCAAAAGAACTGCATTTATTTGAAATAGAAATCTTTGTAACGTTATAAATGTCTTTATTCTCACTTTTCATCAACTTAATAAATATTCTCCGAATAAAATATTAATGTCTTAAAAAATCGGGACAATTTTTCACCATTTTGAAGCTACAGCTCTTTTTTTATTTTAATTTTTTTAATTACATTTTTCAAGTTTAACTAAATTAAAATTAGATTTGTTGCCTTGGCATTTCGGTTTTAATTTTAATTTTGGTTTATTATTTATTTAGTTTAGTATTATTTTATTTAAAGGTTCTAATCATAGTTTGAGTTTTCATGTTAGTTAACTATAAGTTCACTCTGTTTCATAAAATATTATTTATTAATATAATAAACTAATGCTGGCAAAGTGTTATTTTAGTATTTTATATGTTATTTTATATCAGTGTATAGACACTATTATGGTTTTTACTAATATTTGAAATAATTTTTTATTTTTACATTTTCTGTTTTCTATTTTTAGTTAAAGTTTGAGTCCTTCTTTGTGCATTGTTTATGTCTATATATATAATTTAAATGATTTATGTTGCCTTGTAAACTAGCAGAAATTAAATGCGTTTTAATTTCTTATATTTATTTCATTTCAGTTAATGTTTATTTTATTAAGTAATATATTTTTTATGTTTAAGTTAACTACAATAACCCTGTTTTATACACTATTTTAGGATTTATTAATATACTGAATTTGCTTTTATTTTTATATCTTCAGTTTTCAATGTAATTTTGTGATTTGTATTATTGTTTATTTCTATTTAGCTTTATTTATTATAAATTTTTTTACTTCAGTTTTACTTTGAGTAATTGTAATGCTTCAACTTAAATGAGATTTGAAATAGATTGGCATAATAGATATTAGATTCAGTTTTTTGCCTCATATTTATAATGTATGTTAGCTTTAGTGAGTAAACATCTCATGACATGAACATAGATGTGTGTTTGAGTCCTCATCCAATCAGAAGCGTCAGTCTATGGTCTCTGGAGAGTTTGTGAGTGCTGTACCGTGATGTAAGCCGTACTCTCCACTCCGCTGAGGTTCAGCAGCAGCGGACGCTCCTCGTTGATGTCCGTGTCGTAGTCGGAGGGCCACGGATGCGGGACGGAGGTGTTGGAGCGGCCCATGACCCAGTAGGACTGGAAGATCTTCTGCAGATCTGCAGCCAGAGCGCTGGAGTTATAGATGACCACGCCGAGCTCTTTCACCTGCAGACGGTCAACAGACTCGTTAAGTTTCTCTTTTATTAGGAGAAACCTGTCTTAGGCACCAGTGTTACCAGTGTTGGGGAAGTTACTTTTAAAAGTAATGCATTACCTATATATTGCGGTACTCCCTAAAAAAGTAACTAATTACGTTACTTAGTAACTTTTTACGGAATGTAATGTGTTACATTAAGTTACTTTTAAAATCTGGGCAGAGCTTGTTTTTATGAATGTGACACAAAACCAGTCATAAGGGTCAATTTTTCGAAATTGAGATTTGTGCATCATCTTAAAGCTGAATAAATAATATTTCCATTGATGTATGGTTTGTTATGATCAGACAATATTTGTAAATCTGGAATCTGAGGGTGCAAAAAAATCTAAATATTGAGAAAATCATCTTTAAAGTTGTTCAAATGAAGTTCTTAGCGATGCATATTACTAATCAAAAATTAAGTTTTGATATATTTATGGTAGGAAATTTACTAAATATCTTCATGGAACATGATATTAATATCCTAATGATTTTTGGCATAAAAGAAAAATTGATAATTTTGACCCATACAGTGTATTGTTGGTTATTGCTACAAATATACTTATGACTGCGTCTGTGCTGCAGGGTCAGGTATGTAAAAGCTCTTTCACACCTAAAGTGAAGTGAATCCGCTTCAGGCCGAAGGAACTGTAGATTCACGTCTGTACAGTAGAGGGCGCTGCTCAAACTAACCACATGATGAATATGACGCAGGAGAAGAAAGTCCAACTATATTCAGCAATAACAACTATCAAACACAAATGTGTCATTTTTGCTTATTAGTATGGTTGAATTGGATCATCGAAGCTCAGTAGCGAAGACATTAGTTAATAAAATGGGATTAAATACATAAATGATATGTGTGACGTCACACGGACGGAGGCCCCTCCCACAATAGTTTGATTGACAGCAGTGTTTAGACTGGTGTGTTACCTCAGACCCGTTGTGAGTGAGCCGTCATCAGTCGTTTCACCGCAGGAGAAGATGTAGACAAGATTGACTCCTAAGAGATTGAGGTGTTTTGTTGATGGATGTAATAATGAACATAGCACTCGTCATTTACTCCGTCATCTGAGCGCTGAAGAGGATTAGTTTGGTTTTGAAGGGAAAGCGCCCTCGATCTAAATAAATGAGTCTATGTTCGCGCGAATCATTCGTGATCCAGCTTCACCTCCAGAAGGTTTTTTACGAATCTTCCTAATAATGTGCTAATTATCAAGTTTCACGACGAATGCGGCTAAAGTAAACAATCCCTCAGAGAGCAGCTCGGAAGAGAGGGGCGGAGTCAGCAGAGCTCATTAACATTTAAAGGAGAATCACACAGTACGCTTGCTCTGAAAAGAGCTGTTTTTGACAGGGTAAAAAATGTGTTTTTTACACTACCAATGAGAAATTTTTACGAAACAATGTTACAGACTTTAAAGAATAATATCAACTTGTGGAAAATGGCCATTATATGACTCCTTTAACATATTTAATTATGGCAGATTTGTATAATATTCTGAGTTTTTATTGTGTTTTTGTGCAGGTGAGATGAGGCAAGTAAGATCATGTTGACCTGATTTCTGTCACCATGGCAACACCAGAACTGTCACTCAATACATCAGAAACAATGTAACTGGTGTGACTTGTTTGAAAAAGTAACTCCGATATTTCCTTCTAAATTAAAATGTAATGCATTACTTTACTAGTTACACATACAAGTAATCTGATTACATAAGTGGTGTTACCCCCAACACTGCTCGTCACCTCTGACCTGTGTTAAAGCTCTCCAGTCCATGTTGGCGCTGCCGATGTAGACGTGCTTCCCGTCCACGATCCAGAACTTGCTGTGAAGGATTCCTTTCATCAAACGACCGAAGTTCACTCGCCGGACCTGCACTCCTGCGTCACAACACATGTCCTGAACGACAGCTAGACTCTTAAACCTTTCTGTTCAGTGACGTAAAGCTGAACTAAATACATCAAAACATGCATATTCAGGAACAACTGAAGTGAGTTTAAGATGAAGCAATACCATTACTAACTGTAAGAAAACTAAAACTGAGAGTGAAATGAACAAAATTACATCTAAATAGTAATATTTAATAAATACAACAATAAGAAAAATGGCAAAAAAACTCAAAATGACAAAAAAAAATTTAACTAACAATTAAAAGGAAACTAAAAATAGAAAATAAATAAAATGGTAATTTACAAATAACTAAATGGAAATAAATAAAAACTCAAACTGAAAAAATTATTGATGTAATATAAATAATACTAATGACAAAAACACAACAAAAGTAATAAAATAAATTAAATTAATAATTAAAACGAAATCTAAAATAAAAAAATAAAATGGTAATTAACAAAATCACTAAAAAAAAAAAAATATCAAACTTAAAGTGAAATAGAAATCCATTGAAAATCCATTAAACCTAGATAATAATAACATTAAACTAAATATAAAAGCACAACAAAATTACATTTTTTTTTTAAATAATTAAACTAAGTAAAAATATGAAAATAAAAACATAACTAAAACTTAAAAAATAAACCTCAACCAAAAAATACAAAAAATACAATTGATCAATACAAATTAATATATAAGTAATTACATTAGTTTTTTTTAATCAATTTATTTTAAAACAAAATTAAATTAAAATGGAAACTACATAAAAAAATTAATATAATTGTTTTTAATGAAAAACCTAAACAAAAATGTGAAATGTTGCCTCAGCAACTAACTGAAATAAGTTTAACTAAAGCACTAAAATTACTAAATGGAAATAAATAAAAAATTAAACTGAAGTAAAATGAAAATGAAAACTGAAATAAAAATATAATAAACTTAAACATAAAAAATATATACAAATGCACATATAAAATGACTAAAAATGAAACTAATCAAAATAAAATAAAAAATTATGAATAAATCTACACCGGTATACTTGAGGAAATGTCTTGAATAATTTCAAGAGATACTCAACAGTAGAGAGTTAATTGTTTGAGTTAAATAATGCATGTCAGTGAATGGAAAGAAGCTGGTTTGAAGTCTGTCACATGAAATATTAATATCTGCTGACCGTGCTCTCGGAGGGTTTTGAGGTCGGTTGAATTAGGAGCTAATGTAGGGATGCTGGTGACGACGCGCACCGACACGTTTCTGGACGGTAACGCCTTGAGCTCCTCTAAGATCTCTCTGCCCTGAGGAGCACAATCATACAGTTCATCAGAAGAATACTTTCACATGCATCATATGTGTCTCTCTGTACCGGTGCGTCGCTGGAGGAGTTGATGCTGATGTCTTCTCCGGTCAGACACCAGTAGAACGACGCCACCTCGACCCGGTCCGAGGCCAGAGACAGAAGATGCTTCCAGGCTTCATACAGATCCACTCCAGCGCTCACGTTTGTCCCGTAATCCATGGCCAGAGGAAAACTCTCCACCAGAACAATACTGAGAGAAATCACACGAGCACAGTCTGCTTCAGGAGTCAGAATAACCCGCTTTATTCATTACTCACCCCAAATCCTCCGACAACCATGCCCCTGCTCATAAAGAGACATGAAATATAATATCATAATCAGTGTGCTGCTAGTGCAAGAATACAAGCACAGACCCAGCACAGCACTGCGCTGAAAATAACCGCAACTATTGAGTTATTTTATGCAGCTCGGTGCCAAGAAACCTCTTTTGTTTTGGTACGAAAAAAAATTATCTTAATATAAAAAAAAACAAAAAAAACTTGTATAGATTTTTTTTTTTTATAATAATAATAATAATAATAACAAAACCGCAACAATATTAAAATGTAAATAAAAACTGAAGAATATTAACACATTTTAAATTAGCTATTAAATAAATACATATATGTAAAAAAATAAAAAAATAAATCAATAAACATATAGTAGCCAAAAATATATTATATTATAATATGAATAGTTCTATTATATTATATTGGGGGAAATATTTCAGTCTGTTATAAATATTTCATCTGAAAAACAAATTTCCATGAAATTGAACTCGTGTACATATTACGCATTTAGTATACACGTGACGTATAAAAACTAAATTCATAATTGTATTTATTATTTCAGCTAGTTCCTAAGCAACACTTCTCATTTTTGTTTAGATTAAGCACAAAGTACAAAAATAAATAAATAAAATAAATTACACGACAAAAACACAACAAAATTACTAAAACTCAAACAAAAAACACAGACAAATAAATAAATAAATTAAAATAAATGACACGACAAAAACACAACAAATTACTAAAAAACAGACAAATAAATAAATAAATAAAATAAATTACACAACAAAAACACAACTAAATTACTAAAACTCAACAAATAAATAAATAAATAAATTACACGACAAAAACACAACTAAATTACTAAAACTCAACAAAAAACACAAATAAATAAATAAATAAATAAATAAATAAATAAATTACACGACAAAAACACAACTAAATTACTAAAACTCAACAAAAAATAAATAAATAACAAATAAATAAATAAATTACACGACAAAAATACAACTAAATTACTAAAACTCAACAAAAAACACAGACAAATAAATAAATAAATAAATAAATAAATTACACGACAAAAATACAACAAAATTACTAAAACTCAACAAAAAACACAGCCAAATAAATAAATAAATAATAAATAAATAAAATAAATTACACGACAAAAACACAACTAAATTACAAAAACTCAACAAAAAACAAATAAATAAATACATAAATAATAAATAAACAAATAAATAAATTATACGACAAAAAACACAAATAAATAAATAAATAATAAATAAACAAATAAATAAATTAATTAATTACACGACAAAAACACAACTAAATTACTAAAACTCAACAAAAAACACAAATAAATAAATAAATAATAAATAAACAAATAAATAAATAAATTACACGACAAAAATACAACTAAATTACTAAAACTCAACAAAAAAAATACAAATAAATAAATAAATAAATAAACAAATAAATGACATGACAAAAACACAACTACATTACTAAAACTCAACAAAAAAACACAGACAAATAAATAAACAAAATAAATAAATAAATAAGGTCCAAAAAATTTCAATTCCATTCTGTAGCGGTAAAACATATTTACGTCAGTAATAAAATTGACCTGAACTAAACTCAACATATTATGAATTTTGAAAAAAAAGTGAAGTATTTAAATACAATAATTAAAAGTATGACATTTTGAAACTAAATTCAGAATTGTACAATACTTCTGTAAATAAGCAGTGGCATTTGCTTTGGTTTTAACTGAACTAATTTTATACTTTTAGCAAATCTAAATAACATCATTAGTTGGAATATTAATTTGCCAGGGTTTTTATGTTTAGTGTCATCTGAGTTTATGTTCAATAGTTCACTGAGAAATGTGACGAGTTAAACTTTAATAAGGGAAAGTTTCTGGCGGGAGAATTTCTTGGGAAATTCATGAGCAAGTCGGTTTTATTTTTAAAGAAAATTAAATTGAATGTAAACTAAATGTTAGAAAAATCCCAATCCAAAATAGAAGCATGGTCTCAAACTCAGACTGAAGGTGACGGGAAGTGAAAGCGTGGAAACAGGAAGTGACCTCACCTGCTCTGCTGGTCGGGGCCGGTCTGATTGCAGCATGATGGAGTGTGATGAGGATTCAGAGCCTCGTTGATTCGATCCTCGTACTTCAGTCTCTCGATGACTGCGATGGCCAATAAAACCCCCAAAACCAGCAGAGCTGCAGCAGCCAGCAGAGCCGAGACGGGCCACCTCGAGTCCTGCCGGAAACACAGAGACATCACTAACTCAGAGACATCACTAACTCAGAGACATCACTAACTCGGAGACACCACTAACTCGGAGACACCACTAACTCGGAGACACCACTAACTCAGAAACACCACCGGAAACACAGAGACACCACTAACTCGGAAACACCACTAACTCAGAGACACCACTAACTCAGAAACACCACTAACTCAGAAACACCACTAACTCAGAGACACCACTAACTCAGAGACATCACTAACTCGGATACACCACTAACTCAGAGACACCACTAACTCAGAAACACCACTAACTCAGAAACACCACCGGAAACACAGAGACACCACTAACTCGGAAACACCACTAACTCAGAGACACCACTAACTCAGAAACACCACTAACTCAGAGACACCACTAACTCAGAGACACCACTAACTCAGAAACACCACTAACTCAGAGACACCACTAACTCAGAAACACCACTAACTCAGAGACACCACTAACTCAGAGACACCACTAACTCAGAGACATCACTAACTCAGAGACATAACTCAGAGACACCACTAACTCAGAAACACCACACTCGGACACCACTAACTCAGAGACACCACTAACTCAGAAACACCACTAACTCAGAAACACCACTAACTCAGAGACACCACTAACTCAGAAACACCACTAACTCAGAAACACCACACAGAGACACCACTAACTCGGAGACACCACTAACTCGGAGACACCACTAACTCGGAGACACCACTAACTCGGAGACACCACTAACTCGGAGACACCACTAACTCAGAGACACCACTAACTCAGAGACACCACTAACTCGGAGACACACTAACTCAGAGAGACACCACTAACTCAGAGAGACACACACTAACTCAGAGGAGAGAGACATCACTAACTCAGAGACAGAGACACCACTAACTCAGAGAGACAGAGACCACTAACTCAGAAGACTCAGAGACTAACTCAGAGACACCACTAACTCAGAGACACCACTAACTCAGAGACACCACTAACTCAGACTAACTCTAACTCAGAGACACCACTAACTCAGAGAGACCACTAACTCAGACTAACTCAGAGACACCACTAACTCAGAGAGAGACACCACTAACTCAGAGAGACACCACTAACTCAGAGACACCACTAACTCAGACACCACTAACTCAGAGACAACTAACTCACTAACTCAGACTAACTCAGAGACACCACTAACTCAGAGAGACACCACTAACTCAGAGACACCACTAACTCAGAAACACCACACTAACTCAGAGACACCACTAACTCAGACACCACTAACTCAGAGACACCACTAACTCAGAGAGACACCACTAACTCAGAGAGAAACACCCACTAACTCAGAGACACCACTAACTCAGAGACACCACTAACTCAGACACCACTAACTCAGACACCACTAACTCAGACACCACTAACTCAGAGACACACTAACTCAGAACATCACAGAGACACCACTAACTCAGAGACACCACTAACTCAGAGACACCACTAACTCAGAGAGAGAGAAACACCACTAACTCAGAGACACCACTAACTCAGAGACACCACTAAGAGACACACTAAGAGACACCACTAACTCAGAGACACCACTAACTCAGAGACACCACTAACTCAGAGACACCACTCAGAGACACCACTAACTCAGAGACACCACTAACTCAGAGAGACACCACTCAGAGACAACTAACAGAGACACCACTAACTCAGAGACACCACTAACTCAGAGACACCACTAACTCAGAGACACACACTAACTCAGAGACACCACTAACTCAGAAACACCACTAACTCAGAGACACCACTAACTCAGAAACACCACTAACTCAGAGACACCACTAACTCAGAGACATCACCCGAAACACAGAGACACCACTAACTCAGAGACACCACTAACTCAGAGACACCACTAACTCAGAGACACCACTAACTCAGAGACACCACTAACTCAGAGACACCACTAACTCAGAGACACCACTAACTCAGAGACACACACCACTAACTCAGAGACACCACTAACTCAGAGACACCACTAACTCAGAGAACACACCACTAACTCAGAGACACCACTAACTCAGAGACATCACTAACTCAGAGACACCACTAACTCAGAAACACCACTAACTCAGAAACACCACTAACTCAGAGACACCACTAACTCAGAGACACCACTAACTCAGAGACACCACTAACTCAGAGACACCACTAACTCAGAGACACCACTAACTCAGAGACACCACTAACTCAGAGACACCACAGAAACACCACTAACTCAGAGACACCACTAACTCAGAGACACCACTAACTCAGAGACACCACTAACTCAGAGACATCACTAACTCAGAGACACCACTAACTCAGAGACACCACTAACTCAGAAACACCACTAACTCAGAGACACCACTAACTCAGAGACACCACTAACTCAGAGACACCACTAACTCAGAAACACCACTAACTCAGAGACATCACCCGAAACACAGAGACACCACTAACTCTGAGACACCACTAACTCAGAGACACCACTAACTCAGAGACATCACTAACTCAGAAACACCACTAACTCAGAGACACCACTAACTCAGAACACCACTAACTCAGAGACACCACTAACTCTGAGACACCACTAACTCAGAGACACCACTAACTCAGAAACACCACTAACTCAGAAACACCACTAACTCAGAGACACCACTAACTCAGAAACACCACTAACTCAGAGACACCACTAACTCAGAGACACCACTAACTCAGAGACACCACTAACTCAGAAACACCACTAACTCAGAAACACCACTAACTCAGAGACACCACTAACTCAGAGACACCACTAACTCAGAGACACCACTAACTCCACTAACTCAGAAACACCACTAACTCAGAGACACCACTAACTCAGAGACACCACTAACTCAGAAACACCACTAACTCAGAAACACCACTAACTCAGAAACACCACTAACTCAGAGACACCACTAACTCAGAGACACCACTAACTCAGAAACACCACTAACTCAGAGACACCACTAACTCAGACACCAAACACCACTAACTCAGAGACACCACTAACTCAGAGACACCACTAACTCAGAGACACCACTAACTCAGAGACACCACTAACTCAGAGACACCACTAACTCAGAGACACCACTAACTCAGAGACACCACTAACTCAGAGACACCACTAACTCAGAGACACCACTAACTCAGACACCACTAACTCAAACACCACTAACTCAGAGACACCACTAACTCAGAGACACCACTAACTCAGAAACACCACTAACTCAGAGACACCACTAACTCAGAAACACCACTAACTCAGAGACACCACTAACTCAGAAACACCACTAACTCAGAGACACCACTAACTCAGAGACACCACTAACTCAGAGACACCACTAACTCAGAGACACCACTAACTCAGAGACACCACTAACTCAGAGACACCACTAACTCAGAGACACCACTAACTCAGAAACACCACTAACTCAGAGACATCAGATCAGAGGCGCTCCGGGGCCAGACTCACCTTGCGACTGGACACATAGCTGTCGTGTAGACTCTTGTACGGAGACGTCAGTTCATGACCGGCCAGTAACCGGGAAGATCTGCAAGCACAGCAGGAATATGATCAAACATATTCTCCTTATTAATCGATAAAGAGCAAATCATGTGAGGAGCGGCAGTGAACTCACGCAGGCATGCTGAAGCAGGTGCTGGTGGTTTCTGCTGTGACACACAAAGGGGAATATTCTTTAATAGTTCAGTTCCTCATTCGCTTTTCATTTCTGTTTTTAATGCCACAGCAACACGTCTAATGTTCAAAATACATATCTACAGAATATCACATCTCATGTCAGGAGGAAAAAGTGTTCATTAACTTACTAAATAATTATACAAATTAATAAACAATCATAAATAAATATGTATACACAAAAATAAAGATGGAAATAAAAAACGAAACTAAATAAAAGTAAATAAATACAAATAATAAATAAATAGAAAACTAAAATAAATAAACAAAAACAGTAATAAATATGAAATGAAAATTAAAAATGTAAAAAAATTAAGATGGAATTATTAAACAAATAAACAAAAATAAAAAGATGGAATTAATTACAAATAAATAAGAAAACAAATACAAAGTAAACAAATACAAATATATAAATACAAACAAACAACACATAAAAAATAATAGAGTAAATAATATATAAATAATTAATCTTATCTGTGCCAAACTATTAAATAAATTATATTTACAACATATGTCTCTCTTTGCTAGCATCTCAACTCAAATTTAAAACAATTAGGCATCAAAAATCAGTTTTAAAATATGAATGTTTGTGAAATGTGAAAGCAAATGGTAAAAATGCATTACAAACCTTTATAATTAATATTACAGACTTGTATCTTCTGAGCTGAACGCAGAGATTTTAAGACTCAGAAACTATTTACAGATAATTCAAGAGAAACAACAACACATTATATTAAACATAATTCTAAAATAGAAAGACTTAAATAATATTTCCTAAAATGTATTCCAAATATTTATAAATGCCTTAATGTAAAATTAAGTCTTTTTGTGCACATCAACATAAAATATGTATATTCATCATCACACTGAAAGATGAAGAGAGCCGTCGCATCTCAGCGCTCAGGCATGTTATGAAATTATAATATACTATACGCATGCTGTACAATATTAATATTACATACCTCACTGATCCAAACACATCACACAGGCATTAATGAGCAGAAACTCCCGACTGCTCTGAGCAACAGAATAACATCAGTTTCATTTCAGCAGAAACACGACTGATCACAGCTTCACTGCATTATGATTACATAAGCGTTTATGATCAGCTTCATATACATGTTTACACCAGCTTTATATGAACACGCAGGAGCTCCAGTAGTCAGGCAGAACTCAATACAACTGATTTATGCTAAAAAAGACCGAAAAACATATCCAAACATCCAGAAACCAAGATGCAAAATAGCACAAGATATTAAGTCTTGTTTTCTAAATTAATAAATTAAACTTCAGAGCTTAAAACAAGAAAAATATAAATGCATTCAGAAAAATAATCGTGCTTTTCTCTTGAGTTACGTTTATTTTTCTGACACACGGTTATGTTTTTTCTGGTTTTAAGATTAAATTCACTTCATTTTGATACATTTTTCAGAAAACAAGATTTTATGTCATTTTGCTTGTATATTAATTTAAGAATCTTTAGATATTTGTATCTGACATTTTTTTCACATCACTGATCTTTTATTAAAATAATACAGTTTATTATTATTTTTTTTTTGTTCACATTTTGTAAAATGATTTTAGTATAATTGAGATACTGTTATAGTTTTTAGTAATATTTTGATTTAATTAGATTTTTTGATAATTGTTGTACTTTTGATTTTTATAGCTTTTTATTTTAATACATCAAATTAAACTAAAATAAGAAATGCTGCTTTGGCAAATAACCAAGTTTCTTTTTATATTGTAGGTCAATTGGATTATGTATTTCATTTTTAAAAATGTATCTCGGTTTATAATTTTGTTTCAGTTTTTGTTCATTTTCATTTTAAATAAAGGAACAAACATTGATTTTATGGTTTTGGTTGTAGTTTTAGTTCAGCTATTATAACCCTGATTCACATCATGAGTTTATTATGATAAATGAAATCAGAAAAAACTCAAATATAACGTAAATGTGCATCTCTCAACATGGACTTTCGCGTTATCCGCAGTAAAGACAAAAAACATCTATTTGAATTCTTTAATGATCTTTAACATACAGCTACCCTGTCCAACAGAGACATAAAGTGATTTAAATAATCATGCAAATTACCATAACCATCACAAATAACAATCAATAGTGTATTTACAGTTAATGCCAAACCCTGCAGTTTCTCAAAGCCACAAGCTGCTGAAGGTTTGTTTGGAGGAATAGAAATGTGCAAATATCATCTCAGAGAGGAACACGAGCTCGTGACAGAGCCAGCGATCGCTCCAGATCATCTCAAAGTGGACTGGTCACACCAGTGAACCCTCTCGGTCTGTGCTCCTGAACATTCGCCGGCTGTTCGGTGCCGCTCCGCCGCCTCGATGCCACGCTTTCACGTCCCGGGACGCCGCTCTGGAAGCACGAACCCCGGCGGAAGGAACCGCGCGGCTGAGATCCGGGTTTCCTCGAGAATCCATGACGGCGTTGATGACTGAGAGACACACGAGAGAGGACGGCGTTCATCAGCGGCTCGTCTCAGGTTTAATATCAGATTAAAGAGAAGAGCTACTGACCTTCCAGCTGCTTCTGGACTCTCTGCAGCTCTTTCAGAATTGATGCAATCTCCTGCAAGGACACAAAACCGTTTAATTGATTTAAAAACATTAGATATGAACCTGGGGCCTGTACTATGATGGTAGATTAACAAATTCAGAGTTGACAAAACCAAACCACCCCAATCCGGCTTTATTGGTACCATGATACTGATCATCAGCTTTCTCAGTCAACTCAGACTTGATCCTGAGATAATGGAGCGCACGTGAATGTGTGACATCATCGGCGAACAGCCAATCACGACACAGAGCCAGCGAGATTCAAAACTCGTTTGTTAAAGGTGAAGAGATTAAAGAATGAGGAATTGAAACGCATGTCCACTGAAGTACTTGTCTGTGAAAGAGGACAAATAAAAGACATGATCTCGCTCTATCAGTGCAGTCACGAGTGAAACTATTGATTCTACCACTTATTTATATTACAAATGATCTGTATATATTCATATTCATTTAAAATAAATGCTTTATAATAACTGTTAAACTAAAAGTGCTTGTGTGTAATGGATTAATATTATATAAATCATATACAGTAATATAAGCAAGTAATTATCATTAAAGCCAGACATTTTGTAGTAAAGTGACTTTTAATTTGAAGCAAGAGAAACTGGGGGAGTGGCTTTTTGTGTGTCAGACATGTGTCACTTTGCTCACACCTGATTGGTCCAATTCTCGAACCCAGAACACAAGCTGCCTCGGAGCAGGTTAGCCGCGCAATGAACGCCGCTAAACGCCAAGCCACTTTCATGATACCTAAAACCCAGGATTGGTGCAAACTAACCAAACTTACCTGACTAGCAGCTAAACCGGCTTCATGGTACAGCCCCCTGGGTTATTATTGTTAACTAAAACCTTTCAAATTGTACTTAAGTTACTTAAAATTAATCATTAAGTGAATTAAAATAAAATCTAAAATTATGAATTTAATGAATTATGAAATTAAATTAATAAAAACTAAATAGACATAATTTTTTGAAGTTTTTGTTTTCACTTATAAACACCAAATTACTAAAACTTTAAAATTAAAACAGAAATATAAAAACTGATTCAAATATTAATATAACCTATAATAGTATCTAAATACTAAAACACTTATTTTAAGTACTAAAAGAACCAAAACTGAAATAAAAATGTATAAAAATTATATTTATAAAATGTGTTTGTGTTTAATGCATGCCAGCTTTTGTGGTTATTTTCATGGTGAGAAAATTTGTGGCCGAATTATCCATTTTATTGAATTTATAGAACAAAAACTAACAAAAAACTTTAACAGAAAATATAAAAATACTAATATAGTATATTAATGATACTTAAATTACACGGATATGAACATAATTTACTGCATCCCAGGTCTAATATACTCCCTGAATTTATATTAAAAAAAACACAAAAACACAAAATTGGTAAAAAGAAATTAAGGAAAAATATGATTAAAACTATAATAGTATATCAATGATAACCTCGATAATGAACATTTACTGCTGGTCTAATATACTCAGAATAAAAAAAAAATGAAAGTTTTATTTATAACTTAATTCAACATTACAATTGGTTCAATGAAGCTCAGATTAAATAAATAAATAAGAGCTCTTAGTGACATTTATTCAGGGAAGAGAACACGAGACGCACCTTGTTTGATGTTTTTGGTGACGGACAATCATCAGCCTCTTTGATTCTTGCTTCAATTTCTCCCAAAACATCCATTTTATTATGAAACAAAACCCTGAAAAAATATATGCATTAATGAAAATTGTCCATTACATCCTAGTAATAAAATAATACTCTATTTGTATAAATGTATTGCACCTTCTCAAGCTGAATTATACAGACAAATACAGAATATGAACATATACAGTGCCTTGCGAAAGTATTCACACCCCTTCATTTTTTCATGTTATGTTGATGTTTTATGTTTAATTTCTATAAATTACTTTTTTCCACATCAATCTACACTCCATACACCATAATTGTAAAGCAAAAAACAGTTTTTTAACATCTTTCCAAATATAATAATACAAACACTTAAATGATTCCATTGCATAAGTATTCATACCCTTATCTAGGACCGTTGAAATTGAGCTCAGGAGCATTCATGTTGCTTGTAGATGTTACTACACTTTGAGTGAGCAAATTCAATTGAATGGGTTTGATTTGGAAAGACACACGTCTTAAAAGGTCTAACAGCTGATAATGCATATCAGAGCAAAAACTAAGCCCTGAGGTAAAAAAAAACAACTACATGTAGAGCTCAGAAACAGGTTTGAGTCGAGCCACAGATCTGAGGAAGAGCTCAGAAAACAATTCTGCTTCATTGAAGTTTCACAGAAGCATGTAGTCTCTGTTATCTTTAATAGAAGACGTTTGAAACGACCAGGACTCTTCCTAGAGCTGGACGAACTGAGCAACTGATGGAGAAGGGCTTTGGTTAGTGTGGTGACCAAGAACCTGATGGTCACTCTCAGGTTGGATGGGACAGACGAACATTTTCAGGTTTCTCCAGAAACATTAGATTGGGTTCAAGCCCAGGCTGTGGCGTTCACGGACGAGTGAACGTCTAGTTGAGCTCCATGATCATATGTGGAGATAGGAGAAACATCACAGCAACACTCCACCGAGCTGGGCTTTATGGCGGTGTGGCCAAACTCAATCCTCTCCTCAGTCAAGACACACTTGGAATTTACAAAAAAGCACCTAAAGGACCCGCAGACTGTGAGAAATAATATTATCAGGTCTGATGAACCTCAAATCCAAGCATCATGTTTGAAGGGAACCAGCTCTGCTCATCACATACAGAGTACATCGCAAAAGTAAAGTGTGCTGGTAGCAGCTCATGCTGTGGAGGGACTGAGAGACTCGTCAGAGTAGAAGATGCACCAAAATATTGAGATAGCCTTAATGAAAACCCAGTCCAGAGCATTCAGAACCTCAGACCGGGCAGACGTTCACCTTCCAACAGGACAATGACCCTAAACACACAGCAAGAGTGGCTTACACACGACTCCGTGAACGTCCCAGACACAGCCTGGGCTTGAACCCAATCAAACGTTTCTGGAGAAACCTGAACATGTGCGTCTGCCCCATCCAACCTGACAGATCTTGAGAGGTGATGAGGTGAGGAAAAGAATAGGAGATAATGGCCAAATGCTGATGAGCAAAGCTTGTCACATAAAAAAAAAAAAAAAACTTGACTATAAAGGTGCTTTAGCTAAATGAATTAAAAAAAAAATGAAGAGGTGTGAATACTTTCGCAAGGCACTGTATATCAAAATAAATGAGCACACATTAAAAGCATTGTGTGAAAAGCATACGAGTCTCACTTGATTTTCTCCGTCAGTTGCTCTGTGTTTTCACGGATGGCGAGAGACAGTTGAGACACCGGATTCAGCATCACATTGTTCAGTGTGACCTGACAGGAGAAGGAGATTTACAGCTCAAACACAGTTCAAACTCCTGAGGTTAAACTGAAGAGAAGCTCTGCTACCTCGTCTGCTCTCATGCTCTGTCGATTACTAACGACCTGCTCGGACTCGTCAGCCGGCGCCGCAGCAGGACATGCTTTCTGCAAATTCAGACTGGCTTCGGGAATCTGGTGCCGCAACTGAAAGAGCACAAAACAACAGCGTACTTAATATTATTCAGCAGCGCAACTGTGTTCAACATTGATAATAATCAGTTTCTCGAGCAGCAAATCTTCACATTAGAATCATTTCTGGAGAAGTTACAATTGAACAGATATTCACAAAGAAAACAGCTGTGTTTAATCGCAATATTATTTCACTATTTGACTGTATTTTGATCAAGTGAAACGCAGCCTTGTTGAACAGAAACATTATGAACGGTACCTCTTCATGGGTAGATATGGCTGGTCCCATCTTGTCTGTTGAAGCACTCTGAGCTTCAGAGTCTCCAGCAACATCATGAATCTCTTGGGCCAGAACAGCCAAATCTTTGGCCAAGTCTTGACTCAATCTAGTAAAGAATAAGCATTTAAAAACATATATATTCTCTGTGAAGCATTGACAAAAACATGGGAGGGGGGTGCATTACAAGCAGTGTCGGGGAAAGTTACTTTTAAAAGTAATGCGTTACAATATTGCGTTACTCCCTAAAAAAGTAACTATTTACGTTACTTAGTAACTTTTTATGAATAGTAATGCGTTATATTACTTTTGTGTTACTTTTTAAATATGAGCAGGGCTTGATTGTTTGTTTTTAATACAATAAGTTATATTTATAGCAAATATAAAAGCCTTTCACAGCATAAAGTGTGATGAATAAACCTCAGACTGAAGGACGAGTAAATCACGTCTGTACAGAAGAACACAGGAGAAGTTCAACACTCTTCAGAAATTAAACACAATGTTAGTTTATCTAAAGTAATTTTGGATATTATTATGATTGAACTGATCATCAAAGGTCAGCAAACACATCAGTTAATAAAATGAGATTAGATATATTTGTGTTGTTTAACATATTTAATTATTGCAGGTTTGCGTCATATTCTGAGTTTGTATTTCACTGTTTTAATTCATTTTGATGAATACTGAATCTGTTTTTTGTGAGTGTGATGAATTAATACACATTCATATTTAGTCTAGATTAGATCTACAGTAAGATCATGTTCACACGGCGCACTCAGTCAATAAATGGAGAAAAGTTACTCAGATATTTTCTAGTAAATATGTCATATTTTAATATGAAAAAAGTAATATTACGTAACTCGCGTTACTTGTAATGCGTTACCCTCAACACTGATTACAAGTAACATTTATGGAGGGGGGTGCATTACAAGTAACAAGTAATCATTCTTTGGAATTTAAAAAGTAATGATATCCTGTTTGAATTAAAGCTATAAGAACCATATGAAGCAGTTACTTTTGCAACTATGTAACTTATTTACTGACAAACGGAATCCTGGAAGCTTCCCCTTTCTGCAGGAAGAATATACCAAGGTCTACAGCTACGATGAGTCCCATTGTACTCAATGACACCATCTACACCGGATTCAGTCAACGCATGTCTGTGTCGGAGAAAAACACTTGACTCAAACTAAAAACCTTGAAGCTCAGACTACTGCTTTAGCTCTGGAGGAGAGTCTGAGCCAGCGGAACGAGATTTCAAGTCAATCGAAATGTGGTTAAAAGTAACTTATTTAAATAAAATGGATTGCTGATATTACATGTCATTCTTTTATAGGGCTGAAATTATTAGACATTATTGACACTGGCTGCAAATGTTTGTTGCTGAACAACCCTTTTAAACGGCCTAATGTACAGACCTGCAGTATCACGGTTTGACCAGTGTGGCGCTGTAGCACAAGACTACAGTTCAGCTCTACCAAGAGAAGACGAATCACAGGGCACTAATGAGAATACGTCAGTGTAAACACAGCCAAACCAGTAGTGTGTGTGGAAAGTTAAAACACCCGAGCTGTGGTATTTGTTAGTGAACATCCCCTGATGCTGCTGAGAGCAATGATTAGATGAATGTGTAAATGCTGCAAGCTTTCCTCTCAATAACAAGGTGAGAAAACAGCAGCTAAGCATCTGATAATAGAGATGTGGACGTTTGCATCAACTTGTAATTCTCCGTCACATCACGTCTATATATAAACCCTTTATACAGTAGAGCGCTACATTCAGCTTTATAGTATATCAAAACGTATCAGTGTCACTTTCAATTAGAATTACAACTTGATGTCCTGCTATAAAGCAGCTCTGCAATGTGTTTTATTAATGAACGCACCCCCCAAAGAAACATTACACTATACTGATAGTTTGGTTTGCACGGATTATAGCTTGATCTAGCTCAAGACTGTTTTTGAGTATAATAACACTATAATGTATTTTAGATAAAGCTATTGAACAAAAAAAATAAACTTATTACTTGCCTTCAATATACATATAATGCAGAATGATGAATAAATCAGTTTTTTTAATACAGTTAATTAAATTATGAATGAGAAAGCCTGTCATCACATTTTGTGTGCCAAATATAATTATTGTAAAAAACTATTTTTACATAATTGTACTATAATTTTAATAGTAATATAATTGTTTCACTAATAGCTGAAGTGATTGCCTGTTTTATGTAGTAGTTCAAATATGTATATATTGTAATCGCCAAAATAATCAACGATTAGTCAATTTATTGTCCTAATAATCATTTAATTCAATTATTATTAAAGGGGTCATCGGATGCAAAATACACTTTTACATGTTGTTTGAACATAAATGTGTGTTGGCAGTGTTTGTACACATCCACCCTATAATAATACAAATCCACCAAGTGGTGTTTTTTAATCCCTATAAATAATATCCCTTTCTCAAATCAAGTCGTTCTCAGCTTCTTGGTTGTGCGACGTCACACAGACCGTCTCCTAAACAAACGAGGTGGATGTAAGGAACAGCAGTCGTCATTTACTCCTGACATCTGAGCTGCTGAAGACGCAGTGGATTACGGTGGTTTTTTTTTTTAAGTGACGTGACATATGACCAAGTATGGTGATCGATCCTCGGAATTCGTGCTCTGCATTTAACCCATCCAAAGTGCACACACAGCAGTGAACACGCACACACACACACCAGTGAACACACACACACAGCAGTGAACACACACACAGCAGTGAACACACACACACACACAGCAGTGACACACACACACACACACACACACACACACACACACAGCAGTGAACACAGATACACACACACACAGCAGTGAACACACACACACACACACACACACAGCAGTGAACACACAAACAGCAGTGAACACACACACACACACACAGCAGTGAACACACACACACACAGCAGTGAACACACACACACACAGCAGTGAACACACACACACACAGCAGTGAACACACACACACACAGCAGTGAACACACCCACACACACAGCAGTGAACACACACACAGCAGTGAACACACACACAGCAGTGAACACACACACAGCAGTGAACACACACACAGCAGTGAACACACACACAGCAGTGAACACACACACAGCAGTGAACACACACACACACACACACACACACACACACACGGAGCAGTGGGCAGCCATTATGCTGCGGCACCCGGGGAGTAGTTGGAGGTTCGGTGGCTTGCTCAAGGGCACCTCAGACGTGGTATTGAAGGTGGAGAGTGCTGTACATTCACTCCCCCCCCCCCCCCCAACAATTCCTGCCGGCCCGAGAATCGAACCCACAACCTTTGGATTACGAGTCTGACTCTCGAACCCAGGGGTCTCCAACTTTTTTACACCACGGACCCGTTACGGCATCGGAAAAAATATTGCGGGTGGGGGTGAATGGGTGTGTTGTGGATGGGGTCTTTAAAACAGGTCTATTCATTTATCAGCACGTGTTCTCTTTCTGTATGACTGAAGTTAAGACGTTCACATAACTATTGCGCAAAGTTTGCACATTGCTTGTGTGATATCCATCGTCTCACCTTCATGGTTTAAAAGAGAAATATTTCCAGTATTGCGACGTAACCGCAAACCCCCATGCATATGCATCTTAAACGCAGGGATGCATGAAAGAGGAATCAACTCGGTATGCCGCTGCTTGTGCGTGCTGGTCCGTATATTGTTTAAGCCCTAACAGCCTATATGACAGATCAGAGCAATCTTTTATTTACTAATTCAACATGAAATCATCAAATTGCTACTCCATTTTAAATCGCATACAACAAAAATACACAATAATTAGAACAAATCACGCACAACAATTACCGGTAGGAATTTTTCCACGGACCGGTAGTGGGTCGCGACCCGGTGTTTGGGACCTCTGCTCTAACCATTAGGCCACGACTCCCCCCCCCCCCTCCCTTTTGAAGGGAATGCGCCCCCTGATCTGCCTAAATGTGTCTATGTTCGCACGAATCATTCGTGATCTAGCCTCACCTACAGAAGAAGCGAGTGTAAGGTTATTTTATTAAGCTTTGCAAATCACCTTTCCTAATAATGTACTAGTTAGTTAGCAAGCTCTGCAGCTAAAGTAAACAGTCTCACTAAATCGGCTTTCTGTGTGCAGAGCTGTTTTTGGCAAGGTAAAAAGGGTGTTTTACACTACCATTGAAAAGTTAACCAAAGTATGTAATAGACTTCTCATTAAGACCCTGAAGAATCATATTAACCCTTCAAAATAATCGTTTGTTGCAGCCCTATTTTGATGTTTCCCCACCTGGCGATCTCAGCGCTATGAGACGTCCAGTTCTGGAAGGCGCCGCTCTCGTGTCCTTCCCCCTCGGAGTCTCTCGAGCGGGGCATGGCTCGCACCGGTCCGGCCGGATGGATTCTGGGGTTCTGCTGGGATCCTGAATGGGAGCGTTTGTGTTTAGGGGTGCTATGGTTAGTCTCGTACTCATCCTCCGAGGTGGAGGCGTAGTCTGAACCCTTCTGACGCCTCCTGGAGCCTTGGCCCAGGAAATTGGGAAGGAGGAGCGTTTGGTACACCAAGTCATCAGAGGATGGGAGAGAAACCAAAATAAAAAAGCAAGAGGAGAAAGAGACGGAGAGATGTGAGAAGACACCCGAAAAACCAACAACCACTTTCCATTCATCAACAGGGTTCAAAAGAGCTCAGTAAGTTTGTTAATACCATTAGGGCTGGACGATTTTTCCAATTGGGATAAATTCCAATGTAATTTTTTGTTTTTAAATCGAATAAAGATATTAGCAAATGTTACAATTAGTCACATTGACTATACGCCAATGATAACAGTTAAGAGAGAGAAAAAAAAAAAAACTAACTTAACCGCTTATACGTGACACGCTCTATCATGTAACGTAGAACATATAACTAGTCCTCAGCGGCTGTTCACTCAGAATTTGTTTTTGCATAAAAAAAAAAACATGAGATGTGGCATGAGAATGGGAAAAAACACAAGGTTATGAGACGCGAGTTGAACTTTTAGCTTGAGCATCGTGGTCTTAGAACGGCATTTCATGCGTTAAAGACACATGTGCAATGTTCAATGCATTGTTTTTCTATGTAAACTTGCGCTTGATGGGCAAAGACCTATAAAGAACTTCTGTGGTACGTTTGATATATCACATAACTGTTTAAATAAAAAGTTATTTTAAAATGAAAGCAAACTAAATAAAATGCTCACCGAAAAATAAATGCAAATTGAACTTAACTTGAGTGCCACCTTATAAGAAAGGCGTTTCATGCACGAGATGCAAAAGTTGCACGACGCAAGCGCTACGGTCAAACACGTCCATCAAGCACATGTTTGCAAAACAATCATTTTAAATTGCCTTCACTTTGACGGTTAATAAAGAGAATGTTACTTAAATTGTGTTGTGGTTACATTTGCAAGTTGAGTTTAGGGCTGTCGCGATTCGTCGATTTTTAAAAATCGTCGACTTCATTTTGCTCGCATCGACTAACCGGTAAAATACCGTAAGTGGCGCATTTCACGGATGAGAATCCATAAAACACATTATTAGACTATATTCCAAGGCGGCATGATATATTAAACCCCATTTAAAAAACATAATTAAGCATAATTGTGAATTCACAAATGCTCTAATTTAATTAAATAATTCTATGTGATGCATATGTTCTAATACAGTATATGCGCTTTAATTATTTACATGCGTGTAGGTTACATGTGTGCATCACACAGCGTTCACAGTAGTTCCACAGAAACTTATTTCACATGTGTGGAGTGTCTCAAACTCGATCTCTGTGTGTTGTTGTGAGTTTGGCTTTATTATAACGTTCATCTGGGAATGCAACATGCGCCATTTCATCAGATTTGTAAATTATAAATCTATGCAAACACAGGAGAATACATCACGATTTCAAAATAAAAGCTCAAACCCTCACTCTAATCTACACGTTTTGATGTCCACATATTAATTTGATTACAGAGGCTATAACATTTCTGTCCTAAAGAAATGGCCAAATATTAAAGATTAAGTGGACATTTGAATTAAATGATGCTTGGTCAATATTAAAACAAGGATTAGCAGTAATGTGTGCAGATAAAAACCAGGCCGTCGGCACCCTCTGCAGGCCTTTGTTGTTATGCATAATCTACATTAGCTCTATTGTTTAAAATACATTATGTATTTTAAAAGTTTTGTTCAATAAAACCATATGATTTCTTGCTTTTGATACTTTATTTCAACTAATTATTGATTAATATCATCATTGCTATTATATGTATTTTAATTCATTTTAAAAGCTATTGTTCACTTACATCTATTTTTATTACCACAAAAAACTATTATAATTATAGGGCCCTATGAAATCGGTTTTATTTCCAAATTCATTTTTTTCCATTTTTATATACTCCGTTTTAAGTTTTATATAAAATTATTAGATCAAAAGCCTGTCAAATTAATTGAGTTTTACAGTTTTATCTGTACCAAATTCTGTTTTCCATTCTTTTCTGGATTCCATTTTAATGGTTCCATTAAATTTTAATAATCAAAATAATCTCCAATTAATTGATTTTATATTAAAAAGGGAGTTTTTTTCTTATTTTTCTCAGAAATATTGCACATTTAAAATGTTCACCTAAAATTCTGGTAAATAATGTTTCTGGTTCATACTTTAAAAAGTGTTTTTTGATAATAATTGTATTGTTAGACTAAAACACGTGAATATGTTGTCATTCTTACACAATAATACTGATTTCAGTGATTTGGACGATGAGATGGACACGTGCTTCTTGCACTCCATGTTGCACTTTACTTTTGCATTAAAAGGGATTTCATAGAAATTTGGATCTAATAAAATATTCTTCAGTAAAATGGTAAATTTTCTTTGGCGGGAAATTAATCGTTTAGATTAATCTATCGACTAATTTACGATTAATCGAAATACAAATATTCGTTAGTTGCAGCACTAGTTGAGTTAAATTAAAAGTTTAGTTAAACTTTGAAGAAAAAAAACAAATATGAAATCTGAGAAATATTTTTTTTTTGCCATATCGCCCAGCCATAAATGGAGTTAAAGTGGAGTTAAAAAATCATAATATATTTTTTTACTTTTCACAATATACCTGTTAAGTTTTTAGAATTATGATCTGGTTATCTGGAACGTCAAATATTAGTAAAATTGGACACCAATTACATAGTCTTGTTAGTTGAAGATGGTCATTGGCCCAGTTGTGAGAAACAAACAAATGCACACAAACCAAGCCAATGACTGCCGGAAGAACCATTCAGAGACAGTGAAATAACTATTTTATATCAGAAACATACTTTTGTTTTAGAAGCTCATCACTCTGATAAATGGATGGAGCGCCAAAATAATCCTCTTGGACTGTTTGTCTAACCTCGGACCACCCTTGTGCAAATCTTACAAGCAAACTCAGAATCCATGATACTCACTGGTAGTGCTACTGGCGTATTTGGCACTGCTTGAGCGTCCGCGGATGATCGGCTGTCTGTTTGCGGCGTTCGAAACCTTCCGCAGAAGAGCCTTGGGATCCGGGACTGAAGCTTTCCGCACGGAGCTGCTCGACTCGGTGCTACGGTTTGAAAAGCCAGTCCGGCTCGTGGAAGACTCCGTATCACTGGGCGTGTTGAAGGAGCTCGTCCTTTTCCTGGGAAGAGCCAAAATTTCCAATCGAGAAAGCTTCTTGCTCTCCTGAGCACCTCGAATGTTTGCCGAGGGGTTGACGTCGGAGTTTTGAGACGTCCGATCGGTTTCTGTGCCTTCGTTGTCGGAGGCTTCACCCAAACGTGCCCGGCGAAGCATCGAAGCCCTTGTCGGTTTCGGAGCGGAGAGGCTATTGGAGCGAGCTACAGGATTGTGTACTTTGGATTTGCTCGTATCTTCCTTCTGAAGAGGAACAGTGTACTTTTTGTAAAGTAGGGAACTTGATTCTTGGTCGGAGATGGCTTCTGGCCAGTGCCGTGTGGCGGGACTTTGAAGATCAGGCCCAAAGTCTTGAGAACTAAGGTTACGACGGGGTTGAAAACGCTTGCTTGGATCTACCTTGCCATCGCTGTCCTTTATCCCAGATTGGCACGATGGATCACCAGAAGTCTTTGGTTCTCTGGAACCTCTTAAGAGTCCTCGGAGGACCACTGGCTTCTTGGGCACAGAAATTAAAGCGTTTTTCCCACTGATTGTACTAGAAGTGTCCGATTCTCCCGAGAAGGAGTCCTCCATATGGGAGCGACCGTTGTTGTCTTTCTGCTGCCGTTTCTCCAGAAGCTTTGCTTCCAGAGATGCTAGAACGTCCTCAGTGTCTTTGAGGTAAGATTGAGTGTCTTGTTTGTTTACACCTTTAAAAGCATCTTTGCTAGAGGGTTGACTAGATATCTGAGGCAATCTGGACAAGTGGATGTTGTCGCTGGCCCTTTCTTTGGTATAACTTTCTTGTCTAACAATGGACACTAAATTGTCTCCACCAACAGAGTAATCTGGTTGATCGATGTTGGGTGGGGAACTGTCGCTCTTGCTAAGTTTGCATTGCATTAGTGGTAAAGTTGCTGTGGAGAACTTCGGAGTCGAATCCTGGTCTTTTGCCTCTTCTTGACTGGTCTTCATAGACCTGTTCCACATCTTCTGGGTCGAATCAGGAGTCTTGCTGTATTGCTCAACCACAGAGCCATCATCGGATTTGCTGGCATCGCTCAGGCTGTCGGGATCCAGATCATCTTGGACACTCAGTTTCTGCGGATCCCATTTTTGCTTCTGAACTTGCGAGCTCTTCTCCAAACCGGACAGGTAAGAATCCGCTTGGATGTGTATTGTTGGCGGTGGGGTCTCGGTTTTCTCCTTCAAAGGAACTGGAGGCAGAACTCGTCTTGATCTGCTGCTTTGGCCTGTTTCGGAGTAGTCAGCACTTTGGTTAAGCATAACCTGGTGGGTGATCCTTTCACCAGCTTAAAAAACAAAAACAAATAGGATAAACGAAATCTGCTAGCACAGACAAAAGTCAAGATAACTACTGAACAGTGTTGCCAGATTGGGCGGGTTGCCGCCCAATTGGGCTTCTTTTGATCGGCTTGGACCGGAGAATAACGCATTGGGCGGGTAGACCAAATTTGGGCTGCTTTTAAAAAACTAAAAACCGCCCAATCAGCTGCTTTTTTCTTCACTTTTATCTTAGTCACGTTATCTTAATATGCTCGAGCTCAAATTATCACAGCAAAATGTTTAGTGCAGTCATCAACTCATTTTTCCTTAACGCAACCCTTTTTGGTTTATTTTAACAGAGACTTGTCAATCAATTTACCATCTTTTATGTTGGTGAGATGTGATGACCCTATTTTGATCCATGTTCCTGTGAAATGTATTTATATTTATTACCTTTTTTTCATCATTATTTTATTTTGAGGAGATAAAAATGGTCCTTATTAATCTTGATTGACATGGTAATAAAATCATATCACATTATTTTGGCAGTTAAAATTTTGGGCTGGTTTTTGTTGAAGTGGGCGGGTTTTGGTGAGCTTTTGGGCTGGAAATCGTCAACCCGATCTGGCAACACTGCTACTGAACCAAGCAGAGTTCCCATACCTCCGGTGGAAAGATCAACCTGTGTTGGGATATCAAAGAGTCCTGAAGCAGGAACAGAGTCTGAATAGGTGTCAGCCAAACTGGCCCAATGAGAAACCCACCTAGTGCCTCCGGGCGTTAATGTCGTCCTCGACTGTATCTGTAGAAAAGAGGAAACTAATTAAATGCAAACTCCTACTACATCATAGCTCTTTAAAGTGGTCATATTTTTTGAAGTTGAGATATTTTCACTTTATCTGTAAAGTGAGTTTATCTTTTAAGTTAAATTTTCCTTGAATAATCCGTCTAGTGCCCAGAACTGCTAGGAACAAATATTGTAAATATTTGTGAAAATACTGATTAAAACCATTGTAGATACACTCAATCTAATAATATTTGTATTTTATTTATTATTATAAATGTATTTGATTTGTTTTATTTAAAATAATGTATTACTTTTTTTGTTAAATTATTTATTTTATGTAAAAAACGCTGTATGAAATGTACTATATAAAATTTAAAGTAAAGATCTTCTGGATCTAACCAGAAACGTTAAAAATAAATAAAAACATCTGTAAATATCTGAATTAATATTAAAATATTTATTAAGTCTTCTAGTTTACTGTTATTAGCAAATTAGTGACCTCTACAGCTACATTAAATAATTTGCACATAGTATAATTTAATATTTAATTCCATTTTCTTTATTAAATTTAAATTATTTATATTCCTCATTTTTTATACATTTTTCTTGCAATCTTGTTAGGCTTGATTGTGTGCTAATAATAATAATAATTTTAAATACTTATTTTATTGGTCCTTGACATTATTTACAGTCTGAATGTTTCAGAAACCTAAGTATTTAATAATACATTTAATATTTACATAGATATTCAAACTTTAAATGCATTTTTTTTATTATATTTAAATGATTTATATTCCTAATTTTTTATAAATTTTTCTTGCAATCTTGCTAGGCTTGATTGTGTGCTAATAATAATTTTAAATACATGTTTTATTGGCCCTTGACATTATTTACTGTCTGAATGTTTCAGAAACCTTAGTATTTAATAATATATTTACATAGATACTCAAACTGTAAATTCAAAGAAAATCTCTTTATATACCAAATGAAAATAGCTCAACCATAAAGAGAGATCAGGCCCTTTAATAATTCAAAATCACCCATCCATAATCATCCAAAAGCAGCAAAGAGCCAAAAGACATCAAAACAGCTTTGAGAAGATCCCCAAGAAAGAGCCAAATCACACTGAAAAAGCATAGATTGCAGTGATTGAGTGATTGACAGATAGATCAACCGATGCCCATGATCCGGAGTGAGTTTACCTGTACAGGACCCTTGGCTGTGTCACTAAGGTATGTTGAGTATTGACCCAATTTTGGGCCTGAGCTATTCTCGTTAAGTAGAAGACTATCGTGAACCTCAGTGTCACCAACTAAAGGCTTAACTGTTGCTGCTGCTGAGATTTGGCTGTTGTCGCCAACACCAAACACCTGTTAATGATAAAGCATGCATGAATATGTCTGTTCCCAACTGACTGGAACTCCTCGACTCTTGCCAGGTTAAATTACTCAAAAGTAGTGGTGGACCGATATTAATTTTTGAAAGCGATACCGATATTTAACAAGTGGTCGATGGGAATATCAAGCTGATTTATATGATATCACAAAAATTAAGATAGCAAAAAACACATGCACAACAATTGCTGAAATTAAATCTATATTTATTTTTATATAATAATCTACTAAATTATATAATTTGAAAATGAATTAATATGGAAAATAAAATCTGTAAAATAAAGAGATTTATATGGCAGAATAACTCTACAGTCAGCATACAATAAGTCTAAATAAAAGTCCCCTGCATCGTCAAAATATAAATTCTGTTTCATATCAGCCAAAAAGAAAAAAAGGCAGATGCAGATATATATAAAAAAACAAATATCGGCCAATATTTCAGTCGACAACTATTCAAAACACACTAGAAATGTGATAAAATAGAAAATACTACCGTTAGGACTTACACTATATATCAGGCAAACAGTAAACAAATTAATGGCAGATGCTGATAATAATACAAAAAATACAAATATTGGCCGATATATCGGTTGACCACTATTCAAAGAGAACTTGAAATGTGATTAAATACTAGCATTAGGGTTTATAGAGCATATCAGTAAAACAGAAAAAATGCATACTGATATTTAAAAAATGGCAAATATTAGCCGATATATCGGTCGACCACTATTCTAAATGCACTTGAAATGAGATAAAAACCTAGCATTAGGTGTATAGAGTACATCAGCCAAACTGAATAGAAATGAATGGCCAAAGAAAATGTAAAAAATGCCAAATATCGGCCAATATATCGGTTGACCTCTATTCTAACTGCACTTGAAATATGATAAAATAGCATTAGGGTGTATAGAGTACATCAGCCAAACTGAATAGAAATGAATGCCAATGAAAATGTAAAAAATGTCAAATATCGGCTGACCTCTATTCTAACTACACTTGAAATGTGATAAAACCTAGCATTAGGGTGTATAGAGTACATCAGCCAAACTGAATAGAAATGAATGCCAATGAAAATGTAAAAAATGTCAAATATCGGCCAATATATCGGTTGACCTCTATTCTAACTACACTTGAAATGTGATAAAACCTAGCATTAGGGTTTATGGAGTACATCAGCCAAACTGAATAGAAATGAATGCCAATGAAAATGTAAAAAATGCCAAATATCGGCCAATATATCGGTTGACCTCTATTCTAAATGCACTTGAAATGTGATAAAAACCTAGCATTAGGGTGTATAGAGTACATCAGCCAAACTGAATAGAAATGAATGCCAATGAAAATGTAAAAAATGCCAAATATCGGCCGATATATCGGTTGACCTCTATTCTAAATGCACTTGAAATGTGATAAAAACCTAGCATTAGGGTGTATAGAGTACATCAGCCAAACTGAATAGAAATGAATGCCAATAAAAATGTAAAAAAAGTCAAATATCGGCCAATATATCGGTTGACCTCTATTCTAACTGCACTTGAAATGTGATAAAACCTAGCATTAGGGTTTATAGAGTACATCAGCCAAACTGAATAGAAATGAATGCCAATGAAAATGTAAAAAATGTCAAATATCGGCCAATATATCGGTTGACCTCTATTCTAGATGCACTTGAAATGTGATAAAACCTAGCATTAGGGTTTATAGAGTACATCAGCCAAACTGAATAGAAATGAATGCCAATGAAAATGTAAAAAATGTCAAATATCGGCCAATATATCGGTTGACCTCTATTCTAACTGCACTTGAAATGTGATAAAACCTAGCATTAGGGTTTATAGAGTACATCAGCCAAACTGAATAGAAATGAATGCCAATGAAAATGTAAAAAATGCCAAATATCGGCCAATATATCGGTTGACCTCTATTCTAACTGCACTTGAAATGTGATAAAACCTAGCATTAGGGTTTATAGAGTACATCAGCCAAACTGAATAGAAATGAATGCCAATGAAAATGTAAAAAATGTCAAATATCGGCCAATATATCGGTTGACCTCTATTCTAACTGCACTTGAAATGTGATAAAACCTAGCATTAGGGTTTATAGAGTACATCAGCCAAACTGAATAGAAATGAATGCCAATGAAAATGTAAAAAATGTCAAATATCGGCCAATATATCGGTTGACCTCTATTCTAACTGCACTTGAAATGTGATAAAACCTAGCATTAGGGTTTATAGAGTACATCAGCCAAACTGAATAGAAATGAATGCCAATAAAAATGTAACAAAGTCCAATATATCGGTCGACCACTATTCAAAGAAAACTTGAATTGTGATAAAATACTAGGTAAGCGACTGAAATAACCTGAATTACAGAACTGAAACAATGCTTTCTAATAACACAATGTGTTTGTGGTCTCTTTAGCTGTTTGAATCTGATGTCAAGTACCTGATCGATCGAGCTCCGTGCCTCCACAGCCTCTTTGTCTGGACTTTCAGCTTCAACGGTGTAGGTACCTGCATCACTTAAACTGTCCTCCTCTTCTTGCTGCTTGGGAACCACAGGTTTGGCCTCCGTACTGTGGTCTTCCTCGGGGGCAGAGGGAGATTTGATTGTCTGATTCGCTGTATGAGACGTAGTAGGAAAACTCTGATGTGTCACCGAGGATCTAGACGAGGTCTTCACCCAAGTCGAGTTAACGTCCCATGTGGGAGCAGGACTGGGTTTCGACACCCTAAGCAACTCTGCAGCGAAGTCCTGCGACAGTTTGGATCTCCGGCCGACGCTCCCGTACGTTTTAGACGAAGAGCGCGAGCTGGAGTCAGACGTGCTCATACGGACTTCGCTCTCCTCCCGTCTGAGGGATCCGGCACGCGGAGGTCCATCTGAACCTTTGAGGGGAATCGTGAACTGCTGTGTGGATGGATTATGTCCGGATAATGTTGATCGTTCTCCACGTTTCAGTTTGTCTAATTTGCTTTTTATAGCAGACTGGAAGTCTGGAGAAGACACGTTATTGGTGAACGACTGCGAGCGCTTTTTCCGTAGTGTATCGCCGAAGAACTCAATCACAAAGGCTTGCTGGGGATCCGGATTAGCTTGGCTTTTTGAAGTGTAGTTAGTTGCGTACTCTTCTCCCTCAGGTTGTTGATTGATCTTTTGTGACTGAATCATTTGCGTTTCATCCGGTTCTTCAAAATCAGGGTCTTCATGAGGAAGCGCATCTAGAAATAAGTTACAGGTCAACATTTAACCTCCAGATATATTTGAAAACTTTTCGTCTAGAAACACAAGCTCACTAAGTTGAAACTGTCAGACCAGAAATGATCATTATTATATTAGTAAAACATCCCACCAGGGTTATTATTGTTAATTAAAACATTTACATTTTATTTCAGGTATAGTTTCCAAGGCGTTGTTTCTCATTTTCGTTTAGTTTAATCTGAAGCACTAAAATAACTAAAAATGAATTAAAAATGATACATTTATTTGAAAATGTATTTGAAAAGACAAATAAAATACATAAATCATAATATGAAAATGAAAAAAATTAAAATGAAAAAGTATATTAGTTTGTATGTTCATTTTTATTTTAAAGTTTTAGTAATTCAATTAAGGTTGTGTTTTTTTTTTGAAAAACCCAAAATTACTAAAACTTTACATTTTAAATTATAATTTTAAATTTATGAATTTGTAATTTAACATTTTCTGTGTTAAAGTATATTAATAAAACTGAAATAACACTCTATCCCACCACTTAATTTTTTCTATTTACCATTTTCATTTTTAACGTTTTAGTAATTTTGTTGTGTTTTGTCATTTTTATTAATGAAAATCACAACAAAATTACTAAAACTTTACATTTAAAATGAGAATGTAAAAAGTAAAAATGTATTTAATTATATTAATTAAATATTCATTTTAAAAGTATAACAGTATATTAATGATACTAAAATAGCACTGTATCCCACCACTTAATTAAATTTATGTTTCAATACACAATTTGCAGCACAACATGATAGTTGCGTGTCAAAATTGCAAGAATACACTTCACAAAATTAAGTAATATTTATCTTCAACAACACTATAGAGGTGAATAGCAGGAACAATAAAGCCGGTTCAACTACAGATAGAAGCAAAACGCTTAGATTGACCGAAAAACGGCTTCAAAAACCTAAATTTCCGGTGTGCACAGAAGACTAAAATGAAGAGAAAATATGCATTTTATTGTTTACTTTTCCAGAGAGCCTTTCCAGCTATACACAATGGTTCTCTGTCGTCTTTTACCTTTGAAGGTCTTGTTCAAGAGCTCGTCTGACCCAGACTGCTCTTCTAGACTCTTCATCATAGTGGCGTCACTCTGAACCAACCAATCAGCCACTTTGTTCTCCACCGACATCACCTCCGGCAGCCTGGCTATCGACTCCTTGCTGGGGTTTCTGGGGTTTCGTTGGCGGATGGAGAGCTTGGTGACGTGGTCCTTGATCTTCATCTTTCCAGGGGTTTGGTCGTCAAACTCGATGGTGAAGGAGGCATGGCCCTGAACCACCGGAGGAGTGGCAGGGGGTTTGTGGTCCGTGTCTTTTGTGGGAATCTCTTGGACTTCCTGGGAAGCAGTTTTGGGCTTTGAATGGATCTCCTTTGTGGGGATCTCAAAGTAACTTGGTTCCTTGCGGTATGAGTATCCGTATTTGCCCTGGCCATCGTGCAGTTCATCTGGAGAAACGCTGAGCTCACGTTTGGTGCCATCCGTGTGGTTTTCTGGGAAGACACATCAGCAGTAATGACTGTTAATATAACCTAACATTAATTGGAGAAACTGTGCATTTCAACTCCGAATCAACTTCTACATAAAATGACACTACGCGTTTCAATGCAATGAAAACTCAGGCCAAACATGAACAAATGACACCGTTTATCAGTGTTATTTAAGCATCTTTTATCGTTTTTATTAATATTTAGAATTATTTTGGTAACACTTGGAGCTATTATATACAATGCATTATAAAAGTGTTTTTAATGCATTGATTATGCACATAATAATGCATTGTATGATCTCAGGAACATTTAAAGAGTTCAGATGCAAAAGCTAAAATGAGCATTGTTGTGTATAGATTCAGTAATTTCAGGTTCATTTCATTGCCATTAAAGTGAAATAACTGAACAGAAATATAGGAGCCTGAGAAAAATGCTTATTTTAGAAGAAAACTTCAGATGGCACTTAGAGGCTTTTGCATCCGGACTCTTCAGTTGTCACCACATTTACTTTTTTATTCATTATTACACCTTTAAAAAGTATATTTCATTAAATTATATGACAAGATGTCACATGACAAGATGTTTCAGATGTAAAAAATATGCAAATATTATAATGCATTTTAACTTTGGTTAAAATTATTTATGAACAGATAATAACTTTATAATGCATTATACATAATGTGGTGCCTTATTTTTTTATTTTCCATTTTTATTATATTGCCTTGGCAGTTAACTGACGCAGTTAACACTTATTTTATTTTAAACAACAAAAATGGTCATGTTTTTTGTTTTAGTTAACAAGAACAACCCTACCTTGTTAAAACCAATTGCACATAATTTCTTGAAAGTGTAATCTATTAAAATTCAATCTTCAAATACTATTAAATATGAAAATACTATTAAATATGAAAATACTATTAAATATGAAAAGTCTATAAATAGTTTGGGCATGTTTTGTGTTTTATGGAAGGTTTGGCTAATCAGGCCAACTACGAAGTAAAACTACTATTATGGTTAGTTAGCTAATTATGCCATTTACTATTCAAACATGCCATTAATAATGTCTACATTATAAAACTGATCCATGACTAGATTAAAACAATGCTTTTATGGATTTACTGAATTTTTACAGATTATTATTAAATTATTGAAATCACTACAAACTAATAAAAAAAATACAATTAAAATAAAATATAAACTATACAAAACATGTATTAAAATATATATTTAATATTAGATTAATAAAAATATTCAAATAAATAAAAATCATAAAATTATAATAAAAAACAACAACATTATATTACATGAGCTGGTGACGCTACTTATTTTTAAACAAAATTCGCAAAGTTTTTCCACAGAATCAGTTTTTCAGAAAGTACCATCACTACTATAGAAATAATCTATTTCCATTAAGATGCGTCTCGAGGCAGGTGAGCATGTGACATACCGAAGAAGAGCTAATTAACTTATTAGTTAAGATTACTTACTGCACACCTGCTGTGAGAAAACCTTAGTAAGGTCAAGTATTTCAGGTGGATCTTATACCTCGTACCTAAGACTGAGATTAATCGATTATCACATCATGGCTGATTAGTAAACGCCGAAGAGGAGAAGTGAAAACATCAGTGTATAATAACATCCAGTATTAAAGGGTTAGTTCACCCAAATATGAAAATCATGTCATTACAAACCCGCAAGACCTCCGTTCGTCATCCGAACACAAATTAAGATCATTTTGTTTTTGCGCTTGTGTCATGTACGGTCGTGAACGCACGTCCACAAGAGCAACAGTAGAGAGGAAAATGTGGATTATTTTACGTATCTTTCTGGACGGGAACATTTCAGTTGTGTTGGTGTCTGTGGAGGGTCGGAGCGCTCTCAGATTCAAAATAAATGATCTTCATTTGTGTTCGGATGACGAACGGAGGGCTTACGGGTTTGTAATGACATCAGGGTGAGTAATTAATGACATAATTTTCATTTTTGGGTGAACTAACCCTTTAAAAACATCAGGCCCTATCATACATCCGGCACAACGCAAGTGTTTTTGCTATTTCAGCCCGACGAAGTTCTCAGTCTCACGTCTTGCGCCGCGTTGTTTAAACAGCAAATGCATTTGCATCCATTAATGCGCTCAAGTGCGTGCTGGTCTGAAACGAGGTGTGTTCAGGCGCATTGTTGGCGCGAAACTGAAAATAAACTGCACCATAGACCAACTCCAACCTGGTTTAAAGTCTAAAGTCAATGGCGCAATATTTTTCTTGTTATTTAAAGAGCGCGTTAGTAGAAAATGCACCTCTGGGCGGGTCCACAACGTGCGTTCACTTTGCTTATTACACACAGGAACGCACACAAACATGCCAAATATTACAAATTAAAGGATTACAGTGTAAACGAATAGTATTGTGTAGGCTGCATAAATATAAAAATGTAATAATAGATAGTCATTGCGTGTATCAGAATTAGCACCTAGGCCCTTTTGCTCGTTGGAGACGCGTTCAGCCGTTTAAATAACGAATCCGCTCTGGCACGAGCGCAACTCGCTCTTAAAGGGAATAGGAGATGAGACTCTGATTGGTTTATGGCACGTTACGCCCCAAGAAACTCCCATTACTCATTAAGAGAATAGGGACAACCCGTTTGGACCACACGCCCAGATGTTTTCCCTTAGTTAAACTAGCATAAATGGATTAGGACACACCCTGAGTGTGCCTACGCTTAAGATCGTTAAAATAGAGCCCGTTGACATCTAGCCTAGATATTAAACCTAATGCCAGCTAATGCTAAACCAAAGGTGACTCCTGCTTGTGCTTAACCACGAAACAAAGAACTAAACTGATTTCAAAACATCTGAAATGGAAAATAAGTTTCTACGGTCACCCGTTAATCTGAAGAAAGCTCTGAGAAGCACTTAAGACTGGAGGAGAAACACAATGACCTACTCATTGACCTAAGACGGCCGCTAATCCATCACGAGGCTGAACTCGCCGGTCTGACGTGTTTTAAAGTTTAGTACTGAATTCCTCAGGATCACAGAACAAAAGGATTTTTCTCTTCTTAGTTGCATTCCTATCCGCACATTTAATACACTTCAAAAAGCATCTGGAAACTCATTTCTGGTACTCATGGTTTTGATGGTTCAGGACTCTCTGTTTCTGACCTGTGTGATGTTCATGGACGCTCGGATCGCAGCGCTGACCTTGACGTTCATCATCCTCGCCCCACCAGGACGGCTGACCGTACAGAGGAGTGGGTCTGGACACGGACGCATCTGCAATGAAACGAGGGAAAAGCACGAGTTTGATGAAACCAACAACTTCTGCTATTAGTGCTGCTGAGGCTCAAATCACTGAAGACACTCTCCATTAATAATGTACCACTAAATGACATTTCTCAAATAAATACAATTATAGAACATAAACCTAAATAAACAAAAATCCTAAAAATAAATCAAAAAAATTAGCTGGTAAGATTACTTATTTTAGAAATAAATAAAAAATAAGAAAAATTACAATTAAAAGAAAAACATACAAAGTGATAAATGTAATACATTTACAAATAAATACAAATGGAATAAAAATCCTTAATATGACTTTATAAAAAAAAAAAAAAAAAAAATAAAAAAAGTAATAACTATAAAAATATACAATTTCAATAATTAAAAAAAACAATTCATAAAATAAATTAATGAAATGAAGTGGTGACATTCCTTATAAAAAAAAAAGAAAAAAAAGAATAAATTACAATTCAAATAAAAAAACATACACAAAATACATGAACAAAAAATCATAAAAATAAACTGGGGACATTAATTATCTTAGAAAAAAAAAAAAAAAAAAAAAAAAAACCATACCAAAATATCAATTAAATACTTGATTAAAATGAATAAACAAACAAGTCATACATAACACAATAAATATCATAAAGTACTATTTAAACAAAACTCCATTTACTGTCTAAGTCAGTGCCTGCAAGCACAACAGCTTCTTTTAAAACTAAATGAAATGGTTGTCAAAACTTGCATGTTTTGCATGCATCTATGCACGCCTGGCCTGAAGCTCTTAGAAAAGCAACAGTAATTAAACAAATAGACTGACAGCAGCGCTACAGCGTCGACTCCATCCAATCTACAGCTCCTGTCTGTCTGTCAGAGATAACCAGTCACGCTGGTTACAGCAAGCCGCAGCACGGACACGGTTCTCACAGCAACACGGTTTCAGATCAACAAACAGAACAATGGAACAAGTTCACGTTACACTCGCGTCATTACGCAGCACAGACACAAACACCAGGGTCACAGCCCTGAAACAGTTTCTACAGTGTAAAGAGACTCGAGCATTACAACTGGGCTAAGAGCTTTACTGACAACAGGAGGAGGAAAGAAGTGCTAAACATGAGTCAATCCCATGAGTCAGCTGGGCAGGACCAGGTCAGAAACCACAGGAAGTGCAGGACAGAAACGCTCTCATGAAGTCGTTCTGTTAAGCTTTTAGCTACATCTGAAAACACATGCATTTTAAAGATTACAAATGTATTGTGTGTGTAAACTATATCATTTTAACACGTTTATCTACTACACTAGTATTTCCATTATTTAAGTTTTTAACCTTACTTTAAACATTTTAGCCTAAATTAACTGACTTATTTAATAATAATAATAATTAAAATTGAAAATAAAATTTTGAAAAAATACATTTTTTTTAAAATCAGTTTAATAATAGAGGATTAAAAAAATATATATTTAAACAAAAAAATATATCTATGTTTTAAAGCTTCAAAAGATGTAAGTAGAGTAAACTACATTTTTTTATTTAAAAATATATATTTATTCACTACTACGCCAAGGATTTCCAAACTTTTTCATCTGCTGAAATATTATCCCTGAGACTTTAGGTTAATGTTGCTATAATTTAACAACATATTTTAAATATATTTAACATAGATTTATGGTTTTCTGAGGTCGGTTAATGGTCACATGACACGCAGGTACAGTAATCAAATAAAATATTTCATCCTTTATTTTTAGCAAGCGTTTTATTTTGATTGTTTTTAATAAAAATTGATTGACCTTTTCATCACCTCAGTGTTATTATAATCAACTAAATCAAACTCAAATGAAATATTACTTGAACTATATATGTAGGTACTTGAAATATATATGTAAAAAGTTAACTGAAATAAAATATTTGATTTCAGCTAGTTGCCAACATTTCTCATTAATTTAGTTTAACTCTAATAAAAATTATATAGTCACAAAAAATATAAAACTAATAAAAATGACAAATGTAGAACAAAACTACAAATTAAAATGATTAATTAAATTAATTAATAAAAATTATTAGCTAAAATATTTACTAAAATTTAAATACATTAATTAAATCTATAAAGACAAACTACTAGAAATCACATATAAAATCAAATTAAATGTAAAATAACTCCATATTATCAATGACACTGCAAAACTAAAATAACCCTGCAACCCATGAACAACCCACAGTTTGGAAAGTACTCGTTTGGGAAACTTCACATCATCTACAAACAGATTCAGAGTCAGTTTTCACCGGATGAGTCAGGCCTTCAAAGACGTTTAACCGTGAAACACCAACACTGTCTCTCTTTAAGAGCACCAAACAAACGTCTCTCTGCGAGTCGCTGTTCACTGATGATTTGGGAAGAGGATTGACCACCTCACTAACCCTCAGTACGAGCACTAGTAATGGTGCTGATTGACTTCTCAAGCTCTTGAGCACATGAAGACACGCATGTGAAGTAAACGAGTCCAAACAGATCAGCAGGGAGAGTCTGACGCTGGTTTAACAGTAATCCCATCACAGCATCTGCAGCAGAGCAATGCCAACCTCAACCCATTAATCACCTCCAAATCAAACATCCCCGGGTCTTAAAGGGACAGTACTCACAAAAATGATCATCCTCAGGCCAATCTAAGATGTAGGTGACTTTTTCTTCAGTAAAGCAGTGAAGATTTTTAGCTGAAACTGTAGTTCTTGGTGATGTAAGTCAGCTTTGAGAGTGAAAAGAACACATACAGGTGAGACCAAATGAAATCTCCTGATGATATATTCAGGTCTTATGAAGTGAAATGATTGGTCTGTGCAAGAAACTGAATATTATTTCCAACACTATCAGCTGTAATCCAGAGCCTCAGGCACACAGTCCAGAAGTGATGTCCGGATCACGAACGAATCCTTCTTTTGAACTGATTATGTTTAGTAAACCAGTTCGACAGATTAGACCGGATCAGTCCGTGTCTCGAGCAGCACAGATCTACAAGTTACTCAATCAAAACTTCAGATGCCTGACAGTCACTCTCACTGTGAAAAATATATAAAATCAAAGGTTTCTCAACTTTTGATTTTTTACAGCGCAGACTGGAAATGAGGAAACAGTTCGGACTCTTGAACGAAGGGGTGAAATTAAAGTTATGCTTCATGTAAAACACTGAGACTAGTTTACTCAAACATCCAAGTTTCACATCATTATTGGGTGCTTTAATAAAATGTTTGCGTATAGGTCGGGCTGGCCGACAACGATAATTATCGCAAAATAATTTTCCTCGATAAAACGATATGAAGAGTCGATATAATGTTTACGCGCCACGAGCGTAACGAAGCCGCGCGACTCATTAGGATCGAGTTTATCCGCTCGGATCACAGTTCAGACTCCCGCGCGGCGCGAGCTCACGAGAGCAGATGCGTTTACTCGGACGTGTGAACACTGCGCAGCGCTGTGAGATCCAGTCAGTGTGAAACGCTTGAACACAAGCCGAACAGGACAAACACTGAGTGTAACGAGACCGTCAGAAGGCTTTTCAATCTGCACATCGACTTTATTTACCAGGGATTTACTGTAGTAACACTCACTGCACTGTGGTAGAAAATGTGGGATATTCACATTGAATTATACTACAGGAGTTATAGTATATATTATAGTAAGTATGTGTGGTTAAGACAGCTATAGCATGTGTGCATTTATACTGAATGCTTTTAGACTACTGTTTTTCATTCAAATAGACTACTTAAAAACCATTTAGTTATATTTACCATGTTATTGAGGTGCTATGTATGTGGTTTTAACTGTTTATCATTATTTAAATATATGCTACTATAGGAGACCAATGCTTAATAAAAAACACCTTTGTGATTTAATTATTATTAATATTATGAGGCCTTGATTTGAAATATCACTCATTAGAGAGTACGCAGAAACTAAGAAAATAGTTTTTCTATTTAGATATTTATTTTGTTAAGGAAAATTAATGGTCTGGTTTCTATAACTTTCTCTTTGGAGCAAAAATCTGGCTTTAAACTTGAAATAAATAAAGATTTGACATTTATCGTGATAATTATCGATATCGACTGATATTAAAAAAATTATCGTGATAATTTCTTGGGCCATATCACCCAGTATATGTGACAATGCATAAACTAATGAATCAGTGTTTTGAACCAGTTCATTGAATCAACCCGAAGGAATCAGTAGGCTCTGGATTACAGGTAATAAAGTCATGAATAGTTTCTTGCAAAGATCGATCGATTCATAAGATCTCAATACATCGTCAGGAGTCACAGGTATTCATTTTGTGTTCCTTGATGTGTTTCTTTGGCCATCAGAGATGTGCAGCTTCTTTATGAACCCCCAAGAAGCACAGTTTCAGCTTCTGTACTGTTCAACCTACATCTGGGATGGCCTGCGGAGGAGTACATTTTCATTTTTGGGTGAACTGTCCCTTTAACACTACACTGACGAACAGAACAATCATTCAAACGCCAGCCATATTCAAACCAGACTCGCACTTCCTGAAAGAAACAACAGCACTTGTAAAGTAAATCAGCAAATATGCAAATGACATCACCACAGATTCTGCATGCTGAACATTGAACAAAGTTCATTTCTGAAGTATAAAGCATGAATGGATGGCACCGCTGAGACTGACAGGATCTATACACTCTGAACAGAGTCTGTACAGTAAGTATTTCATAAGGACAGGTCTTCGTGTTACCGGTGATGATTTTCCGCTCAGGTTTATCTGATTTGACATGTAACGCGTCTGTGTTTCGGCGTCTCTCGTCTGTCGGACTGTGTTTCTTCTCCGGCGTCTCTTGACACAGCTGAAGTTGACTGGTGTATTTTTCATGCTGGAATTCAGAGAACAGAATTATTTTTTATAATAATAATAACGATGATGATAATTATTATTACATTGTCTAAATTGTAAATTTAGATTATTATCACTACTCTTATTATTAAAACTATATACATTTTTTTTTTTTAAACAATTTATCATTTGGAAAACTTAATATAATAATAAAATATATACATTTATAATTTAGAGAAAATAATCATTACTACTACTACTACTACTACTACTACTACTACTACTACTACTACTACTACTACTACTACTACTACTACTACTACTACTACTACTACTACCACTACTACTACTACTACTACTACTACTACTACTACTACTACTACTACTACTACTACTACTACTACTACTACTACTACTACTACTACTACTACTACTACTACTACTACTACTACTACTACTACTACTACAACAACTACAACTACAACTACAACTACAACTACAACTACAATACAGGCAACAGTATTTAGGTTTTTGGCAACCCTTAACTATTAGGTTAACATGAGTTAACTAGTTAAAGAAATAATTAAAACACTTCTACAGCATTTATTCATCTGTTAGTTATTTCAACATTTAATACATTAATATAAAAAAATACTATGATTTGAATATTTAACGGGTCTGAGCTAAGATGAAATAATATTTTGTTAGCTAACAATAACAAACGGCATGTAGACATCACATTGAAAATAAGAGATGATATGAAATAAGACTTGAATCTACCTTGAGGGCTTCCTCGGGCACTTTGTGTTGGCTTCTCTCCAGGATGTATATGTGTGAATGTGTGAACGGTCAAGGACAAACACACAAACTATCCCATAATGATCAACAACAGCAGGACAAAACCTCAAGATCAACAATGAGCCGCATTCAAATCGCTTGAAGCATCGTTTCTATCGAGCTGAGCTCAACACTGTCCTCAAGCGCACTTCTGGGCAAATCTGTCTCGTAAACAAGAAAGCTGCTTTTCTGCTCTTTATCAAACAGTACTTCTGCAAGGTTACTCGTTCTCACGGCAGGGTTCGAGGATTTCGCTCTCAGCATTGAGCAAAGGCCTGAGTCAAACCACACCGGACGCACACACTCGTTTTATTCAGTTTTGAGCTCGAGGAAGGATATCATATCCAAAGCGAATGACGTCTGATAAATTCAGGGTGATGTAGGTCTGATCAGGGATGCGGAGGTCATTCACGAACGTCTGGCAATGAATAAAAAGGGTTTGTCAATGTTAAATGTTTGATAATTCAATATAAATACAACAGCAACTTAACACATTAATGAACTCTTCAGTATACATTTTTATAAAAAAGATTTCAGCATGTTAACTCGGCTATATCACTTGCAAGGGACTCGTTTTCTCACACTTTGTTCATTTTGTTGAATGCAAAATTCACACTATTTGTAAATATAATTTGTGGATGCATAAACTAAAGCCCTTGTAAAACATGCAAAGGACACACTAGAGCTGCTATTACATATTTCTCATCATACTGTTACACATTTAAGATTTTACACTTATCTCACACAGCAGAAATGCATGTTTTTATTGTATTTCCCAACACATTATTTGATTAAACTGCATTTAAACCAAATCCAGCAGCCCTATTTAAAATCCATATTGTGTGCATGCAAAAACTGAAGCACTTGAAGAGTAAACATGTAATGCGAGACACATTTTAATTTATATTTTGTAAATCACAAAACTGGACAAAAATGTGCTGCCCTATATAAAATCCATATTTCCATTTGTGCATCCAGAAGCCGAAGTGCTTGTATAAGAGGACGGCATGAATGTTGCGTTACATTGTGATTTTACACATTTGTTTTTATGCAGAAGCAATGCAAGAGGTTTCAAATTCTAGTTAAAATCACACTTTGACAAAATTGCCATAATTTTAACTAGTGATCGACCGATATTGATTTTTTATAACCGATGCTGATTATTTGTACGTTTATGTACCCGATAACCGATATGCAGAACCGATATTTATTTACTGTTATAAAGAGTGAAGTCCATTCTTCTCTTTCAGTCGTCTTAACAACAACAAACAACTGTTGAAAATTAACATTTTCATGTAAAATGTTATCTTCAAATTACAACAATATATACATTTTATTCATAAAAAGCATCATCAACAACACTGATATTAACAATAAGCAAAATAATCTAACGTTTTCAAATGGAGAAAATAAAGGACAGAAGTCATATCAGCTTCATTTTAAACTACAGTTTTAGGTTTATAATCTGTTTAATAGACTAAAGAGTGAAGAATAATTCACTGAATAATATTCTCTGGAATATTGAAATAACTATAACAAACAAAACATCGTATTTTATTGCATTTCTTAACTGGCATGTTTTATCAGAATTATTAAAATGTTTTTGTCTAAATTATGAAAACTGCTGACAGCGCGGTTTATCTATTTACACAGAACTATACTCAAACTGCGAGCGCTTGCGGAGATAATAAATAATTCATTTAGATAGAGATGGATTTATTTAGATGTTTATTGGTGAAATAATGGTTATATAGTAAATGTTAATATAATTTAGTGTGTTACAAACGAGTGAATCTTGCATAAAGTTACATGCGGTGATCGTGCTGGAGCTTCTCCTGAGTGAACAGTGTGTGTGTGTGTGTGTGTGTGTGTGTGTGTCCACTGCTCCAGGTGTGTGTGTGTGTGTGTGTGTCCACTGCTCCAGGTGTGTGTGTGTGTGTGTGTGTCCCCACTGCTCCAAGTGTGTGTGTGTGTGTGTGTGTGTGTGTCCACTGCTCCAAGTGTGTGTGTGTGTGTGTGTGTCCACTGCTCCAAGTGTGTGTGTGTGTGTGTGTGTGTGTGTGTCCACTGCTCCAAGTGTGTGTGTGTCCACTGCTCCAAGTGTGTGTGTGTGTGTGTGTCCACTGCTCCAAGTGTGTGTGTGTGTGTGTGTGTCCACTGCTCCAAGTGTGTGTGTGTGTGTGTGTGTGTGTGTCCACTGCTCCAAGTGTGTGTGTGTGTGTGTGTGTGTCCACTGCTCCAAGTGTGTGTGTGTGTGTGTGTCCACTGCTCCAAGTGTGTGTGTGTCCACTGCTCCAAGTGTGTGTGTGTCCACTGCTCCAAGTGTGTGTGTGTGTGTGTGTGTGTGTCCACTGCTCCAAGTGTGTATGTGTGTGTGTGTGTCCACTGCTCCAAGTGTGTGTGTGTGTGTGTGTCCACTGCTCCAAGTGTGTATGCTTGGATGGGTCAAATACAGAGAACACATTTCACTGCTGGTTATACTCTGTATAATTATGTAAAAAATATCGGTTATTGTTTTTTTTCAAAACCGATATCCGATTATGGTAAAATGCTTAAATATCGGGAAAAATATTGGTAAACCGATATATCGGTCGATCTCTAATTTGAACCCAATCAAGCAGCCTCATCTAAAAGCCATATTTGTATTTGTGCAGAAACGGCACAAGCACATGTAAGACATGCAGAGGACACGGTGAACTCACCCCGTTGAGGCTGCCCAAGTCTTTGACCAGGTGCTCGCCTGTAGACGCGTCATAGTTGATCACGGCGTGCTGTTTGTCCACACTGCGAGACTGTGAAGGTGCAAAGAACAGAACGCAGCTTATCATAAAACAAACATGCACGCACATCCAATGCAAATGCTACAAAGCGCCAGAAAATAACCTTTAGTGTTAAAACGTCTGCTCAGATATTTACACAGCGGGACTGAGTGGTTTAACAGAACAGAAGGCTCTTATCCACCGTCTGGAGAGCAGAGCCATGGCCAAAGAGTATATCATCAGCGTACGAGGGCAGAAAACCATCTATTCCATGGAGAAAATCCCATCAGTAAACTTGGAGATAAACTTAGATGTGGCCACAGGAAGAACAATTACCCAGCATTATCAGAGTCAGCAGTCTTCATGCATCAAAGCAGATCGGCCCACGCTCATTTACAGCCTCATTAGTGGCCATCAGCTGATGTCATTGTTCTGAGCCACCGAGAGACTCTGGGACTCCTTTACAGCCTTACATGCATCATATCAATCACAGCACAGTGTGTATTTATACATTTAAGATGCATGCCAAGTCATTGCACAACACTTTAGAGTCAATGACAGTGCATCTTGAAAGAGTTGCTCAGGCGTGGTTGAACATACTCCAGACCGAGCGGCGGGTGAGGAATGTGATTCATGAGCGGAGAGGGAGAGGCCGAGGTTTGGACACATTCAGCGTGCATGAATACACAGGACGAGGCTTTAGACTCCAGCAAACTGCTGCGGTGAGAGGACCGTGCTAAACTAACCACACATGAACAGAAGCGTATAAACAGAGTCAAAACACTGCATTCTAGTGTCAGCAGAACAACAGACAGAGAGGAACAGACAGGGACGTTTGTTTGATTGAGTTTAAAAGACTGAAATAGAGCTTTCGCTGAAGCTTCATCCCTCCTGACGCTCAGACTTTACAGTGAACGGGGGATTTCTGGGACCAGCGTTTACCCTGTTTTACCACTAATATATTGAATTAGATTTCATTTGATCATTCCTGCTTTTGCTTTAATTTTAAAAGTTTTGCTGTGTTTTTTTTAATTACTTAAAATATATATATATAAAATGTATTCAATTTTAGTTGTTTTAGTACATCAAGTTAAACTAAATTTAAATAAGAAATATTACTTTGGCAATTATGTAAAATAAGTTAAATTTAGTTTTAGTTCACTATAACTCTACTTTTTACACATTTCATAATAGTTTGAGTTTACCATGATGACCAAACCATTTATTTTATGGTTTTAGTTTACTATAATAATCCAGCTGTGCATTTCTAATGCATTTCAGTCTCTCACATAAGACGTGGCAAAGCATATTTTTTATTTTAATTAAAGAAACTGCTAGATTCTGCAGCAGCAGCATAAATAAACTGGTAAACCAAGTCTGTGAATCACCGATAATAGTGTTTGAGAATGACTAAAAAGAGTTTATAACTTAATAAACTAAAAAGAGAAAAGCCTTATTTGGCAGCAGATGTAACTGATCGCATCAGTGTTGCTCTGAATGTTTCTATCACATTCACTACAGTATTTACGATCTGCTAATCACCCGAATCAATTAACATGACGTAAGAGTAAATGTAGGTGCATTCAGGAACACTGAACCCCCCCCAACAGCTGCAAAACAAGTTTCTTTCTACAGCACTTCATACAACAGATCGTTTCAAAGCAGCTTCACAGTAATAAACAGCACAATCACAGAGCTGATGTCGCAAAAATCATCAATTATAAGCTGAATTAAATCTATAGTCATCTGAATTATGACTCGGTCTTCTGTAGAGCTGCTTTACAGCTGAAACTGAACTTTCATAATTGATGACCTTTGCAACAATTATGACACTTATTGTAAAATTCATCAATTATGAAACTGATTCGACTAATGGTGTAAAGTTAATACAAATATAAGCAGCTCTACAGAAGTCGAACATTTCATTATTTAGCTCAATTCAGTTCAAAGTTGATTCAACTCCGTTTAATAACAGTGTTTCAAAATTCAATAATAAAGCAGCTCTACAGAAGATATTTGTATATTTATTCAGCTCAAATTGTGTTCTCATCTGATAGTGTCAGTGCAGTCAAATGGATAATAGTATTGTATATTATTTTTCTATTAAAACAGTTATCATATAAATGTAATATCTGACCTGTAGCATGAGCTCACAGTCCTCTCGGCCCACAAAGATCATCTCTCGGGGCAAACGGTGACGTGTGCCGGAGCTGCTCACCAGGAACCACGACGTCACGCTCATCTTCAAACAGCTCCTAAAACCCCCCCAACATCCTACAGGAGGAAAGTCCTGTTATAACCACAATACAGACCCGTGAGAAAACACACAAACCTTCACTACAGCGGCAGTACACACCATGAAGCAACCCTATACATCACCTACAACCAGCTTCATCATGTTTGAATATTATGCATGTTTTTAGGATCTCATATTTATAGTGAGACACATTGAATATTTTACTGACTGCAAAAAAGGTGATTAAAGTCGAGACGTATTTCAGAGTGAAACTAGATTTTCAACGAACAAAAAAATGAACAGCGGTATTTTAAGCATTATGAACTGATTGGATGGTGGAAAGTCAATATTTAACACCTGAATGTGAGTTTGGTATATTTGTCTATAAGTTAATATATGATCTAATAGTCTGCGTCACCTAATCGACATCAGTAGAAAAGGAAAGTCAATTCAAAGGAAGAACATTATGAATGAAAAAGAGTGGATTTTGAGTCACGTTGACTTTGAAATGGTAAGAAACATGTAATAGCATCAGTTACGTAGCATTCACCTGATTTTGGATACTTTTAATTAAAAAAAATGAAAGGTTATGTCATAAAATAAATAAAAAAGGTTCTATAACAATCATAAATATAGGCAAATAGTTGACATACTCAGTCATAGTCAATCAACCAGTCTATCTATGATCAATGTCAAAGTGAAATGATATTGTTTGTGTTACCCGTATCAAGATATAGTTGTTATATTATCCAGATAAGTGTATTATTTTATGTTTTGACGTCTTTAACACTGAATTGATCTGGATTAAGTTCAAGTCCAGACTTTAAGCGTCAGAATAATACAATATTAAACACCTGAAACACACTCTCTGAGACTCTACAGGTGTAAATCAAAGTCTATCCGAACAGCAGAGACTGGATTAAACCCCATTAGCTGCTAGCAAACCTGCAAATCAGCATTCATTCATTAATAAACTAGACGCGGATTTCCTCACAGAAGAGATTCCCGCTTCACGAGGCACATCTGAATCGTGACAGCACACACAACGCGTTTAAACACTGTGAAACACACAAAAGAGGCTTTATCGAGGCAGAAGAAAGAGTGAGGATAGTTCAGGTAAAACACTCACTCAGGGAAACTCCAGGCGGCTAAAGCTCAACAGGAAGTTTATTCCTGACATTCCCGAACGTCCCAGCGCTCGACGACACGCTTCAGAGTGCTTAAATGCGGGTTTAACGCGTCTCCAGCTCTGTTAGATGAAGTAAAGTCGTGTAGCCTCGGTTTGCTGCTGTTGTTCCCGATGGATAGAGACTTTTATCCGCCTTGCGCGCGACGCTCCGTCAGAGTTTGTCAGGCCGGGCTCGCGGTGCGTCAGTGACGTCACGACGCTGCGCCTCCACCTGAAACTGCAGCCAGAAAAACAAGCTTTAATTACTGGACTACAACATAAAACCCGTCTATGCGATTAATTACTGGACTACAACATAAAACCCGTCTATGCGATTAATTACTGGACTACAACATAAAACCCGTCTATGCGATTAATTACTGGACTACAACATAAAACCCGTCTATGCGATTAATTACTGGACTACAACATAAAACCCGTCTATGCGATTAATTACTGGACTACAACATAAAACCCGTCTATGCGATTAATTACTGGACTACAACATAAAACCCGTCTATGCGATTAATTACTGGACTACAACATTAAAACCCGTCTATGCGATTAATTACTGGACTACAACATAAAACCCCGTCTATGCGATTAATTACTGGACTACAACATAAAACCCCGTCTATGCGATTAATTACTGGACTACAACATTAAAACCCGTCTATGCGATTAGATCCTTGGCGTATGCTTCATAATTACATATAGAGATTAACGCGGGTTTATTTAAATTATGTGACCGCAAACACGTGACGTGTGAATGACATTGCATTAGATAGGCCTATATAAAATATATAAAAGTGTTAGAAAATAATAATAGTGAGAAAAAGATTAATAAAAAATATAGCCAGTGCTGAAAATGCGGACAGAAAGTGTAGTTTGTGGTTGTCAAACGCTGAAACGCGTGCTTTAACCTTTATTTTGACATTAAATACAAATATTCAGGAAATCTACAATACTGCAAATACACTGAGTCGTAATAATATTAACCGACTGTAAAACCCCGCTGGATGACGCTGTCTGATCGAGAAGGAGCTCAAAGCGAATCCTCAGAAGATGTGAAGAAGAAGAGCGTGAGGTAAACATGGTAATCTGGTCAATACTGATGCTATCAGACGCACTGGAGAGTTTACATGATTTAATCTAATCCAATCCAGACATTGCTCAACCGCTGTTTTCAGCACAGGATCGGCCCCTATAGTCTTGGACATCCGGATTATATGAACGAATTCTGGGGAGTTTATAGACCTGGAGGACTCATGGAAATCAGGCTGATTAAATTGATATAAATATCTATTTTATCAGGTAGAATTTGAGTTAAAAACGTATGTTTAATCCAGTAAAAAAGGTTCAAATGTTTGGCATAATCAAGATTGTTTAATGTTGAAATAAGTCTCTTCTGGTCATCAAGACTGCATTTATTTGATCACAAATATAGTAAAAATAGTCAAATATTATTATGATTTAAAACAGCTGTTTCTGTGTGAATATGTGTTAAAGTGTAATTTATTTCTGTGATCAAAACTGTATTTTCAGCATCATTACTCCAGTCTTCAGTGTCACGTGATTATCAGAAATCATAATAATATACTGATTTACTGCTCAACAAACATTTCTGATTATTATAGATGTTAAAAACAGTTGTGAAACTTGTGATTCAATACCATTCAAAAGTTTGGGGCAAGTAAAAAAAACATTTAAGAAAAAATAATACCTACTTTTATTCAGAGAAGATGCATTAAATTGATGAAAAGTGAGAATAAAGACATTTATATCGTTACAAAATATTTATATTTCAAATAAACGCTGTTCTTTTGAGCTTTTTATTCATCTGTGAATCCTGAAAAACTAAATAAATCTCAGTTTCCACAAAAATATCAAGGTTTTCAACATTGATAATAATCAGAAATGTTTGTTGAGCAGTAAATCAATATATTATTATGATTTCTGAAGATCATGTGACACTGAAGACTGGATTAATGATGATGAAAATACAGCTTTAATCACATAAATAAATTACACTTTAACACATATTCACATAGAAAATAGCGGTTTTAAATCATAATAATATTTGACAATTTTTACTGTATTTGTGATCAAACAAAAGCAGCCTCGGTGAGCAGAAGAGAGAGACTTGAGTAAACTTCAGTGTACATGCAGAGGATGCCGAGCGTCAGGTGAATACACTAAAGGGACAAACATCACGTGGATGTTTTCTGAAATCATCTGTAATCTGCTGATATGATGTAATGTGCTGCATTAGTCAGATGAATCTGGAGGATATCTGAGGATGGACACAGACAGAGACGGGAGAAACGCTGACTCCTCTGCTGTCCTACACGCGTCCAGCTGTGAGGGTTTGTACTCAACATCTGCTTCAGACTGCAGGAGACACAGCACACACAGTAACCGGGGCTAGTTGTCACAGACTCAACATCTGCTTCAGACTGCAGGAGACACAGCACACAGAGTAACCGGGGCTAGTTGTCACAGACTCAACATCTGCTTCAGACTGCAGGAGACACACAGCACACACAGTAACCGGGGCTAGTTGTCACAGACTCAACATCTGCTTCAGACTGCAGGAGACACAGCACACAGAGTAACCGGGGCTAGTTGTCACAGACTCAACATCTGCTTCAGACTGCAGGAGACACACAGCACACACAGTAACCGGGGCTAGTTGTCACAGACTCAACATCTGCTTCAGACTGCAGGAGACACAGCACACAGAGTAACCGGGGCTAGTTGTCACAGACTCAACATCTGCTTCAGACTGCAGGAGACACACAGCACACACAGTAACCGGGGCTAGTTGTCACAGACTCGAGCATCTGCTTCAGACTGCAGGAGACACACAGCACACACAGTAACCGGGGCTAGTTGTCACAGACTCAACATCTGCTTCAGACTGCAGGAGACACACAGCACACACAGTAACCGGGGCTAGTTGTCACAGACTCAACATCTGCTTCAGACTGCAGGAGACACACAGCACACACAGTAACCGGGGCTAGTTGTCACAGACTCAACATCTGCTTCAGACTGCAGGAGACACACAGCACACACAGTAACCGGGGCTAGTTGTCACAGACTCGAGCATCTGCTTCAGACTGCAGGAGACACACAGCACACACAGTAACCGGGGCTAGTTGTCACAGACTCAGCATCTGCTTCAGACTGCAGGAGACACACAGCACACAGAGTAACCGGGGCTAGTTGTCACAGACTCAACATCTGCTTCAGACTGCAGGAGACACACAGCACACACAGTAACCGGGGCTAGTTGTCACAGACTCAACATCTGCTTCAGACTGCAGGAGACACACAGCACACACAGTAACCGGGGCTAGTTGTCACAGACTCAACATCTGCTTCAGACTGCAGGAGACACACAGCACACAGAGTAACCGGGGCTAGTTGTCACAGACTCAACATCTGCTTCAGACTGCAGGAGACACACAGCACACAGAGTAACCGGGGCTAGTTGTCACAGACTCAACATCTGCTTCAGACTGCAGGAGACACACAGCACACACAGTAACCGGGGCTAGTTGTCACAGACTCGAGCATCTGCTTCAGACTGCAGGAGACACACAGCACACACAGTAACCGGGGCTAGTTGTCACAGACTCAACATCTGCTTCAGACTGCAGGAGACACACAGCACACACAGTAACCGGGGCTAGTTGTCACAGACTCAACATCTGCTTCAGACTGCAGGAGACACACAGCACACACAGTAACCGGGGCTAGTTGTCACAGACTCAACATCTGCTTCAGACTGCAGGAGACACACAGCACACACAGTAACCGGGGCTAGTTGTCACAGACTCAACATCTGCTTCAGACTGCAGGAGACACACAGCACACAGAGTAACCGGGGCTAGTTGTCACAGACTCAACATCTGCTTCAGACTGCAGGAGACACACAGCACACACAGTAACCGGGGCTAGTTGTCACAGACTCGAGCATCTGCTTCAGACTGCAGGAGACACACAGCACACACAGTAACCGGGGCTAGTTGTCACAGACTCAACATCTGCTTCAGACTGCAGGAGACACACAGCACACACAGTAACCGGGGCTAGTTGTCACAGACTCGAGCATCTGCTTCAGACTGCAGGAGACACACAGCACACACAGTAACCGGGGCTAGTTGTCACAGACTCAACATCTGCTTCAGACTGCAGGAGACACAGCACACAGAGTAACCGGGGCTAGTTGTCACAGACTCAACATCTGCTTCAGACTGCAGGAGACACACAGCACACAGAGGAACCGGGGTTAGTTGTCACAGACTCAGCATCTGCTTCAGACTGCAGGAGACACACAGCACACACAGTAACCGGGGCTAGTTGTCACAGACTCAACATCTGCTTCAGACTGCAGGAGACACAGCACACAGAGTAACCGGGGCTAGTTGTCACAGACTCAACATCTGCTTCAGACTGCAGGAGACACAGCACACACAGTAACCGGGGCTAGTTGTCACAGACTCAACATCTGCTTCAGACTGCAGGAGACACACAGCACACAGAGTAACCGGGGCTAGTTGTCACAGACTCAACATCTGCTTCAGACTGCAGGAGACACACAGCACACAGAGTAACCGGGGCTAGTTGTCACAGACTCAACATCTGCTTCAGACTGCAGGAGACACAGCACACACAGTAACCGGGGCTAGTTGTCACAGACTCAACATCTGTTTCAGACTGCAGGAGACACACAGCACACACAGTAACCGGGGCTAGTTGTCACAGACTCAACATCTGCTTCAGACTGCAGGAGACACACAGCACACACAGTAACCGGGGCTAGTTGTCACAGACTCAACATCTGCTTCAGACTGCAGGAGACACAGCACACAGAGTAACCGGGGCTAGTTGTCACAGACTCAACATCTGCTTCAGACTGCAGGAGACACACAGCACACAGAGTAACCGGGGCTAGTTGTCACAGACTCAACATCTGCTTCAGACTGCAGGAGACACACAGCACACACAGTAACCGGGGCTAGTTGTCACAGACTCAACATCTGCTTCAGACTGCAGGAGACACACAGCACACAGAGTAACCGGGGCTAGTTGTCACAGACTCAACATCTGCTTCAGACTGCAGGAGACACACAGCACACAGAGTAACCGGGGCTAGTTGTCACAGACTCAACATCTGCTTCAGACTGCAGGAGACACACAGCACACAGAGTAACCGGGGCTAGTTGTCACAGACTCAACATCTGCTTCAGACTGCAGGAGACACACAGCACACACAGTAACCGGGGCTAGTTGTCACAGACTCGAGCATCTGCTTCAGACTGCAGGAGACACAGCACACAGAGTAACCGGGGCTAGTTGTCACAGACTCAACATCTGCTTCAGACTGCAGGAGACACACAGCACACACAGTAACCGGGGCTAGTTGTCACAGACTCAACATCTGCTTCAGACTGCAGGAGACACACAGCACACAGAGGAACCGGGGCTAGTTGTCACACCGTTTACACACACTCAACATCTGCTTCAGACTGCAGGAGACACACAGCACACAGAGGAACCGGGGCTAGTTGTCACAGACTCAACATCTGCTTCAGACTGCAGGAGACACACAGCACACAGAGTAACCGGGGCTAGTTGTCACAGACTCAACATCTGCTTCAGACTGCAGGAGACACACAGCACACACAGTAACCGGGGCTAGTTGTCACAGACTCAACATCTGCTTCAGACTGCAGGAGACACAGCACACAGAGTAACCGGGGCTAGTTGTCACAGACTCAACATTTGCTTCAGACTGCAGGAGACACACAGCACACACAGTAACCGGGGCTAGTTGTCACAGACTCAACATCTGTTTCAGACTGCAGGAGACACAGCACACAGAGTAACCGGGGCTAGTTGTCGCAGACTCAACATCTGCTTCAGACTGCAGGAGACACACAGCACACAGAGGAACCGGGGTTAGTTGTCACAGACTCGACATCTGCTTCAGACTGCAGGAGACACACAGCACACACAGTAACCGGGGCTAGTTGTCACAGACTCAACATCTGCTTCAGACTGCAGGAGACACACAGCACACAGAGGAACCGGGGTTAGTTGTCACAGACTCAGCATCTGCTTCAGACTGCAGGAGACACAGCACACAGAGTAACCGGGGCTAGTTGTCACAGACTCAACATCTGCTTCAGACTGCAGGAGACACACAGCACACACAGTAACCGGGGCTAGTTGTCACAGACTCAACATCTGTTTCAGACTGCAGGAGACACAGCACACAGAGTAACCGGGGCTAGTTGTCACAGACTCAACATCTGCTTCAGACTGCAGGAGACACACAGCACACAGAGGAACCGGGGTTAGTTGTCACAGACTCAGCATCTGCTTCAGACTGCAGGAGACACACAGCACACACAGTAACCGGGGCTAGTTGTCACAGACTCAACATCTGCTTCAGACTGCAGGAGACACACAGCACACACAGTAACCGGGGCTAGTTGTCACAGACTCGAGCATCTGCTTCAGACTGCAGGAGACACACAGCACACACAGTAACCGGGGCTAGTTGTCACAGACTCAACATCTGTTTCAGACTGCAGGAGACACAGCACACAGAGTAACCGGGGCTAGTTGTCACAGACTCAACATCTGCTTCAGACTGCAGGAGACACACAGCACACAGAGGAACCGGGGTTAGTTGTCACAGACTCAGCATCTGCTTCAGACTGCAGGAGACACACAGCACACAGAGTAACCGGGGCTAGTTGTCACAGACTCAACATCTGCTTCAGACTGCAGGAGACACACAGCACACACAGTAACCGGGGCTAGTTGTCACAGACTCAACATCTGTTTCAGACTGCAGGAGACACAGCACACACAGTAACCGGGGCTAGTTGTCACAGACTCAACATCTGCTTCAGACTGCAGGAGACACAGCACACAGAGTAACCGGGGCTAGTTGTCACACCGTTTACACAGACGAGGGCTTGTCAGGACGAGTCTGTTTCTGGAAAACATTTGTGACAACATGCCCCAGTATCATCCTCCTGAACATTTATGTATTTCAAAAGCATCATAGACTATTTAACGGCCATTGTGCAATATGTAAATAATAAAAGAGCTGTGAAATTGATAATGCAATGACAACAATAGAAAGATAACACTTTACAGTAAGGTTCTATTTCTTAATTCACGTGAACTAACAATACAAATAATTCTAAAGCATTTATTAATCTTCATTATTGTTCATTTCAACATGCATTATTGTGCAGTATTAAAATCAAAAGTTGTATCTGTTAATATTATTTAATGGACCTGAGCTGGAATCAATTAATGAATATTTGTGTTTTTATTAATTAATAATAATATATTTGATATATTATTTGTACATGTATAATCATAACAACAACAATAATAATATTATCATCATATAATAATAATACTGCATAATTAATACTATAATAAATAAAATTACTAATTTTTGTAACACTTTACAATAAGAGAGTTAACATTCGATGAAAGGAACTAATGATTAAAATAATTATATCTTAATTAATTAAACATTCACAAATGCATTATTGAAATCAAAAATTGTATCTGTTAATATTATTTAATGGACCTGAGCTGGAATTAATATTTGTTTTTATAGATTAATAATAATATGCTTTATATATTATTTGTACATGTATAACAACAACAATAGTATTATTATCATATAATAATAATTATCTGTTAATATTATGTAATGGACCTGAGCTTACATGAAATAACTAGTTTATGAATTAACATGAATAAAGATGAATAAATACTGTAACATGTTTTGCTCATTAACAGTTAATGTGTTAATTGATAGTTATTGATATTTAATGAACTCTAAATGAAACTTTGTTTCAGTTATTGTGAAATAATCAACCAATACAATTTAGCCCAAACTTTATTTGATCAATTCGATGGAAAAAAGCCTAAATCATAAAACCAGCTGAACAGTGAATACAAATGAATATGATTTGTATCATAAAGCTGGCGTTCTTCAGTTCACGAGTTCAAAAAGACAGAATGAAAGGATAAAAAAGTCAAATATCTTCCCGTTTAAAAAAAGAGGACAGTATGAAAGAGCATAATTCATATAAAACATCAGATCTAAAAACAGGAAAAATAGTTCTGCATATAAAATAAGGTCATAAGGTGAAGAGAGGAAAGGCCTTTACATTCTTGTACGTGTGGTGATTATTACACATCATATCAACAATTATCAGAGCTTTCACAATAATATTAATATTAATAATAACCTGCCGACAGATTCTCACATCTGTACAAAGATGATATTTGTGGTTGTGCTGATTACATGCATGAATTTACACTGATGTGTAGAAATGTTGCTTTAAATTACCTTCAGAGTGAATTACCTGTGTGTGTGTGTGAGTGTGTGTGTGTGTGTGTGTGTGCGTGCGTGCGTGTGTGTGAGAGAGAGTGTGTGTGTGTGTGTGTGTGTGTGTGTGTGTGTGCGCGTGTGTGTGTGTGTGTGTGAGAGTGTGTGTGTGTGTGTGTGTGTGTGTGTGTGTGTGTGTGTGTGTGTGAGAGAGAGTGTGTGTGTGTGTGTGTGCATGTGTGTCTGTGTTGTGTATGCGTGTGTGTGTGTGCGAGTGTGTGTGTGTGTGTGTGTGTTTGTATGTGTTTATGTGTGTGTTCTTATGTGTGTGTGTGTGTGTGTGTGTGTGTGTGTGTGTGTGTGCGCGTGTGAGAGAGAGAGTGTGTGTGTGTGTGTGTGTGTGTGTGTGTGTGTGTGTGTGCGTGTGAGAGAGAGAGTGTGTGTGTGTGTGTGTGTGTGTGTGTGTGTGTGTGAGAGAGTGTGTGCGTGTGTGTGTGTGTCTGTGTGGTATCTGTGTGTGTCTGTGTGGTGTGTGTGCATGTGCGTGTGTGTGTGTGTGCATGTGTGTGTGTGTGTGTCTGTGTCGTGTGTGTGTCTGTGTGGTGTGTGTGCATGTGTGTGTGTGGTATGTGTAAGTGTGCATGTGTGTCTGTGTGTGTGTGTGTGTCTGTGTGGTGTGTGTGTGTGTGGTATGTGTCTGTGTGCGTGTGGTATGTGTCTGTGTGCATGTGTGTCTGTGTGTGTGTGTGTGTGTGTGTGTGTGGAGCACAAAACTCATTTCTCCTGCACAGTAAAGCACAAACCTCGTTTCTAGCTGTTAATATATAAATAAGGAAGGAACCGAAGTCATTTCAAACAATGGCGAGGTTTATTTGACCTCGATGGTCCCTTGGACTCGTCGCTGTTGATCAGTCACTGAAGTACCTCGCTGAGGTTGTGCAACGCGTGAAAAACCTCGAGAAGAAGACACGGCAGCGACGCTTCTATCAGACGCCGAGCCATGAAAACAGAAAAGAGGACAAATAACGCCTGTTTAAGGACCAATAGAACATTTAATCCTGCATTTGTCAGGATGATTGAACTTCTGTGACAACATGCCCCGGTAGCATCCTCCATTAGATATTTAAAATGAATTATGATATTTAATGGCTTTTTCTCACAATTCAGATGTTTATTCTTATAACTCCGAATTGTTTTCCTCATGAACATAAAAACCCGTCTTTAGTTTCGGTCACGACATATACAGAATAAAAAGGTAATTGCACCATTTATCTTACAATTCTGACGTTTTTTATTTTGCAATTCATTTTTTTTTATTATTTTTTTTATTACGAGAATGAAAGTCAGAATTGTGAGAAAGAGTCAGAGTTTAGATATAAAGATATATGAGATAAAAAGTTGCGATCATGTTCATCCCATGGCAGAAACATGCTTCATTTGTTTATGCCGTATTTAAATGGTAAAATAGTTATGAAACCCAAAATAATTTATTAAATGCCACCCCCCCCCCCCCCAAAACCATTGTTTTGACTAACAGAAACTGTAATGACTCAATTTGATATAATCGTATCATATCATAAATTAGGATTAATAACACATTTAAACTCATTTCATCAGTATCTATCATAATTCTCATTTGATTCTCATCACGTAAATCTCATCGTTTTTGGTCCTAAAACAGGCTTTATTCTTCTTTTCGATTGAAATATGATTCAGAAATGAATCATAGTGACAGCTTTCACTCGTTTGGTGGGTTTTTTTAATAAGTTAATTTCTTGTTAAGTGGAATTCAGTCATTTTAATAATTGCAAAAAAATAATTTATCTACATTTCTACTATATTGCACATTCGATCACAAATGCAAAATAAAAAACCTCGAGAATAAAAAAAAATAATTTAGTCAGCAAATACTTCGGGGAGCGATCCAGTCGAGTTGGAAATCATGTCAAAGTACAAATCTAGCAGAATATGTTGATATAAAAGCTGCTCTTCTGCTGTACTGGTTACGCTTCAATTGGTCCGTTCATAAAGTGGTGTTTTTGAATGCAGTAATATTTGGCATGCCGTTAGTTTCCAGATTAAAGAAGTGCTACACAATCAGTGGTGTATTGATTTGGCAGTTTGAGTGGAAATGTTAGTGTCTCCTCTCGTATCCTCAGAACACAAACATCACAGATCCAGACGTGCGGTTCGGTGACGTTGGGCTTTTACGCCGTTCCGCTGGCCGAGTAGGAGAACTGTGGGAAGTGTGGCCTTCTCTCGCTGTCGAACGACTCCATACTGTCATCTGATCAAAACACAGACACAACCAGAACATTTATAACACACTCCTCTGACCTGAGAGACACACAGAAATCATGTCAGGAAAATAATTCTGAGGGGGGCACTTACTTATGCTCTGAATGCTTTGACAAGACAAATGTGCAGTACAGGTGTTTATCAGGCCAAAATATTAATCGTGGTACTAACTTGTGCACAAATGAAGAATGTTGGTAACCAGACAGCTGCCGGTTCCCATTGATTTACATAGTATGGAAGGAAATACAATGGAAGCCAATGGGTACCGTCAACTGTTTGGTTACCAACATTCTTTAAAACATCTTCTTTTGTGTTCAGAAGAAGAAAGAAAGTCATACAGGTTTGAGTAAATGATGACAGGATTCATTTATGGGTGAACTGTCCCTTTAAATGAATACAAAATGGAAAAAACTATTACAACGTGGCCATGATTTATTAAAATGAAGGAATGAAGGAGTATAAATGGGGAATGGATTCTTCATTTGTGGCCATGATAAATATTTATTTAAATGTTTTTCTTTAGAAATAGATAGAGTTTTATTAAAGAGCGTTTGTTTTCCACATGCTTAGATCATAGTTACTGATGCTTAAATAACACTATATTAAACGTTGTGTTTCAATATGCTTCAAATGTGCACGAAAGTTGTGAAATTATGCAATTTAGTCAAAAAATATTTGATAAAAAAAAAAAACCTGGTGTTTATTTTTTATGTTAAAAAAAAACAATGTAAAGAAGTAAAATATTTCATTTTAAAGTAAAACAAATGTATTATTTTATACATTTTTTTTATTTATTTATTTTTATTGAGATTTTCTTGAGATTTTATTTATATAGTGGACAGTATGAAAGAGAATTAATGAGATCTAAAAATCTAAAAACATTACTGAGTATTGCATCATGAGATATTTTCACATAAATACATCTTGTTGCTCACTGCTTATTAATGTTGAGCTGCTGATTGTTTGTCACACTTTCTCATTAAATATGATATTTGATAAGTTGAGTGTTGTATTCTCCATCAGTCGTCAGAGAATTACAGCCAGTGACAGAAGAAAGTCTGACAGATTTAGTTAAAGAACTTGCTTTGTTTATTTAGTTCTGAACTTCTTTGACATGAAGTTGAATATTTGAATGTGCGTTAAATGATGTATTTTGAACCTTTTTTTGATCAATGCATTAAAACTGATGCATATATGTGACCCTGGAGCACAGACGCAGTCATAAGTTGCTACGGTGTAGAAATAGCCAAAAATACATTGCATGGGTCAAAATTATACATTTTTATTTTATGCAAAAAATCATTAGATATTAAGATGTTCATGTTCCATGAAGATATTCAGTAAATTTCCTACCGTAAATATATCAAAACTTAACTTTTGATTATTAATATGCATTGCTAAGAACTTCATTTGAACAACTTTAAAGATGATTTTCTCAATATTTAGATTTTTTTGCACCCTCAGATTCCAGATTTACAAATATTGTCCGATCATAACAAACCATACATCAATGGAAATATTATTAATTCAGCTTCAGATGATGCATGAATCTCAATTTAAAGAAAAGGACCCTTATGACTGGTTTTGTGGTCAGGGTCACGTATCTTCCCGAGGTAATGTGAGTGTCCCTGAGGAACAGCAGTACCTTGTCCCGGCGGTGTGATGGTGATGGTCTGTCCTGTGAACTCCTCGTCGAAGTATCTGGTGTCTGTCTCTGAGGTCACCTGCGGTTTGAACGGAGGAACCAGCTGAGGAACAGAGAAGCGGTTAGATGCATTTACACAACACTTCAAACGTCCAGCAGTCCTCGAAACATCGTGTGAAAGCTCAATAAATCATCCTTCCATTGATGTATGAGATCAAAAACATACATAAAACATTTCTATTTTACAGAACATGTGACCATGGAACACAAACCAGTCATAACGGGCAATTATATCAAATTGAGATTTACACATCATCTGAGTGAATAATCATCAGTGATGTATGGTTTGTTATGATCGGACAATATTTGGGAATCTGAGGGTGCAAAAAAATCTAAATATTGATAAAATCATCTTAAAAGTTGTTCAAATTAAGTTCTTAGCAATGCATATTAATAATCAAAAATTATGTTTTGATATATTTACGGTAAGAAATGTACTAAATATCTTCATGGAACATGATCTTAATATCCTAATGATTTTTGGCATAAAAGAAAAATGTATAATTTTGATCCATACAATGTATTGTTGGCTATTGCTGTGCTGCTTATGACTGCTTTTGTGCTCCAGGGTCAGATATGAGAAATATGGTCTGAAACTTATTGATTTTCTCCATGAAGAGTGTTTTTTTGCAGTTCTTCTTTGTGCCACTAGTCTCCGGAGGATCCGTTCGCTGTGATCGCTCTGATCTATGATGTGTGTGTGTGTGTGTGTGTGTGTGTGTGTGTCTGTCTCTGTGTGTGTGTGTGTGTGTGTGTGTGTGTGTGTGTGTCTGTCTCTGTGTGTGTGTGTGTGTCTCTGTATGTGTGTGTGTGTGTGTGTGTCTGTCTCTGTGTGTGTGTGTGTGTGTGTGTGTGTGTGTGTGTGTGTGTGTGTGTGTCTGTCTCTCTCTGTGTGTGTGTGTGTGTGTGTGTGTGTGTGTGTGTGTGTGTGTGTGTGTGTGTGTGTGTGTGTGTGTGTGCATGTGTGTGAGAGAGAGAGTGTGTGTGTGTGTGTGTGTTCAGTGTAGAGTTTACCTTCTTCTCGTAAACGTCTTGCCACACAATCCCAGTGAAGAATTTGTGCTGCATGATTTCTTTCGCATCATCCGGGCCTCCGCCTAACCTAAAAACACACACCGTCTCATTACTGACACATCCACAGCATCACATCCACACCGGAGAGATCATGGTAAATATGACTGTGTGTGTGTGTGTGTGTGTGTGTGTGTGTGTGTGTGTGTGTGTGTGTGTGTGTGTGTGTGTGTGTGTGTGTGTGTGTGTGTGTGTGTGTGTGTGTGTGTGTGTCTGAGTATGACTGAGTGTCAGCACTGCACAAATCATTTTCATATTCAGCATCGATTTGTTTTCCAGTACAAATATCTATAAACATTCTTAAACTGATATACGTTTATTTGAGATGCAAAATGACAAGATATGAGTTTATGCTTAAACAAGAACAAATATCTGCCAGACAAATGAACCTGTTTCTCATTAATTACGTTTTATTTTCATTACTATTAAAACATTGTTTTTCTTGTTTTAAGCTTAAACTCACTTCATTTTTTGGAAAACAAGATTTCAGAATATTTAGATATAAACATTCCAAAATCTAAGTTTATTTACTATAATAGCTATTAATATTTTAAATTCGTTTTTATTTTAATTCTAGTTGACATTTTAATTCTTTTTTTTAATTAGTTTTATTTTTTAATTCGTTTTTTTGAATATGTCTAATAGTTTTTATTTTAATCACATTTTTATTTGAGTTATTTTAGTCCTTCAACTTGAACAAAAATAAGAAATGTTGCCTTGTTACTGTTACTAACTGAAATAAAATACGTTTAAGAGGTTTTATATTTGATTTTATTTCAGTTAAAATTCATTTTACTTTAAGTTTTAGAAAAAGAAAATCCTCTCACGCAACATCAATATACATTAACTTCAGAAGCAAATAACATTAGATATTAAGTCTTGTTTTCTGAAAAATGGGCCAAAATTATGTTTATGCATAAAACAAGAACAAATATATGCAAATAGCTCTGAAAAATAAACAGTCTTCTCTTAGATTTAAGTGGATTTTTCTGAGTCTACTGGTAGATATTTGTTCTGGTTTTAAGCATAAACTCTCTCCATTTTGACGACTTAAGGGATAGTTCACCCAAAAATGACAATTCTGTTATTAATTATAATATATTGTATGTAGTTTACGCTTTGATCTGAACATTCCGTGTTGTTTATGTATGTGATACTCTCCAGTATGGAGCTCGAGTGGAGATGAATTGTTGAATAAAGTGGTTATTTTTGTTTTCTTTACACACAAAAGTTATTCTCGTAGCTTCATAAATTACAGCTGAACCACTCATGGACTATTTTAACTCTTTCCCCGCCAGTGGGGGGGGTGTTTCCATGAAACATTTCATGGAATATTTTGTTAATATATCTGCACTCGCAATACATCAAAATAAAGATCAGACCCTCAACTTAAAAACAACAACGTTTATTCTATCTTCAAGCATTGTTTTCTATCAACACTTGGACGTAGATAGGTTTCATAAAAACCTACCATTCAGCTACATCTGAATCATATTCAGTAATATTATCAGAGCAAAGACGTGCAGTAGATGGCTTGCATCAGTATCCCAAAGCTTGCACAGGCCTTCAACGCTTTCTGGATCCACATTTCACTCAGTTTCACTCATTTATATACAGTTAGTGTTGATGATCGCATTATTTTTCATATGCATATGCATACATATGAGATCGCTGGTTTCTGCGTCTGTGTTTTTGATCGAGAGATTCTAGGCTAATTCAGGAGATGCGTAATAGCGCCCCCTAGCGTATAACTCTGTGTTTGGCGGGGAAAGAGTTAAGATCTCCTTGCTCTGTTTCTGGACCCTGATCATGTAAGGATGCTTGCTGTCTGGTCTGTGGAGGGTCAGAGAGCTCTCGGCATGCATCAAAACAATCTTAATTTGTGTTTAACGAAGGTCTTACGGGTTTGGAACGACACGAGGGTGACTCTCTCTCATTTTGCTTGTATCTTGAGATATTTGAACTGAATCAGCACACTAATGCAGTCTGAGAGCATCACGTGTGGCAGTGCATGCTGGGATAGGGTGTCAGCAGTAGTGTTACCGTTGTTTGGGGTCTTTCTTGAGCAGGCCGGACAGCAGGGATTTGGCGTCAGGCGCGAGCGTTCGAGGGAAGCGGATGTCCTCCATCAGGATGAGCTCGAACAGACGCTCGTGATCCTGGTTATAGAACGGCAGCCGGCCGCACATCATCTCGTACATCACCACTCCCAGACCCCACCAGTCCACCGCACGGCCGTAGTCGTTGTCCTCCAGCACCTGCACACACACACACACGCACGCACGCGCACACACACACACACACACACACACACACAGAGACACACACACACACAAATAGAGAGACGTAACCACAGTCAGAAGAGAGACCGATTTTACCGTCCCTCCCACAGCCGCCGTTATACAAACAGCACTAACAGGGTTCTGTCATTTGTTGCAAAAGTGAAATAATACAAAGTGTACTGTTATAAATGTAAATGCATTTTTTGATGAATTATATATATATATGTAAATACCAAATGTTGATGGTGTTTGAAATGAAGGCGTTGTGTGTGTGTGTGTGTGTGTGTCTGTCTGTCTGTTTGTGTGAGTATGTGTGTGTCTGTCTGTCTGTCTGTCTGTCTGTGTGTGTGTGTGTGTGTGTGTGTGTGTGTGTGTGTGTGTGTGTGTGTGTGTGTGTGTGTGTGTGTGTGTGTGTGTCTGTCTGTCTGTCTGTCTGTCTGTGTGTGTGTGTGTGTGTGTGTGTGTGTGTGTGTGTGTGTGTGTGTGTGTGTCTGTCTGTCTGTCTGTCTGTCTGTCTGTGTGTGTGTGTGTGTGTGTGTGTCTGTGTGTGTGTGTGTGTGTGTGTGTGTGTGTGTGTGTGTGTGTGTGTCTGTCTGTCTGTCTGTCTGTCTGTGTCCGTGTGTGTGGTCTGTCTGTCTGTCTGTCTGTCTGTCTGTGTGTGTGTGTGTGTGTGTGTGTGTGTGTGTGTGTGTGTGTGTGTGTCTGTGTGTGTGTGTGTGTGTGTGTGTCTATCTGTCTCCGTGTGTGTGTGTGTGTGTGTCTGTGTGTGTCTGTCTGTCTCCGTGTGTGTGTGTGTCTGTCTGTGTGTGTGTGTTCCTGTGTGGCTCAGTGGTAGAGCATTGCGTCTGTTGCGCAAAAGGTTGTGGGTTCGATTCCCAGGGAACACATGTACTAATGCAAATGTATAACCTGAATGCAATTGTAAGTCGCTTTGGATAAAATGCATAAATGTAAATGTAAATGTGTGTGAGAGTGTGTGTGTGTGTGTGTATGTGTCACGGGGAGAGAATGACTCGGTGGTAAGGGGACGCCGCGGAGCTCTCTAGAATTACTGAGCGCTGTCTATTTCCAGAGCTGTGGTCATGTGACTCGACAGCTGGACCTGCAGCTGAAGACCAGCACAGCTGTGGAGCTGGTCCCAGTAAACCAACGTCAGACGAGCAAAACCACACACTGTAGCTTCACAAGTCAAGCTGTTTCAATGTCTATTAAGCCTTTCAGTTTGAGATAGTTCACTACTTCAACTTAAATGAAGAATGAGGAATGTTGCATTGTTAACTGAAATAAAATACATTTAAATATTTATAATCATTTTTATTTTCAAGTAATTGCTTATTAGAAACTGTAATATATAAAAAATAATCAAATCAAGTATATTAAATAATAATAATTACATTCTTTAAATCCAGAAGTTGCAAGAACTGAATTTTATAGACAATGTTATGGTTTATTATTATAATTTTTTTACTAAGCAATTTCTCAATATATATTCAATATAGAAATTTCCATGACTTTTTAATATTTTATTAATTTCAATGACACTTAAAGGTCTAGAAATCACACTTTTCCCTGATTTAGCCATATTTAGTATCACTGATGTACTATTACAGATTTTGTTAATATTATTATTTATTTTTATATATTCAGTTTTCACTTTAATGTGAAAGGTTTAGTCATTTTGTTGTGTTCCAAATAGTTTTTAATGATGTTTTTTATGCATTACTTTTTTTAGTTTTAGTTATTTTAGATTTAAAGTTAAACTAAACAAAAATGAGAAATGTTGTCTTGGCGAATTAAAATACGTTTATGCTTTTATTTTTTATTTAATTGAACTTTTTTTTTGTTAAGAGTTTTAGTTTTTAATAACAATAAAAGCCTGGCAGGAACCTTGTTGACATACCAAACTGATATAGGAAATATGATGCCATTTTACATCTTGTTTTTTAGCTATAAAATAAGCATATTTTGTCCTTCATTGAATCCTGTTACGCTGCGCTATAGTGAACACATAAAGCCATCATTACAGCATCAGTAACACACAGAAGAGCAGCATTCCAGAGCTCCAGACGCACAACAAGCTCATTGTTTACCGCAGAACAACCTGTAACACGGCCCGGGCCCCGCTCCAGAGGGGCCACCCATCGCCATGACAACACCCCCGTCTCTCTGCCAGGGCCCTGTTGTCATGTCAACATAGGGACTGAGAAGAAGTGTGTGAGAGAGAGACAGAGAGAGAGAGAGAGAGAGAGAGAGAGAGAGAGAGAGAGAGAGAGAGAGTGAGAGAGTGAGAGAGAGAGAGAGTGCGAGAGAGAGAGAGAGAGAGAGAGAGCGAGAGAGACAGAGAGATAGAGTGAGAGAGAGTGAAAGAGAGAGTGAGAGAGAGATAGTGAGTGAGAGAGAGAGTGAGTGAGAGAGAGTGAGAGAGAGAGAGAGAGAGAGAGAGAGAGAGAGAGAGAGAGAGAGAGGGAGGGAGGGAGGGGGAGAGAGAGAGAGAGAGAGCGAGAGAGAGAGAGAGAGAGGGAGGGAGGGAGGGGGAGAGAGAGAGAGAGAGAGAGAGAGAGAGAGAGAGAGTGAAAGAGAGAGTATAAGAGAGAGAGAGAGAGAGAGAGAGTGAGAGATTGAGAGAGAGAGAGAGAGAGAGAGAGAGAGAGTGAGAGATTGAGAGAGAGAGAGAGAGAGAGAGAGAGAGAGAGAGAC
>CM049880.1:1584461-1586961 GCA_027474115.1 Schizopygopsis malacanthus | reverse complement strand
AAAAATATCAAATAAATACTATGTATTAAATAACAATAATTATAATTAAATATTTCGATATATATTAAGGATGCACGATATTGGATTTTCGTCGATATCCGATATTTATCAAATAATTTTGGCCGATACCGATATATTTCCTTTGTGTTTGGAAACCACACCAAGTCTCTCCTCTGCAGAAATTATAAGCAAAATATTTTACATTTTGGTTAGTTTTTATCATAACTTTTTGTTAGAATTAATTAAATAATAATGAAGATTTTTTTTGACAGCACATTGAAACTTTGAAAATAACTATAAATAAACTCATTTATAGTTCTATATTATATATAGAATATATATATATCCCCCCCCCCCCCCCAGAAAGATGCTGTGTTATTAACTCTAACATTTTATTTTATTTATAATATTTAACATTTGTAGATGGTCTGAAACAAAAGAGTTTTAAAAATCCAGAAAATCTTTTGGAGCTTATGATTTGTTTAAAAAATAAAACATATTACACATTAATGAATAAATCATATATATACAATTATTTAATTTTTGTATATTATGGGGGGGGGGGGTATTACTGTTTACACTATCACACACCGAACACATTCTGTAGTGCATCCCTAATATATATATATTACATACAAATAACAATGTATCAAATAATAATAAACAAGAAATAATATATAGCATTAATATTAAAAAAAAAAACTATATACATGTATGTGTACGATGACATATTAAATATGTTGTTTCTGTGAAATTGATCAGAATGAAGTGTGTTTATACTTAACTTAATCAGAAAAATATACAACATTCAAAGAGACAACATTTATTTTTCTGACACCAGCGGCAGGTTTATTTATTTATTTGCAGGTTTAATCATAAAAATGTAATGAAAAAAGATGAATACATCAGTAAACATATCTTGATTTAAGAATGTTTACGTTGAGGAAGAACATCACATTAAATGAACAGTTCTGCAGGGAAGGACTTTTATTATATACAAGATAAATAAGGAAGTTTGATAAAGTAATTTCCTCTGTGATTTGATCTGGAGCACGTTTGATTGTGATCTCTGCTCCACATAATGAGTGTTTTCATGTCCACGAGAAACCCGTTGAACATCAGTCAGTTAAACAGATAACGATCTCTGAACGATCTGAGCCACTTCTGACCTCCTGCGATCAATCATTGATCTTATTCTGCTCCCAGAAGCTCTTACAGCACAGTGTGGAAGATAGAGAGACAGAGGAGAGGATGAGGAGGGTCTCTCACCGTGAGGAAGGGGTGTTTGGAGTTCTGCAGCACACGGTTCTCTGTGAGTGTGTGAGCCACTTCATCCTGAAACACACACACACAGCAGTTAACGCACACGCACGCACGCACGCACACACACAGAGACACACGCACACACACACACACACACACACACACACACACACACACACACACACACCTCAGATACACACACACATCTCAGACACACACACACATCTCAGACACACACACACACACACACACACACACACAGACCTCAGACACAAACACACATCTCAGACACACACATCTCAGACAGACACACACACACACACACACACACACACACACACACACACACACACACACGCACACACACGCACGGACACACAAACACACACACACACAAACACTCACACACAAACAAACATACACATCTCAGACACACACACACTCACACACAAACATACACATCTCAGACACACACACACACACACACATATCTCAGACACACACACACACACACACACACACACACACACACACACACACATCTCAGACACACACACACATCTCAGACACACAGACACACACACACACACACACACACACACAGACCTCAGACACAAACACACATCTCAGACACACACATATCTCAGACACACACACACACACACACACACACGCACACACACGCACGGACGCACACACACACATCTCAGACACACAAACACACACACACAAACACACACATCTCAGACACACAAACACACACACACACACAAACACTCACACACAAACAAACATACACATCTCAGACACACACACACTCACACACAAACATACACATCTCAGACACACACACACACATATCTCAGACACACACACACACACACACACACACATCTCAGACACACACACACACACACACACACACACACACACACACACACACACACACACACACACACATATATCTCAGACACACACACACACACACATCTCAGACACACACACACACACACACACACACACACACACACACACACACACATATCAGACACACTAATATTTCTCATATTTTTACTCACTTTGGCTACAATCACTTCTTTCTTAAGGATTTTCATGGCGTAATATTTTCCCGTAGCTTTTTCCTTCACCAGAATCACCTTCCCAAAAGTGCCTTTTCCCAGCAGTTTGAGGTATTCGAAGTCATGCATAGTCTGAAACACACATCAGCCGTCAGTCA
>CM049880.1:1574461-1576961 GCA_027474115.1 Schizopygopsis malacanthus | reverse complement strand
AACTCATGATCCCGCTGCCACACAAACCTCACATCACTTGCAGCTCTCTGAAGAGAGCGCCGGTTTATAACATGACGAGGAGCACGTTAAGATCTGCAAATGTGAAGCTCTGTGTTGTTGGACGATGCTAGTGAATTGAATATGCTTTATGAAATATGGTTTGGACTTCATGAACAGCAGCTAGAGCGAACACAACACACAGACATATGCATCCACACTAATGAGTTAGGCAAAGTCGTCTAGTATAAGGGTTTGTGAACGCCTGACGGTGTGCGAGTTGATAAAACATGACAAATTAATACTTTTTTTAAATGAAAAGTCACAATATGGCACTTCCTAAAATTATTAAAATCATAAGAATGTACAATTGAAATAAACTATTTACAAATAAAAATTAAATGATAAAAATGTAAAATAAGAAATATTTGACAAAAAAAAGAGTCAAAATAGGATGCTTACTAAAATTATTAAAATCATAAGAAATGTAAGGTTTAAATAAAAGCAATCAAAATAAAATAAAAATAATCATAAAATTATTACATTTTTCAAAAAAAAAAAAATAATAATCATAAAAATTCGATTTTATAATAAATATAAAAAAAAAAATACTAATTCAAAATACAACACAAATAAAAAAATATTACAATTATATTAAAATTGTAAGGTACAAATTAAAAATAAATATTTGTAAAAATAAAACTCTTCCTAAAAAATTATAAAATCACAAGAATGCAAAAAATTAAATAAAACTAACAAAATTATAATAAATATGTTTTAATTAAAAACTGACAAAACACAACACTTGCTAAAAATTATTCAAATCATAAAAAATGTACAATTTAAATAAATGAATAATTCCCAAATAAACGCAAATCAAAGTAAAAGCATTTATTAATAATGAATCAAATCCTAAAATGTAAAATTATATTACATATTTTTACTAAAAGCAGTGAAAAATACAAAGCTTACAAAAAAAGTTAAGATCATGAGAAGACAATTTGAAATTATAATAAGCAAGAAGCTTTCAAATAAAAAACAAATCAGAGAACTGTGAACATGCAAATGTGTTGTTAAATTATTGAAATATTAACTCAAAATCTTGAAGTGAATATTTTAGCTCGTGTGAAAGGGGTTGCGCGTGTGTGCGTGTTTGTGATAGTGTGTGTGTGAGTGGTGTGTGTGTGTGTGTGTGTGTGTGTGTGTGTGCGTGCGTGCGTGTGTTTGTGTGCGTGCGTGCGTGCGTTTGTGTGTGTTTGTGTGAGCGTGTTCGTGTGAGTGTGTGTGTGTGTGTGTGTGTGTGTGTGTGCGCGTGTGTGTGTTCGTGCGTGTTTGTGTGTGTGTGTGTGAGTGTGTGTGCATGCGTGTGTGAGTGTGCGTGTGTGCGTGTTTGTGCGAGCGTATTCGTGTGAGTGTGTGTGTGTGTGTGTGTGTGTGTGTGTCTGTGTCTGTGTGTGTGTGTGTGTGTGCATGTGTTGTGTGCGTGCGTGCGTGTGTTTGTGTGTGTTTGTGTGAGCGTGTGTGTGTGAGTGTGTGTGTGTGTGTGTGTGTGTGTGTGTGTGTGTGTGTGTGTGTGTGTGTGTGTGTGTGTGTGTGTGTGTGAGTGTGTGTGTGCGTGTGTGTGTGCGTATGGGCGTGTGTGCGTGTTTGTGCGAGCGTATTCGTGTGAGTGTGTGTGTGTGTGTGTGTGTGTGTGCGAGTGTGTGTGCATGCGTGTGTTTGTGTGCGTATGGGCGTGTGTGCGTGTTTGTGCGAGCGTATTCGTGTGAGTGTGTGTGTGTCTGTGTGTGTGTTCATGTGCGTGCGTGCGAGTGTGTCTCTCTCTGTAAGTGTGCTGTAAGTAGAGCAGCGCTCCAGAGCGTCCGGCCGTCTCTCTCTCTGTGGATGTGGAGCTGCAGCGCTTCAATAAAGCTAAAGCATTATAAATGAGTCCACCTGATTCCCAACAACTGGGGAGGAGCAGAGCGATCGCCACAACATCTGTCCTTCAGCCCTGTGTACTCAAGACTCTCATCCACAGCAGATGCTCAATATGTTATTACGCCTGCTGCCATTTCTCACCATGGCACGGCGGGACGCGCCTCGCTCAAACTTGTTCTGCAGGCTAAGAGGTTTTGGCGATCAAAAACACACACTAACTTTAGGAAGTAAAGCAGGTACATTAGAGCAAACACATGTGATGAATCGCTGCTTGTGTTCCTCATTTACATGCGACGCTGCTTTGCATCTGCTAAATGATCAATTAGGTCCTTTTTGGAAAGAAATTCATACTTTTTATTCATCAAGGATGAATTAATTTAATCAAACGTAATGGTAAAATGTTACAAATGATGTTACAAAAGATTTATATTTAAATAAACTATGTTGTTTGAACTTTCTATTATTAAAAAATTGTGAAAATTATATATATATATATAATAAGAACGGTCAAAAGTTATACAAAAGTTACTATAAATTATTGAAACATGAATGTATCTATGAAATAAATTATTTCAAAATGAAA
>CM049880.1:1559461-1569461 GCA_027474115.1 Schizopygopsis malacanthus | reverse complement strand
TAACAAAATCACAAACAAACTACAATACAATGTCGCTTTATATAAAGTGCTTAGAAAACAAAAAACTAATTTTACACACACCACACCACTAGCTAAGTGTTCAACAAAACACGTTTATATTTATATTTATGCTTAGCTAGTGGTTTCTTAAACATAAAATATGACAATAATAAAATATTTATCTTTGTGGCCAGCCAGTGCTAAATTGACTTAATATATGCAATATATAATTACATTAATTAAATTCACAAATTTTGATTTATTTTATTTGTTTTATCTATATATGTGTATATGTTGTCAATTTACACACCATTGACAGATATGTCAAAAAGTCTATCATATAAGATACACGCTAAACTCTATATAGACCTAAAATAAATATCATAAAATATTTCATACTATCCTGTGTGCATAACTAGTGTTATCTTAATGTATTTTGTTGAATGCGTAGTTTGTATGAAGTGTTTTGTTGTGCAAAATCAAATTAAAATATAATTAAGTTAAAGAAAAATACATAAATAAAATAAAATAATTTGCAAGAGAAAAAACTATTTCAAACAAGACAGCTGAAAAAGTGAGCGGCCACTTTTGTTCAGAGCTTTTATATTAAATAATTTGGTATTAACTGTGTTTTTAATATGATTAGAAAACAATTATGCCCTCTTATAGGTAACAGATGCCCCTGCATATCAATTCCAGGAGACAAAAATGCCCCCTTCAGGAAAAGAAAGTGCGTTCCTGAGTTTGGTCTCGTCATCCTGGCACTGCCAAGCAGCAGCTTACACTCTTCCGCAGCTTCTCCGTCTTCTCCTGCCTCTCTCCTTTTCTTCCCGTCTTTTGTTGGTGGTGTTTTTCATTGCAGCTGGATCAGAGGGAGCGTTTGGCAGCCACCACTGTTGCCGCTGGGGCGGGTTTTGCCACCGTACAAGAGAAAAGGGGGCAAACGGAGGTGCGGGGGGGAGGAGGAGAGGGCTCGGCCGCTCTTTCTCACGCTCGTAAGAAAGGCTTCACTTCTTCTCGCCGGCCACAGGCACCTGCTGATTACCATAGAGACACTGTGGGAAGTTTTTCCCCTCCGCTGCTTTTTGTGTTCTAGATCCCCCCCCCCGCCTTTCGTTCCGGTAAACAAGCGCTCCATGGATTAGTTTACTGGGATCGCGCAAGGAAAACAAACAAACAGGAACGAAACATTCCAGCGATCCGTACAGATGCTCGCGACATGGTTCTGGGTTTAACAACGTAAAGAAAAACATTCAGGATTACAAAACATTTATGTGAATGAGGCAAGTCTGCTGTCAAACTAAATGTGTGATTATCTATGAAACAAATCAAAACTATTTTAAAAACTGTTGTGGAAGGCACAGATGCTGAACAATGCAACTTTTAAAGGTCATTTTCGGCAAATAAAAAGCATAGCAATACTAGAAATCCTGCAAGCCCAGACTTTTGACTAACATCTGGGGCTTTATGTGTACAACTTAGCATAGATTTCATCCTAAAAGTCTGTGTATGCACAAAAGGCAGATTTTCCATAAGCACAGAGGTTTTCTGATTTATAAAACTGTACATATGCAAGAATCTGCACCAAATTGTCTTTAGTGGAAGATATGCATATATGCCTCTACACATCACCCCCAAAATAACCATATATTGAGCTCATTTGGCTATGCATAAATCTCATCTGCATATCATTTCCATAAGCATATTCCCATCCATGTGATACTGTGTTTAACAGTAGCCTATAAGACATTATCAATATATAAGATACAGATTCTGTTTACTTCATTCTTCAATCAGTCACAGCAGTAAATAAATGTGTTTGCACAAACTAAACTAAACTCCTGATATGTGCACAAAACATTGTGCATGCACAAAATGAGCGTTGAAGTGTCTGTAAGCAATTATACATGTACATAGTTTATTCTTTTTTAAGTCAACTTTTGAGTTTATTCTGTCCAATTAGACTCTGATGTCATTAACCTCTCAAACGAGTGACTATATCTTCAGCAAGCGCTCATTGTAGCTGTATCTTATAAACAGCCCCAGAAGACTGATATAAACTCAAGCACACTGACTCATGGAAATGACGTGAAGCCAGTCGTTTATATTCATGCATTTAGCACACGCTTTTCTCCAAAGTGACTAACAAAAGAGGAACAAAAGCAATTCATCAAAGAACCAACAATATGTGTAATATACAATGCCGGGGTTATTAGACAACTAGACTAGGAAGACCTATAGTTCTGTTTAAAAAAAACTGTGTTTTAAAATGTAAGGTTCCAAAAAATGTCATGTTTTTAAAAATCTAAGGGTCTAAATATATCAAGGTTATAAATGATTATATAAGGTTCTAAATATATAAGCTTCTAAAAATGTCAATAACATTTAAATCCAAACTCCTAAAATGTAAGGTTCTAAAAATCCAAGGTTCTAAAATATAACTTTATAAAAATCTAAGCTTCTAAAAATGTAAGGTTTTAAAATTGAAGCTTCTAAATCTAAGGTTCTAAAAAATTCAGGTTTTAAAAATTCTGGCCCGGTTTCACAAACGGGGCTTAGCTTAAGCCAGGACTAGGATTTAGTTAAATTAAGATATTTAAGCAACTTTTACAAAAATGCCTTAAGAAAACATTAAGGTGGTTTGACACAGCACAAACATATTTTAAGTAAGTAAATTTTATTTATAGGCACATTTAAATTCAGCTTGACCAAAGTGCTGTACAAAACAATCATAAAATACAGTAAAGTATAAAATAAAATAAGTTAAAATCCAGATAACAATGCTAATCCACAAATTAAAATTCAGGAAAGGCATAGAATAAAGATGCGTTTTAAGTTAGTAAAAACAGAAATAAATTATTGTCAGGTGGCAATATTTGGAGCAAGCAACTTTTACTTAAGTCGTGACCGTGGGAAAAGCTTTATAGCAGCTGAGGGGCTTGGAAGTAGATTAAGAAAACATTAAGGTGTGCCTTAAAAACAATCAACAAAATTTTGAATTGAATAAAGGAGACTAAGCCAGTGGAGCGACTAAAATTGGAGTGATATGACATGTTTTTTGCACCAGTTAACATCTGGCTGCTGCATGACACGAGACAAGATTTGGGAAGATATTAAGGAATTAAGATCGTGATGTAATAAATCAGAATAACTTTTTCCAAGCTTGAAAGGAAAGTGTTGATTTAATATTTTCAATTGATAGTAGTAACAACTGAGCTTTTCAACAGCTCAAAAATAAAACATTTCTTGCATGACGTAACATTAGTGAGACTGTCTAAGTTACTAACTATAGACTGATTTTAGCAAAAATTAACCTCAGTTTTTTCATTATTTAACTGGAGGAAATTATTCGCCATGATTCTGTCCTTCAAACAGTCCATAAACCAGAGAATGTCTAGATTTTAATGGGTAAAAGTTCGTAGAAATGAAAAGAGATTTTAATTCAAAATACCAATAAGTACAGTAAAAAGTAGGGGCCCCAGAATACCCTTGAAATAAGGGAGAGTAAGAAAAAACTGGCCGATAGCCACTAGTGTCCTAAAAATGACTTAAACCACGATAATGCTGTATCCTTAATACCTACCCAATGTTCAAGGCGTGACAAAAGGAGTCATGATCAACTGTGTCAAAAGCGGCACTTAAGTCCAATAAAATCAAAACTGCATTTTCACCGGAGTCAACCGCAAGTAGCAAAATTCAACTTTTCAAGCCGTTTCAGGCTATGATAGGTTGCAAAACCTGATTAAATGGTTCAAATATCATAGTCGAATTTAAAAACGGAAGTAACTGTGATTGGACAACTTTTTCCATAACCTTTGAAAGAAAAGGCAATTTTGAGATAGGACGATAATTTTCAAACATTTTACATCAAATTGGGCTTTTTAAAGTGGGGGACAACTGCATGCTTTAAAAATGCAGGGACATGCCAGAGACTAAGCAGGAATTGATAATTGTTTGGATGCTAGAACCAATTATATCAAAAGAACCTTTAATGATATCAGAAGGAACAACATCCTGGGGCGAGGTTGTAATTTCACCTGCATCATGTTCCTCAGATCAAACACTGGCTGGAAGCTATTAAATTTGACTGTATTAACACCATTCTTAACATTTCAAGAATGTCAGAGCAAGATATTTTCAGACCGCTCAAACATGCATTTTAGTCTGGGACTAGCTTAAGCCTTGTCTGTGAAACCGGGGGTAAAAGTTCTAAATTCAAAATATAAGGTTCTAAAATGTAAGTTTATAAAAATGTCAGGTTTTAAAATCTAAGTATATAAATATGTAAGCTTCTAAAATCAAAGGCTTATGACCTAAAGTTCTAAACATGTCATGTTTTAAAAAATCTAAGGGTATACAAATCTAAAGTTCTAAAATGTAAATTTATAAAAATGTCAGGTTTTAAAATCTAAGTATATAAATATGTAAGCTTTTAAAAATCGAAACTTCTAAAATCAAAGGCTTATGACCTAAGGTTCTAAAAATGTCATGTTTTAAAAAATCTAAGGGTATAAAAATCTAAAGTTCTAAAATCTAATGTTCGAAAAATTGTAGGTTCTAAAAATCCAAAGTTCTATTAGGGTTCTAAATATCTATGCTTCAAAAAAATGTCGGATATTACAATTCTAAACTCCTAAAATGTATGGTTCTACAAATGTAAGTTTGTAAAAATCTAAGGTTCTATAAATCCAAGGTTCTAAAATATAAAGTTCCAAAAATCTAAGCTTCTAAAAATGATAAATGAATGAATGAATGTCAGGTTTTAAAATCTAAGGGTTCTAAATATGTAAGCTTTTAAAAATCTAAAGTTCTAAAATCATAACCTAAGGTTCTAAAAATCTAGTTCCAGCATTACATCGCAATATTTCCTGTAATGTTAGGATCACGTTAATCTGCGACACTTGAACCAAACAACCTTTGTGTAATTTTGTGCAGAATTTTTGAAACCTTTTGTTTAACTTGCATAACTTTACTCATCTAAATACAAAGAACCAGCCCTCTCACACTTGACTTGGCATTCTGGAGCAACAGCAACTCTAACAGCTGAAGATCTCAGCTCATGATGGATGTCAGAGCCGGGCGAGAACACAGACGTGTGGAGGAAGAGGAGAAACACAGAAGACGAAGGCAGAGCGAACAGCAGAAAAATGGGCCGGACGTGAAGCACAATTGCAGAGCAGGAGGTTTGGGCACAGAAAAGTAAGCACACAGCGGGTGTGCCGCAGCGGCAGATACGCAGACCCCTCCCTCCCTTCTGACAGCTGCACTCTGGTAATTTACATCTCTCCAGCACATTTAGCAGGAGCCTGTCTGCCATCACCCGCAGCACAGGGACCTGCTGGCCTCCAGACAGCAGACAGAGCGCACTCCACCCGGGGAGCCCTGATCCGCCGCTGCCCCTTCCAGCCAGAGCACCGGCGCTCACAGCTCGGCTCAGCTGTCACGTTTGGACAGTGATGAATCGAGTCAGAGGAGAAGCGAGTCGCGCTGAGACATGGGAAACATCCTCAGAGGGCCGTCAAATGAGAAACCAGCTATTTTATGAGCATGTCTAGCAGTGATGAGCTACAGAACGTCATAATAAAAACTCTTAAAATAAAGGTTCTAGTGGCATCAATGGTTCTGTGAAGAGCCTTGAACATCCATGGAGCCTTTCAAATGCAGAAAGGGTTGTTTATAGTCGAAAAAGGTTTTTAAATATTCTTCAAGATGGTTATTTTAGGAACTGTTCAATGAAAGGTTCTTTGGGGAACCAAATCTGGTTCTTCTATGGCATCTCTGCTAAAACACGCTTTTGGAAGCTTTATTTTTAAGAGTGTAATAGCCAAATCTAAAACATTTATTTTCTTTTATTTAAAAGCAACATGTTTCTTTTAAGAAATGAATGCTTTTATTAATCAAGGATGCATTAAATTGATCAAAATTGAGAGTAAAGACATTTGAGGTGTTACTAAAGATTTATATCTCAAATATAAGCCGTTCTTTTGAACTTTCGATTCATCAAAGTATCCTGAAAAATAAAATGCATCACGGTTTCCACAAATATATTAATGTTTTCAACGTCTATAATAATCAGAAATGTTTCTTGAGCAGTAAATCAGTATATTATTATGATTTCTGAAGATCATGTGACACTGAAGACTGAAGTTATGATGCTGAAAATACAGCTTTGATCACAGGAATAAATTAGAGCTAACAGCTTTTTGAAATTGTAATAATATTTGACAATTTTTACTGCGTTTTTGATCAAACTAATGCAAATATGGTGAACATAAGACACTTTTTTCCAAAACATTACCAACCCCAAACTCTTGAACGGTAGAGTATATATAAATACACAGTTAGTCTGAAATGAAATGACTCATATTGTGATATACTATTTTAGCCATACCCCTTATAGAAGCGCTCATTGTATCAAGTATAGACATGATGACTGATATAAACCAGTGCACACTGATACTAGGAGACTGTGTAGAAGCCGGTCAATGTGTGCAACGCGATCCATGACAGAGTCCCCTGAAAGCTAAAACGAGCCAATTAGTGTTCAGCGGGTTCTTTTAGTGATATCTGTAAATACTAAGAACAAAAAGGATATGAATCGAATAAAGGCAGATTAACTGTGTACAAAAACTGTGTTGGCAGTAAAGCAGGATACCTAAAAGAACGTAACACATACACTAAACAAAACATCCATGACTGAAAGAGAAAGAGACAGAAGGACATTTGAACGAAAGAAAGAGCTATGTACGTGTCAGTGTCAAACTCAGAGATTGAGATGTGAGTTTTGTAAGAAGCACATTCACAGACACACCCAGACGAGACCACCACTGACGCCCAGTGCTCTCTAATCACACCAGCAACCCGTCTTTACACACCCAACATCTGAAACACACAACTTCTGAGCCACTGTATTAAAGCAGAGTGTGTATGTGCAGCATAGGGATGCGCGGCTCAAAACTGAAGGGTGAACCCGGCCCGTTACCGGTACATGGAAAAATCCCCCCCCCCCCCCACAACGAATTAGCCAACAAAAAAAAAAAAGGAAAAAGGTGTATTTTGATTTGCAAAGAAACAGTTTTGTTGATCACAAAAAAGTTATGATTTATAAATAGGCTAAGTTAAGTTTGAAGTTGTATTTTGTTGATGCTTGAATTGATGCCGAATTGCCGCTAGTTCAAAAGTGAAACTAAAATGCGCACATCGTTTTAAGCTGTTTAAAAGTGAAGGAAAGTTAGGAAAATAGGGAAGACTCAAACAGAGAGAGAGAGAGAGAGAGAGAGAGAGAGAGTACTAACAGAGAGAGAGAGAGAGAGAGAGAACAGAGAGAGAACAGAGAGAGAGAGAGATAAATTATGCCGAATTGCCGCTAGTTCGAAAGTGAAACTAAAATGCACACCCTGTTTTTAAAAGCTATTTAAAAGCCAAGGAAAGCATGAAAAAGAGGGGAACCCCATCCCCCCAACGAAAGTATTTCACCCGCGGGTTCGGGTCGGGTAGCCCCTAATAGGGACGGTGTTACCGGTATACGTACCGGTGTGACCAAAATGTTACACGATAACAATATATATATCACGTCGATTAACCGGTGTGGGAATTTCCTCACCATCACAACCCTAAAATCCAGCATCATAAAGGCCCGTACACACCGGGACGAATTCCGCGCGCGATATTCGCCGACGTTTAACGCCTCGTGACTAAACAAAGGGCGCCAATGTGAGTGTGCACACCGACACGAAAAACGCCACGCGTAAAAGCGTCATTTTTTTGACCCATTTAAAACACCTCGGGAAAAATATATTACATTTCGTTTCTTTGGTTTGACGCGCCGCATCAAAAACTATCCGACCAATGAGATTGGCGCTTTTGCTCACGTGTCTGGAGCAGCTGAAGTTACAGTAAAACACAACTTGAGGGCGCTCAAACACAAAACAGTCTTGCCGAGCACACATACGTAACATTTGTTGTTGGACGAAGAAGATATACGTCAAGTAGCTAAGGTGGTACATCTACACCGCGACGGCGTCTTTCCTCATTCAACAGAACAATAATTTCTTCATCGCTGGAGCTGCTGGTGCATGAAATCCAAAAAACTGCCATACTCCATGTTTTCTTTGTATGATTTTGACAAGCGCGTAAATACTTGCTCTCTTCTTCTGAATGACAAGCGAGTGTCAGAAGCGTAAAGTTGCGCAGCGCCACCTTGTGTACCGGGGTATTTCTGTTTTACATTAAGCGCCATCTAATGTCAGGGAATGAATTTGCATGTTCACTCGGCTCATCGTCAGCGAAAATCGCTTGGGTGTGAACACAAAAAACGCTGGCGAATAACCGATATTCGTCCCGGTGTGTACGGGCCTTAATAACACCCTGGCAACCATAGCAAAACACTGACAACCACTCATAACACTCTAGTATCATAGCAACACCAAAGCAACCACACAACAAAACTGTCATTCATTAACATTCTAGCAACAACATTTATTCAGAAATATATATATATTTATTTGTCTTTTGGACAAAATAAATTCATAAAGTACCTTCATCCAGTAAATCTCTAACTGATTTGCCCTTCATTAGTCTAACGAGGGGACGTTTCTTTACAGCAGACACACAGCTCAGACAATGGAGAGTTGAGCTCATGAATCAGGCCTTCACTGGGCTCTCGATGTCCTTTGGCTGCTTCTTTGATGTTTCGTGATGTTCTCACTTGGCAGCAAAACAGCGAAAAACATTTAGGGCTTTGTAAAACATAACCTCTTTACGTTAGCTGGAATGAATCAGACGAAAGTATGACGTCAATCCCCTCCACATGCTTCAAACACAGAGAGAAGATCTCAAACTGCTGAGCCCTGGCAGATAAAAGAGACCAATACAGAACCTCGGAAAACACAAGAGAGACCTTCATGAAGCACTTACAAACCCTGTGAAGCACAAACGGACATGTGTTCATTTCTTAATACACGTTGGAAGCAAAATATTTGTTTTCATAATCTTTCAAGAAACCTATTTTGATGAAAGTCATTCACAGTAAGAACATGAATCAACTTAAACTGAGATGTGGAGATAAAACAGTGACACAAAGGAAAGGAGGAACAAAGACATGTCACACGCACACGAACACATCAATGCAGAATCAGGAGGCTAATCATGTTTTAACGAAGGAAACGAAAGCACCTCAGATCTAGAGACCTTCTCCGGTACAGGGATAGTGAGGTCGATGCCGTCTACAGAGCGCTTTCATAGCTGGAGAACTGAACGCCGACTATAACAAACTTTGAATCCTCTTTATAACACGGAAGAAATCCCTCGCTGCTGCTGCTGTTAAACTATATTTAGAGACAAGAGCACAATGACCTGGATTCATAGAGGAACCATCACAGAGATAAAAACCCTCACGCTTCAGAAATCTGTCTATACTCCAACAACAACATCAAGATACTGCTGGTGATCAACATGCAACAGATGCAACAAACAGGCATCTTCTCTGTTTTTAGTAGTTCCAGTGCCTCTCTAATGGCGTTTACATTCATCATTCATGCACTAGATAGATTCGATCAGTTCTTGCATTCTCTGGGAATCAATCCCATGACCTTGGCATCGCTATCTGAGCTACATGAAATCAGGAATATGCATTAAAGGAATAGTTTAATTCACGGAATAGTTCATCCACTATACTTAAGTACTGAACTAGCTCCGATATTTTTTTGTCTTGTTATTCCAGTACAAATATCTAAACATTCTTAAATCAAGAATCATGCAAAATTAAATGTTAATTCTTGTTCTGAAGTGAGTTTATACTTGAAAGAATAGATCACCCAAAAATGAAAATGTGTCCAAGATTAAGGATGAGTTTGTTTCTTCATCAGGTTTGGAGAAATGTGTCTCTGCATCAGTGTCTCAGCAATGGATGTGAATGGGTGCCGTCAGAATGAGAGTCTGATAAAAACATCACAATAATCCACACCACTCCAGTCCATCAGTTAACATCTGGAGAAGACAA
>CM049880.1:1549461-1551961 GCA_027474115.1 Schizopygopsis malacanthus | reverse complement strand
AAACCCCAGACTCATGCGATCAAACGAATCTGATTCTTCATGAACTCTGTCAGCACTCTTGATGCTGTAGTGACTTCTGCGATCTCGTGTAAATCGCTCTTCCTCTGTTTGTTCTCTGAAGCTAACGCTCAGCACGGCACAAGAGCCGATCGATACACGCTAAAGCACCAACGCACCTCGCTTGTGGAGCCATCCCTCCTTCACGATCACCACGTCCGTCGTCATGTTCTCCGGCGGCAGGCCGTCAGTCTATCCAGATCCGCCGAGTGCTTCGATCCGGCCAGCGTAAAGCCTCTTCACACGGGTCGCCTGCGGGAGAACCAGTTTAAAACCAATTAAACCAGTGCTGTGCATCACAACGAAACACTTAAAGGAACAGTTCACCCAAAAATGACAATTCTGTTAGCATTTACTCACTCTCATGTTGATCCAAACCTGTATGAAACTCCAGTCCCTATTGTACTTTGTTTCCATACTATGGAAGTGAATGGGTACCGTGAAATGTTTGGTTACCTTCATTCTTCAAAATATCTTTATTTTCTGGTCAATAGAAAAATAGTAATAGTGGTGGCAGAATTATTCCACACTCAAGTTGTTACATGGTCTCCACTGACTTCTATAGAATGGAAAAAAAATGGAAGTCAATGGGTACCGTCAACTGTTTGATTACATACATTCTTTCAAAATATCTTGATTTTGAGTTCAATAGAAAAAATTGTAAATTATGGCAGAATTATTTTACCCTCAAGTTGTTTCATGATGGTCCCCATCGACTTCCATAGTATGGGGGAAAAAAACTATGGAAGTCAATGGGTACCGTCAACTGTTTGGTTACCTACATTCTTCAAAATATCTTAATTTTGAGTTCAATAGAAAAATTGTAAATGATGGCAGAATTATTTCACCCTCAAGTTGTTTCACGATGGTCCCCATTGACTTCCATAGTATGGGGAAAAAAACTATGGAAGTCAATGGGTACCGTCAACTTTTTGAACATTCTTCAAAATCAAAAGTATTTTTTTATGTTTAACAGAAGAAAAAAAATCTGTTAGCTGTTCCAAACCTGTATGAGTTTCTGGTCCCCATTGGCTTCCATTGCATTTTATTTCCATACTATGAAAGTCAATGGGTACCAGCAACTGTTTGGTTACCAAAATCCTTCAATATATCTTCTTTATAAATATCCTCATACAGGTTTGGAACAACTTGACAACATTTGTATTGCTTGGTGAACTGTCACTTTAAATAAATCAGAGAACTAATAAAACAGAAACTTTCCAGACAAACAAAATGCAAATAAACTCAAAGCAAATGCCTAAAACATTTAAGCCTTTAAAAACAATTCTACATGATTATGTTAATACAGCTCCACCTGTGTCCATGAATACATGAAGCAATATAGAAAAATCATTTTAAAAGTACGCCGAATACACAAACATCTATTCAAATTAAAACTTTTAGGTTTTAACAGATGATGAAACGTGTAGAAACGCCCAGTAAATCAAAAAAATATATTTATAATTGGAATTTAGACATTTATTGAAACAAATTAATACTTTTATTCATCAAGGACACATTAAACTGATTAAAAGTGACAGTAAAGACATTAATAATGTTAGAAAAAGATTTCTATTTCAAATAAATGCTGTTCTTTTGAACTTTTTATTCACCTGAAAAATAGAATTTATCACAATTTCCACAAAGATATTGTGCAGCAAAACTGTTTTCAACATTGATAATAATCAGAAATGTTTCTTGAGCAGTAATTATTATGATTTCTGAAGATCATGTGACACTGAAGACTGCAGTAATGATGCTGAAAATACAGATTTGATCACAGAAATAAATTACATTTCAACAGATAATAACATAGAAAACAGCTGTTTTAAATAAGTAATAATATTTCAAAATTTTGCTGTATTTTTGATCAAATAAACGCAAATAAATAAATGCTTGATGAGCAGAAGAGACTTGTTTCTAAAACATTATTAAGTGACTTCACCCTTTTCTGTGATAAAACCAACAGCGCATTACTGCTTTATAAAACTCCTGCAACAGCAACATCATAAAGTTTCTAACAGCGGTCAGAATTCAGAGTCCTTTTGAAAACCTCCCTGACACACTTTCGATACGCTCTGAGTCAATCAGCGATCGAATGATTACTATTCACCCTCCACAACAACACGTCTGCAGACTTCAGCGCAGAGATAATGTGACACAGTACCGCGCTCACTGCACAAGCCACCACTTCCTGTGCTAAAGGAAGGAAACACAACTTTAAAAGCTGGCACCATCGTAAATAAACACAAACAGGCTGACCAGAGACCGCCTGCTTTACAGGAACTCAATTATTTACAATAAGCACAGTTCAGACGGGGCACAGTAACAGAGTCACCCGTGAACACGCTACGAGACATGTTCCTAATCTAGTGTGCCGCCTACATAGACAGCTTCCTTCACCATCATACGTTTAGAATGAAAACATTACAAATAAACAGGT
>CM049880.1:1516961-1534461 GCA_027474115.1 Schizopygopsis malacanthus | reverse complement strand
ATTGCATGTATATAATACCCAGATAAAAAAAGTGCACTTCCATAAAATACTTAAAGTGCTCTATCTGCGCATTTAATATACTAAAAATGATTCTTTAGGGAGACAAAAACAGTTTTTGTCATGCACCTGTCAAGATTTTGGGCTTTTTGGTTTTTCATAAAGTGTTTTGTCAGAGTAAAACATCCAAAAGACACTGTTAAGCACTTTATCTACTTGTGTCAGATTACAATACATATTTCTAAAAGCCGTTTTCTCCAAATGAGTTTTTCCTCATACACTGAGCCACACATCTCCATTTACACACACCAAACTTTACATTTGTATTCCTGTCTGAATCCTGAAGGGGTTTACTGAGGGATCTGTTCATATATAATTGACTTGATTATATACAGCATTTTATTCTCCAAAAAACGGTGAAAATATATTGTTTTCTGAGAATTATGGAGTAACAAATATGAGATCCTTCTGTAAAAACAAGAATTTTGAAACTGATCCAGTGTTTAGATTTCTGTACTGGAAATTTATGCAAATTAGCACACTTCATTAACTGCCTCATTTGCATATTTAAACCTAACACTTTTGCGATTATCAATGTAATCAATCAACTGAGTACGTAAGGTGATAACTATTTTTTTACTCTATTCACCTTTATACGTATATTACGGAAGTGTATTTTTTTCCACCTGGGTACTGTATGTTAAATTAGTGAAATAAACGATTGTTTTTTAGCTTGAACCTTTAAATCTGGGCAGCTTTGGATAATGTTACCATCAACGGGAAACACAGAACCCACGACCGATCTAAATTCAATGGAAAGTGCCCAAGCAACATTGCTCAAAAAGTCAGGCAGCTATTTGTTGTGCATTAAAAGCATCGTTGAAATGCCGTTCAAATGTGTGTTTTTGACAGATATACTGCATTGGAAACATCTTATAGGGTGACCATAAGGGCCAATTTTACGGGACACGTCTTTCCGGTTATCATACGTGCTGAAGGTATTGATCGACCAATAACGTGCAGGCATCGTACATACTCGACCAATCGTGGAGCATGAGAAGGTGGGGTCTACAGAGAACGGTCAAAGCGATGTAAACACTTGTTCAGTTCATTCGTTCGTTTAACTTGACGCACCGCTGCACAGACCGATCGTTATATGACAGTAAAGTACATCGAGCACGATTCATAAGCATAAGAATCCATCTGTTATCTATAACTCTCACAGATGTCATACAACGATCAATCTGCACAGCGCAAACAACCAAAACCTGGATATTACAGAGCAATGCCGAGATCCTGGCAGGGACGTGTCCCGTTAAAACGGCCCTATCTTAGAAGCGCAGCTTGTTTTTAATGTAGTAGGATTTTACTTTTGATTGTTTTCAGTGACTTTGTGTTGAATTAGAAGTGAAATAAAAGTAGCTTGAAACTACAAATGTGTCCCTGGAGCACAGAACGCAGTCATAAGCAGCACAGATATATTTGTAGTAATAACCAAACAATATATTGTATGGGTCAAAATTATACATTTTTATTTTCTGCCAAAAATTATTAGGATATTAAGATCATGTTCCATGAAGATATTTGTACTGTAAATATATAAAAACGTAATTTCTGATTAGTAATATTCATTGCTAAGAACTTCATTTGAACAACTTTAAAGATGATTTTCTCAATATTTAGATTTTTTTGCACCCTCAGATTCCAGATTTACAAATATTGTCTGATCATAACAAACCATACATCAATGGATGATTATTTATTCAGTTTCAGATGATGGATAAATCTCAATTGTGTAAAATTGACTCTTATGACTGGTTTTGTGCTCCAGGGTCACATTTCTGAGCGTTTGAAACTCAAGCAAATGTCCGTTTTTGACGGTCAATATAATGTAGTATATAATATAATATAATGTGGACCGTAGTGAAGTATTTTTACTCTGTCTTAAAAGTACTTTATCAGTGCTTTTCTTCAGAAAACCTTTACTTCACAACATTTACTGCACTACTTTTCATATCAAATATAATTTAATACTTAATTACATTAGAAATCTAGTACTTTCTGTCTTTTACTCAAGTCAAATTCAAAGTTTTGACTACATTTTTAATGTTCATATGTATTAATAAAAATGTAGTGCGGTAAAGAGTATGCTATTATGCTTTTGCATGTAGAAGAAAGACAGCCTGATGAAGCACATATACTTATTACATTTCCAAAACACTTCACTACTGTCCACCTCTGCATGATGCTGCATTAGAAAGATTTGCATGAGATAAAGCCTTTTTTTTTCTTTTGCTTGTGCAAGGTCTCCGGATCTTGTAGGTGTCAATTATGTGTCAGCCGAGGCCGAGGCCTGTGTCCGAACAGCTGGAAAAACAAAAGCTGATGTCAGTAGTTCGGCCGTCCCCGTGTCCCAGAGGTCCCGGGCGTCGGATGACACGGACCGCGCGCTGGATTTGTCTTTCAAGCCTCTGTCGAGCCGAGACGCCTTCCACCCCTCCTACGTCTCGGGACAGCTGGCCCTCGACAGCCAGCAGCAGGGCACCGAGCCACTTGTTAAAGACGAACATGACTTGCTGTCAGAGCAGGAGGACGGTGATCCGGTGAGCCCAGAGAGCCAGCGCTTTGGGAATATCGCCAGGAGTTCGGTGGTGACAGGGTTCACTGGCCTTTTCCCCGAAAACAAGGCCACGGCTTCGCTGCTCCCTCCGGACGATGACCTGATGGAGGAGGAGAATGTGCTGCATGTGCGCTCGGAGCATCATCTCGGGGACAGCGAGGGCGAGGATGAGGACGACCTGGCGTCTTCTGACATCTCCACATCCAGCGGGGTCCTCCTCCCGCCGGGCAGGCAGCAGGTTTGCATATGTCCGCTCTGCAGCAAAGTCTTCCCAAGCGCTCATGTGCTCCAGCTCCACCTCAGCTCGCACTTCAAGGAGAAAGACGGCGTTCGCTCCAAGCTCTCGCCCGACGGCTCCGTCCCGACCTGCTCCACGTGCGGCAAGACCTTCTCCTGCATGTACACGCTCAAGCGGCACGAGCGCACGCACTCCGGCGAGAAGCCGTACACCTGCGGACAGTGTGGGAAGAGCTTCCAGTACTCGCACAATCTGAGCCGGCACGCCGTGGTGCACACGCGAGAGAAACCGCACGCGTGCAAGTGGTGCGAGCGGCGCTTCACGCAGTCCGGAGATCTGTACCGACACATACGCAAGTTCCACTGCGGCCTCGTCAAGACGCTCGCTATAGGATGAAGGAGAGCAAACACGTCCTTTTCTATCAAAACAACAGCAGATGACGATGATGAATAATATCCAGTATTTTGCAGGTGGCAGAAAATCGATTTATTAATGACTGTAAAACACAATCGTGTCTCCAGCAATCAGCAGTTTGATGCACTTGGGTCTTTGACATCATACATATATACATGTGTGTGTGTGTGTGTGTCTGTGTGTGTGTGTGTGTGTGTGTGTGTGTGTCTGTGTGTGTGTGTGTGTGTGTGTGTGTGTGTGTGTGTCTGTGTGTCTGTGTGTGTGTGTGTGTGTGTGTGTGTGAAATATATTGAAATGTAATTAAAATATATTGTACATATCATAAATGTTTTTTAACTGATATATACATTAAAATACATTATTTGATATATTTATATATATATATATGGGTAGTTGACTAATAAAAATCGGGCTGTCTTATAGTGTGACAGCAAAAATGTAGAAAAAAAACTTAACATAAATAACATGAGAAAAATGCATCTTCATCTTCAGGATTATCTTCAATGCTAGATGTGATTTTTTTTTCTGTCACACCATAAGAAACATGGATACATCAACTACCCATTTATATATATATATATGTTACATATATTCACTGTTTTATATATATTACACACACACACATATATATATACACACACACATATACACACACTACACACACACACACATATATACACACACACTACACACACACACACACATATATATACACACACTACACACACACACACACACACACACACACACACACACACACATATATACACACACTACACACACACACACACACACACTACACACACACACACACACATATATACACACACACATACACACACACTACACACACACACATATATATACACACACTACACACACACACACATATACACACACTACACACACACGATTTCAAAGTCTCAGATGCATCAAAATATTGATGAACATTAAAAAGGAAATATATATACAGTATATATATGAACGCAGTGCACTTATAAAACGGTTGTGCAGCTCCGTCCAGAAGATTTGCGTTTGTGTCTGCTGTAATTTATTACAAATCATTTGAGCATCACGACAGAGGAAGTACTTTATGTTGATGATTTCTAGTTTTCTGTGTAATCAGATTGAATCTATGCTGTTTCAGTTGTGTGTGTTTCTCCTGAAGGGCTTCGTCACTGAGCACTGGGCATCATTTAAAGTGACGTGGTCTTTTAACGCTACCGGCTCTCGGTCAGGACACGAGGACTGGATCTGAACCGCAGCGTTGTGATGAGGGTCTGGTTCAGAAGACATGAAGGACTAGTTAAGCGTATACTAGTATCAGAAGAACGCTGATTCTTCTAACATCTGCTGGATGTTTGTTATTATATTTCAGAAATATGGTTGAAGCACTGCTGACTGAATCTCAGAAAGGTCTTCCGCTCATTTGACGGATTGGTTATGTTTCATCGGTCCTGATAAACTTGATTAGTTATTTATTAGCTGGCTTTGATATTTGCTCTCTAATGTTGGGATAATCGATCAGTTGCTGTATGTGAGACCCTGATTTCATCGACTATCGAGCACTTCACTGATAGATACAACACTCATATACCGTAGGCTGCTATTTCTAACTGTGTATTTATTGTAAATATGTATTTTATTTATCAAATCATTTGGTTTAGGATACAGTATGACCGAAGTCTCTGGTAAAAGCTGCAGTTTTCTTTGTTTAACTCTCTGTGGATTTGTCGTTTCTGAGATCGCAATGACACAAAGACTAATAATCTACCTGAAACACCCACAATTATGATATTTCTGATGATGCATATCTGCAATTTAGTTTATTATTTGAATTTCTGTGCTAATTAATGTCGTTACGCTGGAGTTTGTGGGCTAACAGATGATTTCACATGCTGGTGATTTTTGTGCATTTGAATGTTTTTTAATACTTTGACGATCGTATGTACGGTTCCTCATTCAAGAATCATATTTCTGATGCTATTCAACATTCATAAAAGCTAATATATGAATGCAATAATGAACTATAATGAATGATTCAGTGATAATGTCTCTTAACACGATGAAGGTGTTTCTCAGCTGTATATGTTTATTAATACCGGATTATTGTCTTCTAAAGGTTCAGACTGTGAAATTGTATAATCGTAAGTAATATTTATTGATTAGTTTCGTGTGCAAGACTTTTACTGTATCTCAGAAATTTGACTTGTAAAATGAATGATACTAAGTTGAGACTTTTTACTAGACTTTGTAGAAGTGCCATTAGATGTAATATAATGTTTTGATAAACAAAAGCATATTTTATAGGAAACAGAAGCTTCTTTGTAAGTCCTTTAGTGAATGTAGATGACAATCTGGTTGTTGATTTTTCCTGAATTCTTTGGTAATTTATTTGGTTTCTTTCTTTCTCTCTCTCTCTTTCTTCTCCGGCACATTGTGTCTGTTTGTTTGTGCTGTGAAACTGTGACAATCTTTCTCTAGATCTTTATTTAGCTGAAGCGTAGATTAAACATTTTCTGTGGAATTATTGTGCTTGTTTTTTTTGTTTAAATGATGCTAGAGCGACGTTGCGTTTCTGAAAAACACCATTCAGAACATTATGAATATTGACCAGAAGAAAAATGTAAAATCATACTCAGTTTATCTTCATCTTCAGTCATGGAAAACCTGTGAGTTTGCAATACCTTTCAAATTGCCCAGACGCTGTTAAAATGAAAAAAGTGGGAGTGTGATCTCTGAAAAAAGATTTTTAAAATCATTCTAGCTGACTAGAAAATCATGGAAATGCATTGGTTAAATAAAACTGATATTTTTATTAGGGTTATTAGACAGCATTTGAGAGAATAAATAAATGGAAGATTAAAATAATATATATATATTTTTTAAACAACCCCCCCCACAAACGAGTGGTTTATTTCTGTAAGGCTAAAAAAATAAAACCGCTTAAATCAGTCCAAAATATGTTTCCAATTAACTCTACAGTATTTCGGCAAAAGTTCATCACCTGTAGAATCGAGTTAAATTAAACTGTTGTCATGATCTTCATAAAACATCAAAACTATACACAGTATATTAAAAAAAGAGTTTAGTTCTGTAGTTAATATAAATTCCATATTTTGCTCAGATTTAACTCAGTGTAATTTCTATAGAATAAAATTTTTGAAAATGCTGAAAAAGTCATGGAAATGTGAGATGAATTCAAGAAGAAATAATGGAATATTTACATCATTTTTGTTCTTAAATGAAAACATTGTACGCAATATAATAAAGTTGACAGCATATTCAAGAGATAAATCATTAGGGCTTTCATAAACAAATAATATTTGCTTCTGTGGGCTTGGGGGCTTCGAAAAAAGTAATAAGTTCATCATCTGTAGAATCGATAAATGAAAATCAACATGGACTTTCAAAATAACACAAAGTAAAATATCTAGTTTCCTAGTTTTGCTCCGCTTCATTGCTCTTTTTGAGTGTAATCTCAATAAAATGATCTTCCAGGTGACTCATGGAAAGTCATTGGCCAAACGCTTGACCTCAAACCAGGAACGCTTGACCTCAAACCAGGAACGAATGACCTCAAACCAGGAACGAATGACCTCAAACCAGGAACGAATGACCTCAAACCAGGAACGAATGACCTCAAACCAGGAACGAATGACCTCAAACCACGGAACCAGGAATGACCTCAAACCTTGACCTCAAACCAGGAACGCTTGACCTCAAACCAGGAACGAATGACCTCAAACCAGGAACGAATGACCTCAAACCAGGAACGCTTGACCTCAAACCAGGAACGAATGACCTCAAACCAGGAACGCTTGACCTCAAACCAGGAACGAATGACCTCAAACCAGGAACGAATGACCTCAAACCAGGAACGAATGACCTCAAACCAGGAACGCTTGACCTCAAACCAGGAATGCTCAAACCAGGAACTGACCTTCTCAAACCAGGAACGCTTGCTTCTTGACCTCAAACCAGGAACGCTGAACCAGGAATGACCTCAAACCAGGAACGAATGACCTCAAACCCTGACCTCAAACCAGGAACGCTTGACCTGACCTCAAACCAGGAACGAATGAACCTCTCAACCAGGAACCAGGAATGACCTCAAACCAGGAACGAATGACCTCAAACCACCTCTAACCATGACCTCAAACCAGGAATGACCTCAAACCCATGAACGACCTCAAACCAGGAATGACCTCAAACCATGACCTCAAACCAAACGTATGACCTCAAACCAGGAACGAATGCTTGACCTCAAACCAGGAACGAATGACCTGAACCACCTGAACATGAATGACCTCAAACCAGACCTCAAACGTATGACCTCAAACCAGGAACGAATGACCTTGACCTCAAACCAGGAACGAATGACCTCAAACCAGGAACCAGGAATGACCTCAAACCAGGAACGAATGACCTCAAACCAGAAACGACCTATGAAACCAGGAACAAACCAGGAACGAATGACCTCTAACCAGGAACGAATGACCTCTTGACCTCAAACCAGGAACGAATGACCTCAAACCAGGAACGAATGACCTCAAACCAGGAACGAATGACCTCTAACCAGGAACGCTTGACCTCAAACCAGGAACGCTTGACCTCAAACCAGGAACGAATGACCTCTAACGTTTTCCAAGCAGTTTTTAGGAGCTCTACGCACAGAAAACCCTTCAGCTTCTCCTCAATACAGAGGACGATGTGGATGCAAGGTACATTCAGTTTTAACTAAATTTCTTTAACGCTCGTTTGCATTCAGAGCAAACAAACATTCACAGGAAAAGCGTGGCTAATTCGGAATCTCATAGCCAATTCACTGGACATTTTCTTAGCGAGCGAGATGCTAATTATTCTCCGACTGCACGTGTAAAGCCATCCAGCTGCTCGGGGGTGTGCTTCCCACGACCCTGCCCCAGCAAACAGCCAGACTCTATTGTGTGCGGTTAGTAGTCTGGCGTGTCTATTGTCCGCTCCGGCGCTCAGGTTCTGCCCTGAAGCTCAGTGAAGCGCTGCAGACCCGCGTGAAGGGAACGAGGTGTAAATAAGGGTGTGTGGCTGGAAATACTAGACTTTAAACCAGAGACCAGTCATACAATCACAAACCAGAGGAGGAAGACAACACGAAGTGTTGATAGTCTAACTGTGCAGAAATGAACCTGCTTTCAAATGGGAGGAGAAAACACGCTTTTTGATATTGATGTCAAAGGTCATGTGGCACTGAACAGGGAAACAAATGTATTTATGTATATAGCTCTTTACACAATACACACTGTTTTACACCACCTTTGCAGAAAATCATAATGTCTATAATATCTTAATATCTTCTAAATGCAGATTAGAGAATATTTTTTTCAATTTTGCAAAGATATACACAATGCAAAAATATAAGCGCCCAGCACACACCCTAGCAACAATTGAGAGCAACCAAGCAACAGCCTAGCAACCACTCAGAAAACCCAAGCAACACCCTAGCAACCACTCAAAAAAAAACAACCCAATAGCCACCATTCAGAACAGATAGAAAAATATATACTTGTATCAATAAGATCAAAACACTCACAACATGCGAGCAACCACCTAGCAACTACTCAGAAAACCCTAGCAACACCCTAGCAACCACTCAGAAAACCCAAGCAACACCCTAGCAACCACTCAACAAAACCAACAACCCAATAGCAACCATTCAGAACAGATAGAAAAATATATACTTGTATCAACAAGTAAAAAATGCTCACAACATGCGAGGAACCACCTAGCAACCACTCAGAAAACCCTAGCAACAACCAAGAATGCCCTAACAACTCAATAGCAACCATTCAGAACAGATAGAAAAAAGCATACCAACAAGGTAGCAATGCTCACCGTAACAAATACAAACCCTAGCAACCACTTAGCATTAGCCACCACCCAGCAACATTGTAGCAACCACTCAGAAACCATAGCAACACCCTAACAACCACTCAGAAACCATAGCAACACCCTAATGTTGAACACCCAGAATGGCGAGAAAAATGCATATTTATATCAACAAGCTAAAAATGCTCACAACACGTGTGCAACCACCCAGAAGACCCTAGCAACACCTTAACAACCACTCAGAAATCCCTAACAACTCCATAGCAACCACTCAGAACAGCTTGAAAAATGCATATTTGTGTCAAGTTAAAAATGCTCACAACACACGAGTAACAACCTAGCAACCACTTAGAACCTAGCAACCCCAGGCGACATTAAAAAGGGTTAACTTGGGGACATATTTCAAATTAATCATGTAAAATGTTAAGAGACATTTAGAAAGCAAACACTAATTAAAAGGATAATGTTAAAATTACAGTTTAGTCCTTCATGTCACATAATATTGCATATTGTTTTAATTTCTATTGATTTTAAGGGCATTTTATTAAGCAAACTGTGTTTGATCTCTGATATAAATCTGCGGAACCAGGACTAGACAACTAGCAAATGAGAAACAAGCATGCCATGACTAGTTGCACTCTTTGATGAGCGTGCTGTCGTCTCTTTGACTTAATTAGATGTGTGTTTTGCCCTCGCTTATCAAAAAGCGTCATGTAATTTCCATTTGACCACAGCCAGCACATTTGCATGTATTCCCCAGACGACAGCAAGTCTTTGTAGGAGAAGTGAAGTTGAGACTCGGATGTCTTCACCTCACAAGGCCAGCGGTGGGAGACCTTGACCTCTGAACGGACGGCCAGGGACATCTGGTGCTGGCCATGTTTATTTATTTATTTACCTCGTAACTAAAGACAGGTGGTCACACTTGAAAAGGAGCGATGCAGGCTCACACACACAGCCTCTCACACACAGCCTCTCACACACACACAGGCTCACACACACACACACACACACACACAGCCTCACACACACACAGCCTCACGCACGTACGCACACACACACACAGCCTCTCACTCACGCACACACACACACACACACACACACACACACAGCCTCTCACTCACTCACGCACACACACACACACACACACACACACACACACACACACAGCCTCTCACTCACGCACACACACACACACACACACAGCCTCTCACTCACGCACACACACACACACACACACACACACACACACACACACACACACACACACACACAGCCTCTCACTCACGCACACACACACACACACAGCCTCTCACTCTCACACACACACACAGCCTCTCACTCTCTCACACACACACACACACACACACACAGCCTCTCACTCACACACACACACACACACACACACACACACACACAGCCTCTCTCACACACACACACACACAGCCTCTCTCACACACACACACACACACACACACACACACACACACACACACACACAGCCTCTCACACACACACAGCCTCACACACACGCACGCACGCACACACACGCACGCACGCACACACACGCGCTCTGTCAGAGACGAGACCTTTGTGTCTTATATAATTAACATCAAAACATTATATCCTCAATATCACCTTTTTAGTGGTCACACAGTGATGCTATGTGATGGTAATACTGAGATACTTTAATAAATATCATGATATGTTGTTCATGCAGCATCATATTTTCAAGGTATTTTACAGAATACCATAGTACTAACATGGTGCAAAAATCACGATAATACCATTATCCTCAAAACAAACCAGCAAACCTTGAAGCTTGAAAACTGATACTTCAATCAGCAAGCTTACAACTCGTTAGCAACCACCTAGCAACTCCCTAACAACAGGAGGGGGAGACAACTAAACCTTTACATTTAGCACTCTTTTATCCAAAGCGACTCACAAATGAAAACCACTCACCACTCAGAAAAGCTACAAAATGCATTTATTTTGTCAACAACCACCTAAAACACCCTGGCAACCATTCAAAAAACCCTAGGAACACCTTAGCAACCACTCAGTAAAGATACACATTTTTTTTTAGTTAACAGTCACTCGGAAAACTATAGCAACACCCTAGCAACCACTCATAACAGCTACAAAATGCATTTTGTCAATCACCCGGAAAACCATAGCAACACCCTAGCAACCACTCATAACAGCTACAAAATGCATTGTCAACAATCACCCGGAAAACCATAGCAACACCCTAGCAACCACTCATAACAGCTACAAAATGCATTATTTGGTCAACAATCACTTGGAAAACCATAGCAACACCCTAGCAACCACTCATAACAGCTACAAAATGCATTATTTGGTCAACAATCACTTGGTAAACCATAGCAACACCCTAGCAACCACTCATAACAGCTACAAAATGCATTATTTGGTCAACAATCACTTGGAAAACCATAGCAACACCCTAGCAACCACTCATAACAGCTACAAAATGCATTATTTGGTCAACAATCACTTGGAAAACCATAGCAACACCCTAGCAACCACTCATAACAGCTACAAAATGCATTATTTGGTCAACAATCACCCGGAAAACCATAGCAACACCCTAGCAACCACTCATAACATCTACAAAATGCATTATTTTGTCAACAATCACTCGGAAAACCATGGCAACACCCTAGCAACTACTCATAACAGCTACAAAATGCATTATTTGGTCAACAATCACCCGGAAAACCCTAGCAACACCCTAGCAACCACTCATAACAGCTACAAAATGCATTATTTGGTCAACAATCACTTGGAAAACCATAGCAACACCCTAGCAACCACTCATAACAGCTACAAAATCCATTATTTGGTCAACAATCACTCGGAAAACCATAACAACACCCTAACAACCGCTCATAACAGCTACAAAATGCATTTTGTCAACAATCACTTGGAAAACCATAGCAACACCCTAGCAACCACTCATAACAGCTACAAAATGCATTATTTGGTCAACAATCACTCGGAAAACCATAGCAACACCCTAGCAACCACTCATAACAGATACAAAATGCATTATTTGGTCAACAATCACTCGGAAAACCATAGCAACACCCTAGCAACCACTCATAACGGCTACAAAATGCATTATTTGGTCAACAATCACTCGGAAAACCATAGCAACACCCTAGCAACCACTCATAACGGCTACAAAATGCATTCTTTTGTCAACAACTACCTGGAGCATCATTGAATCGTGAGAAGTTATGCATAAACGTTGACTATGTTTGAAAAACTCATGGAAATTTAAATATTTTAGAAACATGTCCTCCTTCTGAGGCGATGGAGTCAGTGCACAGCTGTCACGTATTTATAGCAGCCGCATCACCGCAGCCGGCCGCATGTCTGCACACAGCTGCTCTGTACAAACGGGGGGGTGATGCAGAGCCACACGCGTCCAGGAGTCAGCGGGGCCCGGCAGGCCTTCGGGGGTCCCTGGCATGTGGCACGGGGGAAAGAGGAGCCACCTCGGAAGTCACGGCGGTGACCTTTTACAGTAAAATGCTTGTGATGAAAGTCTGGACAGCTGCAGAGAAGCACAGGAGGAGTGTCAGGAACATCTAATTGCTTTTCCATCTCCACCGCACGCATGAAGACTCCTGCCCTCAGTCTCAGCATCTATATGACAAGATCACGCCGTCATTTACTCACCTCTGGGGCGATGCTGACGTCCGTGTTAATCGTCCACACAATCATAACGTTTTCAATCTTCAAAAAGGATGGAAAATATCATAACAGTAGTTCATACAACATCTTCTGAAGTCGTATGATGCTTTCTGTGAGGAACAGACCCAGATATGTATCATTATGTTGAACCGTGTTTGATTTGGGACGCAGCCGAACTCTTTTTATCCCTGATTCAAGAGCTGCAGGTTTAATAGTGAGCGCATGTATAGAAATGCAATATTTAAATATTCATGAAAATAACAGCGGAAACATTTTTTATCATATAAGCCAAAAACAGAGTCCTGTGCGGTAAAGAGTGTCTGCTCTTTATTTAACCGATAGTGTTACGTTTAATCAACTTGTAATGGACAAATAATCCTTAAATTAATAATACAATGCCTTTAAAGTTTGGGGTCAGTAATATTGTTTTTTTCAAGGATGCATTGAATTAATCAAGTGACAGTAAATGCATTTATAATGTTACAAAAGCGTTCTATTTCAAATAAATGCTGTTAATTTTACATTTCTATTCAATTGAATCCGGAAAAATAAAACTAATCTCAGTTTCCATAAAAATATTGTGCAGCACGACCGTTTTCAACATTGATAATTATCAGAAATATTTCTTGAGCAGCAAATCAACATAATAATAATAATAATAAAATGATGCGCATCACAGAAAAACATTACATCAACAGATATTCACAGAAAACAGCGGTTTTAAATATTTCAATTTGTACTGTATTTCTGATCAATTAAAAGCATCCTCGAGCAGAAGAGATATTTCTAAAACAATGCATCTCTAATGTAAAAGACTTCGGTCTCTTGGTTACACTACGGCACGTCTACGCCTGAAACAGCACAGTTTCTCCGAGTCAGAAGAAGCCGTGTATGAGCTTCAGTGTCTGATCGAGTTTATCATCTACACCGAAGTCTGACTTCAGCGTCCCGCAGTGATACAGGAGCATCGAACCTCTGATTTAACCTGTCATTTAAAGCCTAATTAATCATTGCACTGACTTTAAACAACTTCTACAGACTTCCACTTCATTCTAAAAGAACCTTTAGCGGATGCTTTTATCCAAAGTGACATAAATGAGGACTATAGAAGCAGTAATGATATGCAAGCGCTATTACAAGACTCAGTTAGATTAACACAGAGCAAGGTTTTTAATTGATATATATGAAAACAAGTAGATGGAATAGAAAGCTAGTGTTCGTTAATGACTCAAGTTTAGCTAGAGACAGTGTTCACTGAGAAACTAATGAAGTATTGTATTCAGGTGCTGCCCTCTAGTGACAAACACGTGATCACACCACTGTTACCAGACATCCAATAATGTGCTATACATGCATCTATCCATCAAAAAAGCACCAAACATCATGAGTATTAATGTCAAGAATTTATTTCAATATAGTCATAAGTGTATGTACATAAAAGGAGAGAAAGAGTAATAAACTGCAAGTATATATAAAATAGTAATCTCATGTACATTTAATTAACAATGCATTAAAAAGCGTGTCTGGTGAGATGGTCATCAGTTGTGACCGCTGCTATCCGGATGAACAGCCACAGCAGAGGACGCGCTCGTAACGCTCGCTGTAACTGAACACAGATGAACCGATCAGATTTCAGAAGAGCACAGTCACTCCAGCATGACCCTACACATCTAATACAGCAGAGTTAAGCAGCATGCATGTTTGTTGGTATAGCATGCACATCCCAAACGTGCATATGAGCTTTGTTTTAAAGGAATGCTTCAAAATGTGCTCATCCGAGATTAGGATGAGTTTGTTTCTTCATCAGATTTGGAGAAATGTGTCTCTGCATCAGTGTCTCAGTAATGGAAGTGAATGGGTGCCGTCAGAATGAGAGTCTGATAAAAACATCACAATAATACACACCACTCCAGTCCATCAGTTATCATCTGGAGAAGACAAAAGCTGAAACAAATCCAGCATTTTTATCAGACTCTCATTCTGACGGCACCCATTCACATCCATTGCTGAGACACTGATGCAGAGACACATTTCTCCAAACCTGATGAAGAAACAAACTCATCCTGATCTAGGACGACCTGAGGATGAGCAGATTGTAATTTCTGGGTGAACTATTCTATTAAAGGAAATCAAAAGCAGTGTAATGCGGTCGACTCACTCGGTGACGGCGCATAAGGAGCAGCAGCGGTCGGAGCAGATGTTACACTCCTGGATACACGCGGCACACGCGGGACGCTCGCACTGAGAGCACGGCTTCCTCGAACCCGAGACCCTCTGACACACACAACACGCTGAAGGAGCCGCGGCACAACCTGACGACAGACACGGAGTTACTACAGCATACTGCGCTCAAGAAACACATCAGGGTTGAGTCTCAAGTACAGGACAAACATCGCTGAAACACTTCTACTGTGAATGTTTTACGCCAGCATCAAGGCTATTCTCACGGCGATCTCAGAATAAATTAACATAGTTATAAAAGACGTTTCAAATCTACACTAGACGAATTATAATACATTCAGGTGATGCATTTAAATCAGCCAAGCACCTCTGAATAAAACAGTACAATCTAATAAAATATGCTTCAGTTTGGTGAAGAACGCATCCGTGATCAATACTCAAAAGGTTTGGATTAATGAGGTAATTAAAGTTTACTCTTTTAAATTCCTGCTTGAAATACACTAATGTATTTTATTAAAATACTGTAAAACACTGTAATCTGTGTGTTATGGTTGTTTTATTGACCAGTTTACACTAAATAAGAATCATTTCAAATTATAAAAATCGCAGCTTTAATGCACTTATCAAAATAAAGTTTCATTTTAATGCCAAAAAAGTTTTTAAAAAAATTCCACGCTTAAATTTACGATCTGCAAAGGAGCAGAAATGTGTTCAAATATTAAATTTAACGTCCCAAAATGAGAAAAACATGCTTTTCTGTGAGGGTTTAGATGCTGTAAAACACCCACAGATGCAGAATACATGCTTTTGTTATTAATAGTCCAGGATTAGGTTTATAATAATGCTGTGCATGTGGAAACGGCTGAGAATTGAACAAACATCTGGCTCAGATTCAGACAGGAACCGTGTGTTTTCCTGATGATTAAAGGAGAAAACAGACGATTCTCAAACGCAAAACTGCATCATATTTGGTGAGAAAGCGTGAGGTTTGATCAGTAATAAAGCGGGATGTCATGGAGCAGATACGATGCTGACGGCACGGACACGTCTCGCTCCACGTCTGGATGAGGATTCACCTGCAGCAGCGGTGTGTCTCTGGATCCGTCCGTCCAGCCCGATGCACGTCTGTCCTTTGAGAAGCGCCGGAGGTCCAGGAGCCGGTGACACGAGCGCGTCTGACACCGTCCCCGTCCATCTTCCAGAGTCTGGGCCCGCTGAAGAGCAGGTTCTTGGTCTTTTCTAATTAAGAGAAGACACGAGAGTAACCAGGGAAAACACGATTTAAAATTAACCTGCTGATAGTGAAAAATAATAATTAAACCAAACTATTTATATTACACATAAATGTATTCCTTCATATAAAGATCAAACCTTATTAATCATGTAACTCAATATAATAAAAACAGGTTGTGATTACTCAATCAAATTAAAAACACTTGAGCAGTTATGAGCATTGATTCATATTTAATAATAACCTGTTGATACGACGAATCAGTTTAAATGATTTAAAATAAACAAACACATTTTTAACCGTTGAAAGACATTCATTATTAGCAGCAGAATTCAATTAGCAACAGCTGTAATTAAACTGACAAACACCGACCAACGATCTTTGATTAATCTGATGACATTAACACCGCGTTATAAAAACCGATTATGATTAACTGATTGATATAGTAAACTACGATCGATTATAAAGCAATACTTTGATTCTCATCATAAAACATTCGAATGATTGATATTGCTGATATGGATTTGACTCTAACGCCGTTATAAATATGTTTATATCTCACCATAAATCTCGAGTCTGTGCTGTAGTCCGAAAACTCCGCAGTTATTGATCTCCTTCTGGCCAACATGAACTTTATACTGCGAGGAGAAGCTCTCGCTGAACGGATACGAGCGCTTGGGCATCTTAAACACGACAGCTTATAACACAACACGACAGCTAAAGCGACAAACGAACGAGTTAACGTTACACAAGTAAACAAACCGCGCGGACGTGCGGGAAGAACTACACGCGCTCGCGCTTTAAGGACTACGCTTCTTCTTCTTCTTCTTCATCCGCTGCAGCGGCGGACAGACGCGAGACAGACGCGCATGCGCAGCGCCACCTGCCGATGCTCAGGCGAACCACAGCCACTGCTGCTTCAAACACTGCATCTCTTCATCTGTTGTGTTAGCTTTTCAAAGCACAGCAGTGCCAGAGTCATGGGTTTGTTTCAATCTCAGGAAATAAACGGGGAGATGAAAGATGTATCCTTTGAGTTTTAATACACTTCAAAGTCGTTTTGGATTTAAAAAGCATGAATGCAAATATTAGGCTTTAAATGTGTGCATGTGCTACAGCAATACATCACACTTACTTTGATATTTAGTATCGAATGCAATGGCATTTAAGAATTTCTACATGTGATGCATGTGATACTTTAGTGCAAATCAAAACTTAAATGACT
>CM049880.1:1369461-1509461 GCA_027474115.1 Schizopygopsis malacanthus | reverse complement strand
GTCACGTTTTCTGAACATATTAGCTTATAGTTCTCAGTAGAAATGCTTCAGTTTGCTGTCATTTTTATATTATTTTCTGTTCTCAGAATTAATGCTTCAGTTTATATTATATTATAAACCTATTCAATAATTGACCTCAAAATTTGACCAATATCTTGAGCAATATCTGCTTCATTTGTTATCATATTATACAATGTTATATTATATTATTATAAAGAGCTTTGAGAAATGCTTTATATGGGATTTCTTGGTAACACAGCACTGTAAAAAATAGTTTCTCAGGTAACCTAAAATGTGCATTATTTGACCAAATTAAATATAAATAACACCTTGCAGTTTTTCAGCTGTTTACACACATTTTCAAAACCTTGCCTCTTTTTTTCAACACTTCACACACAAATCCAAGAATTGCACAGAAAATGCATCACATCTCTTGCAAAACGAAGCACTGCATTCACTATATCACAAACACATCTCAAAAGCAATCATCTGCAAACACCTTTGCTATAATATTAATTCCTGTTAATGTGTGTGTGATACATAGAGAATAGTGTGTGGTTTTATGAAACTGAGTTATGCTGCGTTCAAGTCCTCCTGAGACGTATGTTCAAGTCACTTTGGTCGGAACAAGATGGCGATTTAACTTTTCTACATAAAATATGATTTTTTTAAACTCTACATCTATAAAATGATGAATGAAGAATGTGCTTCATTGTGGATTTTTCTGTTTTTATTTCATTCATGAAGGTGATGTAAATATATTCTATTATAATTATACAATATTTTGTGTGTGTAACTTATATAGATTTATTGTACATTACAAATTAATTTCAACAACTTTACTGACGTTGCATATCTGTAGTCCATTGCATCCGACACGTTTATTCACTGACTCGGGGCTCACAGAACATTTTGAGTTCCTCACTCGTAATAACACTTTGTGGTGCATTCAACTCGTAAACACGATGTATCCGACACGTCTTGAACGCAGCATTAGTGTCCGGTTTTGCAGATTTGGTGAGTGCTTCTGCTGTGACAAGGACAGGTTTAGTGTGTGAGCAGCTGATAAAGCTGTAAAGTTAAGAGTCACACACTCGTGTGTGTGTGTGCTGTACAATGTTTTTGTTCATGTGGCTGAAATATCTCCCCGATAAAGAAAGTTTGAGGGAAACTTGATGAGAGGGAACATGGACTGTAAGATTTGCTCAGGGTTTACCGGGTAGAAAACTCGCTGAAATCAGCCATCAGGTCACAGATGCGGAGCCCGGTGCGAGACGCTTTACAGGCGTACGTGGGGCCGATGCCTTTCTTAGTCGTCCCTATGCTGTGAACGAACACAAACACGCTTTTAATCACCAAAAACTACCAAAAAATCATGCATAATGCAGCAGAATCAAACTAAACATTGTACGCTGTTTTATTTGCATTATTTTATATATTATGTTTAAAAGTTCATCATCAATAAAAAAAATTATTATTATCAATTATTATAAAAATTTTGCCATATCTGATGCAAAAATGTGTCCAGTTAGCACCAGGACAAGTCTAAATACATTGTAAAATTCATATTTGTGTGATTTTGTTTTCTTCTGATTGCAAACTAAATATTCTACGTTTTTTTATTTTAATTTTTTTGCATGTTTTTTTTTTATTTTTATGTATTTACATATTATGTTTGAAGTTAATATTAAGATGCATTTCTAAAAAAAAAAAAAAAATATTACATTATTATTTTTTTTTTTAATTATTAAAATTATTATATTATTATTATATGACGTTATATGCGATATTTACAACAAATTTTTGCAACCAATAACCAAACTGCAGGACACTACAGTGTGTGTTTGTTGTCGTCGTCTAACAATTAACATTAAATAATCAACAATTATCAAACATAAATGTAAGTTGAAACATGGTTTGTTCTTACGTTTGTCCTTCCTGAGCTTGTCTCTGAATCTCCTGAAGTCCATCCACGGCTTGATGAAAGTCAAACACTGACACAAACAGATGCAATCATAAGAGCATCTATTATAATGCATGTTCCACCAGCACTGTATTCAATATATTTAATACAAACATTAATATTACCAAGGTGAGCCCGATCTGAGATGACAAGTCTTTTATCCCATCCTTTCAGACCTTATCATGGAAGAAAACACGAATTATTCCCGAGCACAGAATCCAGCCACGAGTAATCAGAGAATCAGATCTAGTTACAGGGTTTGTGTACGGCTGGATTATTTGCATCTTTATGTATATTGTGACTAAAAAGACCTTTTTTCTCATTCTTCTCAATCTCCTCGAATAATCCTGGAAGATGAATGACTACGCCGTTACCTGCAGATGAAGACACGCGTTACTGAACTACACAGAGTCTGGATTCAACTTTACAGTCTCGGAAAACAAGCCAAACAGTGCTTTCATCGTTAAGAGATCATTTGTCTTTAATTTATGGAAGTACAAAAAAATTAAAAATGTGATTTTTATCTCATGATTCAGACTTTTTTCTTGTAACTGCAAGTTTAGCATCTCGCAATTCTGACTTATTTCCTCTGAATCCTGAGTTTATTTCTCACAATTATGACTTTTATCTTTTTACATTTGATTTAATTTATCATAATTATGACTTATTTCAATAAATTTTGAATTTATTTCTTGCAATTCTGAATTTTTTTATTTACGTTTTCAATTTATTTTGTCACAATTCTGACTATTTTTCCATAATTTTTGAATTTATTTCTCGCAATTTTGACATTTTTCTATAAATGTTGAATTTATTTCTTGCAATTCTGACATTTTTCTTTAAGTTTTGATTTTTTTTTTGCAATTCTGAATTTTTTAAATAAATTTTGAATTTATTTCTCACAATTATGACTATTTTCTATAAATGTTAAATTTATTTATTGCAATTCTGACCTTTTTCTATAGATCTTGAATTTATTTCTCGCAATTATTACTTTTTTCTATAGATTTTGAATTTCTCGCAATTATGACTTTTTTCTATTAATTTTGAATTTATTTCTCGCAATTATGACATTTTTCTATTAATTTTGAATTTATTTCTCGCAATAATGACATTTTTCTATATATTTTGAATTTATTTCTCGCAATAATGACATTTTTCTATATATTTTAAATGTATTTCTCACAATTATGACTTTCTATAAATGTTGAATTTATTTCTCACAATTCTGACTATTTTCTTTACATTTTGAATGTATTTCTTGCACTTCTGACAATTTTCTAAAAAAATTCAATTTATTTCATGAAATTATGACTTTTTCTTTACATTTTGAATTTATTTCTTGCAATTCTGACTATTTTCTATAAATGTTGAATTTATTTCTCGCAATTATGACTATTTTCTATAATTTTTGTATTTATATCTTACAATTATGACATTTTTCTATAAATTTTGAATGTATTTCTTGCACTTCTGATTTTTTCTATTAATTTTGAAATTATTTCTCACAATTCTCACATTGTTCTCTAAATTCTGAGTTTAAATCTCCCAAATCAGATTTTTGTCTCATTATAGTGAATGTATATCTCACAATTGCTTAATATAAACCCATAATTGCAAGTTTACTTGTACTTTTTCCTCACAATTCTGACCTTTTTTCTTATAACTGCAAGTTTATAGTCAACTTTTTAAGTCAAAATTGTTGGTTTCTATCCTGCAATTCTGAGAATGAATTTATTAGTTTTTAAATTTTTGTAAACAATCTTCCATATAGAGTTAATACGCCGGCTGCAACACTGCATCTGTCCTCCACAGTTACTGTAATGCACTGTACCGCAAGCCTCTCCTTCTCACCGATGAATGATGTGCATTTGGTGTTGATGATTCCACTGGGGAGAAGATGGAAATCATACTCTTTCTCATCCACCACCACCGTGTGACCAGCGTTATTTCCTCCCTGTGACAGAGAAACCACACGAAGCTCATGCAGTGCACTGTGAAGCTGAAGGACAGTTTACAGTCAAAGCACACAAACAACTCAAAGGTTCACGCTCCAGATTTACTCTCTTATGTTCTCCAGAAGGGAGCCCTGGAAATGTGACTCTGTAAGCATCCAGACGGCTGCTGCCCTTTACTCAAGACACTGTGTTCAGCTGAGAAACCCAGCCTCCAGCCCGATCCACCAACCAGCGAGGCTTATTTCCAGCAGGCCGCTCTGCCATGGGCTTGTATCGCCAGCGCCGTGCCCTTCTCACATGTCCAGTAACGCCGGGAATGTGATCCGAGTTCAGTGAAGGGCAGAAGGAATTCTGGGACTGGCATTCAGCGGGATTCAGACTCGCACAGCAACAGTAATTGTTAGAAATACTTTATACTATTTGCATTTATAAACTCTGCATGTGACTAATCATGATGATGATGACTCTAAACAGAGCGGTAGACATTCAACTGACACTCGATCCGATATTCAGGCTAGCTTTAGACCGATAAAGAGTGATGAATTCTTAAATAGACATTTGCTCCAACAATTCAGAATATTTAATAAAACATTGAATATGTAGAGAAATCAGAACAGAGCGATATCATGTTTTATTGCACAGCAAACTATTAATATCAAAATCAATTGAAAAATGTGAGATTTGGAAAATAAATAAACAAACAAAAAATATATATATATATATATTATAATAGATTAACAGATTTATGTATAGTAGATTTCAATCGGCAGAAAATATATATATAAATAAATAAACAACCAAACAAAAAAAATCTCCAAATCTGTTATTTCATAAAGCAAACTAACTTTTATAATAGTAGTTTGCTTTTTAATAAACACAACATTTAACAGTTATTTTTATATTTTTATACATGTTCAGTTGCATTTTCATTAACATTATCTTTCCATAAGAAAGAGAAGACAGCATGTCACTTACATAGTTCGCTATAATTATAGATACGCATAAATAATACATGGTAATTATATTAAATACAGATTTTTATAAATAATTAATTAGTATTGTTAGCAGTAGTAGTGTATTACACTTGTTTTCATTCATGTAATAACTGCAAAAAATAATTAAAATCCATTAATAATAATAATAATTAGATAAAATAACCAATTATTAAAATAAATTCAAACTATTTCTGCATTTAGTACAACTGATTATTGAAATGATATAAGATTAGAGTCACATTCGTATACGTTTCATACAAAAAGTTACCAGTCTATTGTTAATGATTTGTATATGAAGGTATAGGTTTATGTTTTTGACCGTTATATTACCTGACACCTGCACACGACGTCAGACTCCGTCGCTAATAAATCAACAACTTTTCCTTTGCCTTCATCTCCCCACTGAGCTCCCAGAACCACCGACACTTTGTTCCCGGAGTCGTTTCTCGCCCGTTTCACCGCGGCGGACGGCGGGTTCGAGTAGCTCTTGTGGTCGTTCGCTGACCAGCCCAAAGACATGTTGAAGTGTCCGGAGAGGAATGAATCTGACTGACAGCCGTTAGCGAGTGCGCGAGGAACGGACAGGGACGCTTCGGCGACGGGCGGGGCGAAACTTTTTAGAAATAAGGATAAATAATACTTTTTCTATTTTAACTAGTTACTGCTCAGTGACTCCTTTCCGGTAATTTTAATAGTTTTTAAAGTTGATCTGCGCCGGTGTAAATTATCTAAACTACTGCAAAAGAGCGCGTATTGTCACGTGATGCCTGTTACTTTTCTCAACGCTGGATAGAATAGGCCAATCACAGTCGATGATGATTACTGGATGAGACATTTTTAAACACATTTCATGTTTCATTGCTGAGTTAGATTTTTGTTTTTATGTCACTAAACAATTCCTGGAGTTGTTTGATTTAAAATATCACTCTTGTAAGTGTATAAATGTTTTCAACGCATTGATATTTGAATGCGACTCAAAGAGGATTCGGGTTTGTGAGCCGCCGAGCGCCCCCTGTTGGCGGAGCTCAGAAACACGCGCATGCGCAGTTTAGTATGCGCTTTGATTTACGAAGCCACTACAATGAACGGTTTCATTTTACTTTGGGGTGTGCATGTGATAAACCGTCAGCTCATACAATTAATACTGATTTTACGCAAATAATAATTTCAGTTCATGGACCCTGGAATGGAAGGGATGAAGACATGCTGTTTACAAGCTGTTTATAATAAGAGAAGCTGGGAGTTGAATCGTGTGTTTTGGTAGAAAGCAGCCTTGTTTTGGTGGTGCGGTCCGTAAAAAAGTGGACGACGCGTCTCCACTTCCTTTTGGTAGAATACATCTCAGTAGCAGCCTGAGAAAATGTTGGAGCCAGAGTTGGTGGTGCAGAGTCTCAGTAGAGATTTGTTTAGACTGCGCAGTAAAAAAGATAGAGATTCGTTTGGACAGAGCTGCAGTAGAGATTCATTTGGAGCCAGAGTCCGCAGTAGAGATTCATTTAGAGTCAGAGTTCCAGTAGAGATTCTAGTCAGAGATAGAATTTGTTTGGAGACGAGTCTGCGCAGTAGAGATTCGTTTACAGAGTCTGCGCTGTAGAGAGTGGAGCCAGAGTCGGCAGTAGAGATTCATTTGGAGCAGCCAGTAGAGATTTGTTTCAGAGTTGCGCAGTAAATTTGTTTGAGTCGCCAGTAGAGATTTGTTTGGAGCCAGAGCCAGAGTCTGCGCAGTAGAGATTCAGTAGAGATTTGTTTGGAGCCAGAGTCAGTAGAGATTTGTTTGAGTCTGCGCAGTAGAGATTCGTGGAGCCAGAGTTGCACAGGAGCATTTAGAGTCAGAGTCAGTAGAGATTTGTTTGGAGCCAGAGTCTGCACAGTAGAGATTCGTTTGGAGCCAGAGTCATTTAGAGTGCGCAGTAGAGATTAGAGTTTGGAGCCAGAGTCTGCGCAGTAGATATTAGTTTGGAGCCAGAGTCTGAGTCTGCGCAGTAGAGATTCGTTTGGAGCCAGAGTCTGTAGAGATTTGTTTGGAGCCAGAGTGCGCAGTAGAGATTCAGTAGAGATTTGTTTGGAGCCAGAGTCTGCGCAGTAGAGAGTTCAGTAGAGATTTGTTTGGAGCCAGAGTCTGCACAGTAGAGGTTCGTTTGGAGCCAGAGTCTGCGCAGTAGAGGTTCGTTTGGAGCCAGAGTCTGCGCAGTAGAGAGTAGAGAGTTCAGTAGAGATTCATTTGGAGCCAGAGTCTGCGCAGTAGAGGTTCAGTAGAGATTCATTTGGAGCCAGAGTCTGCGCAGTAGAGATTGCACAGTAGAGTTTGGAGCCAGAGTCTGCGCAGTAGAGAGTAGAGGTTCAGTAGAGTTTGGAGCCAGTAGAGATTTGTTTGGAGCCAGAGTCTGCGCAGTAGAGAGTTCGTTTGGAGCCAGAGTCTGCGCAGTAGAGAGTAGAGATTAGAGAGTTTGGAGTCAGAGTCTGCGCAGTAGAGATTCGTTTGGAGCCAGAGTCTGCGCAGTAGAGAGTAGAGATTGCGCAGTAGAGTTTGGAGCCAGAGTCTGGAGCCAGAGCGCCAGTAGAGTAGAGATTGCGCAGTAGAGATTTGTTTGGAGCCAGAGTCTGCGCCGTAGAGGTTCGTTTGGAGCCAGAGTCTGCGCAGTAGAGAGTAGAGGTTCAGTAGAGATTTGTTTGGAGCCAGAGTCTGGAGCCAGAGTCTGCGCAGTAGAGATTCATTTAGAGAGTCTGCACAGTAGAGATTTGTTTGGAGCCAGAGTCTGCCAGTAGAGATTCATTTGGAGCCAGAGTCTGCGCAGTAGAGAGTAGAGGTTCATTTGGAGCCAGAGTCTGCGCAGTAGAGATTCGTTTGCAGCCAGAGTCTGCACAGTAGAGATTCATTTAGAGTCAGAGTCTGCACAGTAGAGATTTGTTTGGAGCCAGAGTCTGCGCAGTAGAGATTCATTTGGAGCCAGAGTCTGCGCAGTAGAGATTTGTTTGGAGCCAGAGTCTGCGCAGTAGAGATTTGTTTGGAGCCAGAGTCTGCGCAGTAGAGATTCATTTGGAGCCAGAGTCTGCGTAGTAGAGATTAGTTTGGAGCCAGAGTCTGTGCAGTAGAGATTCGTTTGGAGCCAGAGTCTGCGCTGTAGAGATTAGTTTGGAGCCAGAGTCTGCGCAGTAGAGATTGTTTGGAGCCAGAGTCTGCGCAGTAGAGGTTCGTAGAGATTGCGCAGTAGAGTTCGATGGGAGCCAGAGTCTGCGCAGTAGAGATTCGTTTGGAGCCAGAGTCTGCGCAGAGAGATTCGTTTGGAGCCAGAGTCTGCGCAGTAGAGATTCATTTGGAGCCAGAGTCTGCGCAGTAGAGATTCGTTTGGAGCCAGAGTCTGCGCAGTAAAGATTCATTTGGAGCAGAGTCTGCGCAGTAGAGATTTGTTTGGAGCCAGAGTCTGCGCAGTAGAGATTCGTTTGGAGCCCGAGTCTGCGCAGTAGAGAGTGGAGCCAGAGTCTGCGCTGAGAGATTCGTTTGGAGCCCGAGTCTGTGCAGTAGAGATTCGTTTGAGCAGTCTGCGTAGAGGTTCGTTTGGAGCCAGAGTCTGCGCAGTAGAGGTTCGTTTGGAGCCAGTGTCTGCGCAGTAGAGATTTGTTTGGAGCCAGAGTCTGCAGTAGAGATTCGTAGAGATTCAATAGAGGTTAGTTTGGAGCCAGTAGAGAGTGGAGCCAGAGTCAGTAGAGATTTGTTTGGAGCCAGAGCGCACAGTAGAGATTCGTTTGGAGCCAGAGTCTGTCAATAGAGGTTAGTTTGGAGCCAGTCTGCGCAGTAGTGTCGTGAGGTGGAGCCGCGGAATCAAACTCCTGCAGACCCAATCAGTCATAACGACACGCCCCCATTTTAAAAGCATCAAATTACTAGATAAAATCAAACTTATCACAAAAACGAACAAGTGAACATATATCAACGTGATAACAACTACATTAAATGACTAAAACCATATTTCTGAAAATTGTATTGGAAGTGTAATATATTTATTTATTTTGACTGAAGTCCCATTCGTTTACATGGAGAGGGCGGGGTTTATGACCTGTACTGCAGCCAGCCACCAGGGGGCGATCAAAGAGCCCTGCAGCTTCACTTTTAAGGACAAGTGAGACACACCCGGGTGCGCTTCATCACAACACGGCTAATAACGAACATGTGTTCAGCGAGTGGGCGGGGCTTCACTGTTTCCACTACAAATGCGATATGAACAAATGCGGTATTTGACAGGAATCCTGTCACTTAATATTTTGTACCCAGTTTCTACCTGTATTTAAATACTGTAAACAGAAGCAGAGGAGTCGGGAGAGCGCCATCAGTGTCAATCATTTTATCCGTTAGGTATTGCGAATTTGGGATTGGCTGACATGCATTTGGGGGCGGAGTTTAGAAGTGAAGGCGTGCGATTGAAGAAACGACAGAAATTACAGCATCTTTAACGATTAATTTAAATTCTAATGCATTTCAAATTGCAATGAATGTGAGCTTGAGTTGTAATGAACAAACCTCAACAATGATAGCACATTTTTATTCATATATAATTTAGAGATTTTCTTGATGAAAATACACATCGACATAAATATGAAAGTCACAAAGATAATAAACAGTCCAGCTCAACCACTGCAAGCGCAAAATATAATCTAATGATTTCTGCCAATAAATTTTATACATGAATATGTTCGACCTGATATAATGTATTAATACTAAACATCTTTATAATATATAAAGTTAACATTCAGAGCAATAGTAACAGTTAACAGCAAGTTATCTTAAAGGTTTTAGAAACACAGCAAAAATCCATAATTAGCCTTTTTTCTCTCCAAACCACACTCGTATGTAAACAAGGTTTTGGTGTCTCATAAATTTATCTGAGAGGGTGCGAGTATTTAAAACAGTTTGGTCAAATCTAATGATTTAGCATTTAAAAATACATGTCTTTAAGCCAAACTCAAATACACAGTGTATAATGTGTATTTCTTCAAACTACGCCATCCGTCGCTCTTCTGCAGATGAAACCGGCTCTGATCTCGTCCGCTCCAGTGAGATCCAGCGGAAAAACAGGATCACAGCAGGAACAGACTCAACTTTTCCTTCTCCCTCTTGTTCTCCTTTTCCTTGAGCTTCCTGCAACACGAGGAGAAAAAAGTTTAAACTTTGAGATCCAACATTTGGCATCGATTTAAGAAGATCAGCATTAAAGGAATAGTTTCAGTGAATGGGTGCCGTCGGAATGGGAGTCCAAAGAGCTGATAAAACATCACAATAATCCACACCACTCCAGTCCATCAGTTAACATCTGGAGAAGACAAAAGAAACCAATCCATCAAGACTTTTTAAACTAAAATAGATAATCCATAACTCTTCCTCCAGTGAAATAGTGCATCTCCTGTTGTCTCTCACATCAAAATATAGCCACATATTTCTTTTAGAGCTGTTTTGTCTTGTAAAACGATGCTTGATCTGTGCAGATTTCTCTCCTGATTCAGACCAGAACACTTTTCTCGCATTATTATGGACTCGTATTTTAGTTTATAAACGTCTTAATGCTGGATTTGTCTCAGCTTTTGTCTTCTCCAGATGTTAACTGATGGACTGGAGTGGTGTGGATTATTGTGATGTTTTTATCAGACTCTCATTCTGACGGCACCCATTCACATCCATTGCTGAGACACTGATGCAGAGACACATTTCTCTAAATCTGATGAAGAAACAAACTCATCCTGATCATGAACAGCCTGAGGGTGAGCAGATTTCCAGCAGTTTCACGTTTAGATGAACTATTCCTTTAAACTACGATGAAGTAGCATAAGACATTGTATCTTTAGAAAAACTCGAGGGATTGCAGTTCAACTGCAGAAGTATGCAGAAACACAGAAGCTCAAACACAATGGCTTTAACAAATCAGCTTAGAAATGATACTTTAAAACTGCCAAAATAATACATTTTATTTGTAAATATCATGGCTGATATTTTGCACACACACACACATGTTCTCTGTTAAACACAAACTATTTTATAATCGTGGAATTTAGAGTCTCTATTCTTTCAGCTGCACATCTGGACTCATTTCTAAACTATTTGTTGTGTTTATGTTTCATTCTTCATAGACACAGATTAAAGCCCTGATTGAATCCTGACGACAACCCTGGAACGTGTGGGGTCAAAGGTCACGTTCACTGATAAAGTGACCTGAATCTTCACATACCTCTGCTGTCAATCATTTACTGCTCGTCATTAAACAAGATGTCCACACAATGGTGACAGAATGTGCTGTGGGGCGCTCTATGGCGGCTTCGGTAGCAGGAAGATAAAGAGCCCTCTGGCGGTGGAATTAATAGCCGGTGGCCGGTCTTCCCCACCAACAACCACGCAAGCGGGTTATTGAAGCGGCCCAACATCATCCGGGTCGTTCCTGAGGATGCATTAAACTGCCCGCCCCGAACGCGCTCTCCTCACTTAAATCAAAAGTTCAGTTCACCCCCATTTTTAAAGTCTTTATCCCTTTACACATTTCGCCGCCAGCGGGCCGCAAAGCTGTTTCTCTCCTGTTACTGTCTTCCCTTACACAACACTCTGAGGGAATTGCACGTTGACCAACTGCACGAAGTATGCAGAAAGCTCACTGGCAGAGAGCTTCAAACACAACGGCTTCTAACAATCATCAGCTTAATAGGCTGGGGTGTGGTCTTCGAAGGCAGACCGGCGAGCGGGGAAGAGTTCCTCTCTGGTCATATAAACTGCCTGGAACTCAGGGCTGTCTTCCTGGCTTTGAAGTATTTTCTCCCCGTTCTCGGGGGGTATCATAATAGTCAGGATGGACAATATGGCGGTTGTGTCCCACATAAACCGTCAAGGAGGTTACGTTCGCGTCTTCTCCTTTGGTCCCAAGACAAGTTCCTCTCTTTGAGGGCGGTTCATCCGGGGTACTGAACCTGCGGCCGATTTTCTGTCGAGACAGAAGCTCAGGCAGGGGGAATGGATGTTGAACCGTCAGACGGTATCCCAGATCTGGGATCTGTTGGCAAAGCGGAGGTGGACCTCTTTGCTTCTCAAGAGTCATCCCAATGCCCGCTCTGGTTCTCCCTGAGTTTCCCGACGACTCTGGGCATAGATGCGTTCGCCCACCCATGGCCGAATGTCAGTCTGTACGCGTTTCCGCCAATAAAGCGATTCCGGCAGTACTATGCAGAGTGAAGGTGACAGTGCCCGTCTCCTTCTCATAGCCCCATTCTGGCCCTCCCAGACCTGGCTCGGAGCTAACTCCCCTCTTGTATCGGTCTCCTGGGAGATTCCGATCAGGTGGGACTTACTGTCCCAGCTTCAGGGCAAGATCTGGCATCCTCAAGCTCTGGAAGTTGTGGGTATGGCCCTTACAGGGCCAAGGGCTGTGATGTGTTTCAGGAAACCATAGCCAGTGCCAGAGCCCCCGTTACTCTGTACTCTTCCAAGTGGGGCGTCTTTGAATCTGGTGTTTGACTCGTGCAATTGACCCAGTTAACTGCCCTGTTGGTCCAGTGCTGGAGTTTTTGCAAGAAAGGCTGACAGCGGGGGCGGCTGCTCCCTTAGGGATTATGTAGCGGCCATTGCAGCTCGGAGAGAGCTGGATGAGATCCCCTTGGGGACATCGGATGGTCTCCGCCTTTATGCGTGGGGTCAGAAGGCCGGTTCGCCCCACGGCAGTTCCTTCTTGGGACTTGTCAGTCATCCTCGAAGGTCTAGTGACGGCCCCTTTCGCCCTTAGAGTCAGCTCAGAGCGGATACTGACTCTTAAGGTGTGACCTGAGTTGGAGATTTGCAGGCTTTCTCTGTTAGTGAGACGTGTATGGACTTTGCCCCGGGTCTAGTCAAAGTTACCCTGCGGCCTAGGCCGGGTTACATTCCCAAGGTCTTGTCCATTTCGATCTCAGGTGGTCACGCGTCACTCTTTCCATCCTCCTCCCTTTGCTTCAAGTGACGATGAGAGACTCCACATGCTCTGCCCGGTCAGGGCATTGAAGCTGTATGTGGATCGCTCCAAGGTTTGGAGAAAATCCTCCCAGTTATTGGTCTGTTTTGGTGCTGGTCGCCGCGGGCTTGCCACGTCAAAGCAGAGGATTTCTTACTGGGTGAGAGACGCCATTTCGCTAGCTTATGAGGCGCGGGAACTCCCTTCACCTCTTAGTCTTCGGGCGCATTCTACTAGAGGCGTAGCCTCCTCCAAGCTCTTTTTAGAAGGACCCCTGGAGGATATTTGTGTTGCGGCAGGATGGTCCTCTCCGCACACCTTTGTCAAGTTTTACAACCTTGACGTTGATACGGCTCCAGGTTCTCAGGTCTTGTCTGTTTACCGACCGTATGTTGTTGGTTCATTATTTGGGCAGCGTTTTCAGCTTCGTGTTTGGTATATCGTTCCCGATGCGTTCAACGCAGCGTTGAGTTCACCTATGAAAGAGAACGTCTCGGGTTACTCGCGTAACCCTTGTTCTCTGATAGGGAACGAGACACTGCGTTCGCTGCCAAGCTCCTCACGCTGCCGACAGGGTTCTTTTCGGCAGAGAAATCTGAGGAGTGGATGGCGCGTTCGCCAGTATGACCTGACGACGTGATTGCGTCAGAGACGGCGTCGCGCCATCAGCCAATGAATTGGCGTGATTCTATATGGGTTCAGACATCGGTCATGCAGTGGGCGTTCCCGATGCGTTCAACGCAGCGTCTCATTCCCTATTCAGAGAACAAGGGTTACGCGAGTAACCCGAGACGTTCTTTTGACATGTCTATTAATCTGTGAAACCTGAAAAATAAAATATGTCATGGTTTCCACAAAAATATTAATGTTTTCAACTTTACAATAATCAGAAATTATATTATAATGATTTCTGAAGATCATGTGACTCTGAAGACTGCAGTAATGATGCTGAAAATACAGCTGCTCACAGAAATAAATTACAGTTTAACACATTCACATAGAAAACAGCGGGTGCAGTTTAACACATTCACATAGAAAACAGCTGTTTTAAACTATGATAATATTTCAAATTTTTTGATTAAATAAATGCAGCATTGTGAGAAGAGACTGCTTTCAGAAACATAAAAAAACAAACTCATGTTAATTTAGAAAATAATGATTCATCATAATTAAGTTAGACTGATTAGAGAAAATGACGGTTAGACGAGCAGATATAGTGATTTACAGTTAAGATGGAATGGAGATCAGTTATGATGAGAGCAGACAATGATTCATGTCAAAGATCATGATTCAACAGTCTTTCATGATGAAAGAGAGGAGGTTTATTTGACGGACCTAAGACGAGAACAAACCACAGCAGGTCCCCACGAGTTCAGGACGAGACCATGTTAATAACAGAGCTGGACGACTAGTGAAGACACGTGTGGAAGAAGAGAGGTCTGGTTAGAGATCGGTTAGACGGTTGTCCAGCTCGGTCTGGTTAGAGATCGGTTAGACGGATGTCCAGCTCGGTCTGGTTAGAGATCGGTTAGACGGTTGTCCAGCTCGGTCTGGTTAGTTCTCTAGAGGCGTTTGACCTACCTCACTGTAACACACAGCCCTGTTTAGAGCGTCCATCCCCTCGACGGTTACCCTTCACTTCAGAGGGTCAAAGAAAAAGAGACACGCTGAAGAAATGACTGACATTCATGTCAAGCTTCAGTACGGCACGACCTCGGCTAAATGATGCACGAACGCCAGAGAACTAACATCTGACAGCAAAGAACACATTAACAGTGTTACAAAAACACAGAGGTTTCTACTGGAAACTCACAGCAAATTAATATTTAACAACTTGATGAGATCCAGGTCATATTGCACCCAAAAATCAAAAGACTATTTGTAGAACAATTATTTTTTTTCCATCCTTACTTTATAGTAATACGAATTTGAATGGGAAAATAAAAAAATATGGGTTGTTGACCCATTTAAAAAAGTATACAAATATTTAATTTAATGTTTTAATAATAACAGTTTGTATTGATGTATAATAGATACATTAAATATTTACATATTTCCACTTGTGACAGCTTAAAGAATTTGGTTGGATAGAGTCAATATAATAATTCCAATAAATAAATAAATTAGTTTTGGTTAAAAAAATAAACAAAATACATTATAGTAAAGAGAATTTAGGTGTGTAGAAATATGTAAGAATTATTAGAATCAACGAATGAATAAAATGGTGGTTTAATAATCTATAATATTCTTCCTGTCAGCAGTTATACTGTGCTTCGATTGCACACACAAATATAGCGGCGTATCATTTCATATTAAAGCGTGAATGAAACTATGATGAGCATGCTTCAGGTTCTGCAGCAGCAGCTCTTAAAGCTACGGTGATGTCTGCTCATCAAACAAAGAAAAATAGAAATCAAGCACTTTCATAGCGCCAAGGATTCATCTATTTAACTTAATTCAAATATGTTTAATTTAGATAAATTTATTCAATTTCTGAATAGCCTATTTCCTACTTGCTGAAGGAATATGAAATTATAACGGGTTTATGTGAAGATAGTTTTAAGTTGACTTGAATTAGAAGTCATTTTTAAAGTCTAATAAATGGTCAAATTGATAACTCTTGATTATACTGTAATGTTGAATGGATAAAGTCATCAGTATTAATTGGTATCAGTGATACTGGCCTTCAGTCATAAAACAAGATTCAATTAAACAAATATCATGGGCACACAATATAAATAAGCAAATAAATATTTTATAGTACTAATAGGAACATTATATAATAAATTAACTCAAATTAAATGAAATCTTAAATGTATATAATCTCATTTAGATGTTATATATTTGTAAAGATTTAAATGTAGCACTTGTAATGCTTTGACCTGATTGAAGTAAATAACTGTATATATTTTTATATACTGTAAATAACTGACAGAACATTTTATAAATGTGATTTAGAAAAAGAATGAATATTTTTTTTGTCCAAAAAATGACTGCTATTTTCTTCTGATCTTGGTATGAACCGTGACTTGGACTCGTTTAATAATGAGATTCAAACAATCGGCCAAATATCTGGGATTGTGAACGGCAGGAAAATGCTCTTTTGAGGATTTTCCAGAAATATCCCAGCAGCTAGACTTGATGCTAAACATTAAAATATTATGAAATAATATTTTAATAATCAACATCGGCTTTATAAACAAAACATTCACCGTGTTTGCAAACCAAAATATTAGAGAAATGTTTTAAAAACACACGTTCGATGCTGAAAAATGACTTTTATTAGATATATAAATAGATTACCTTCATTACTGCCTTTGTTTCTTGGGAGGAAATGTTTTTTGTTTTCAGAGTTCAGGGGGGCGGGGCCTACAGCAGCAGTGGGCGGGGCTTGTGGCATCACTCCGTCTACATCATCACACGCCTGCTGTATTCCAGATGAATCATTAGCGTGGTCATCTGTATAATGAAGCGGCCGGTCTTTATTCTTCACAGAGTCACTATCACCACAGCCGGCGTTTGTGCTGGAGTCGGTGATACCACAGCCGGCGTTTGTGCTGGAGTCGGTGATACCACAGCCGGCGTTTGTGCTGGAGTCGGTGATACCACAGACGGCGTTTGTGCTGGAGTCGGTGATACCACAGCCGGCGTTGATGCTGGAGTCGGTGATACCACAGCCGGCGTTTGTGCTGGAGTCGGTGATACCACAGCCGGCGTTTGTGCTGGAGTCGGTGATACCACAGCCGCGTTTGTGCTGGAGTCGGTGATACCACAGCCGCGTTTGTGCTGGAGTCGGTGATACCACAGCCGGCGTTTGTGCTGGAGTCGGTGATACCACAGACGGCGTTTGTGCTGGAGTCGGTGATACCACAGCCGGCGTTTGTGCTGGAGTCGGTGATACCACAGCCGGCGTTTGTGCTGGAGTCGGTGATACCACAGCCGGCGTTTGTGCTGGAGTCGGTGATACCACAGCCGGCGTTTGTGCTGGAGTCGGTGATACCACAGCCGGCGTTTGTGCTGGAGTCGGTGATACCACAGACGGCGTTTGTGCTGGAGTCGGTGATACCACAGCCGCCGTTTGTGCTGGAGTCGGTGCCGGCGTTTGTGCTGGAGTCGGTGATACCACAGCCGGCGTTTGTGCTGGAGTCGGTGATACCACAGCCGGCGTTTGTGCTGGAGTCGGTGATACCACAGCCGGCGTTTGTGCTGGAGTCGGTGATACCACAGCCGGCGTTTGTGCTGGAGTCGGTGATACCACAGCCGGCGTTTGTGCTGGAGTCGGTGGGAGTTATGTAAGTTGTGTTTACTGCAGACCTGGTGTGGTTTCCGTTGTGGTTCTGATCAGTGTTGGTTGAGGTGAGGCCGCTGGGAGATGCATCGGCTGGTTCCTGAGTGTTTGTGGAGGTGGTTTCAGGGGAGTCCCTGGGGTTCGCTGAGGCGGCTTCGGCGCTGGGTTTGGTGCCGCAGCTTTCGGCTCGATCTCCTGGAGACGACCCGGCTTCTTCTCCGACAGACCTGACACTTGCTGCTTTAGGACGAGAAGAGACGGGGTTGTTCAGGAACAGAAGCGTGTGTCGAGTGGAGATGAAGCATGAAGCAAAGCCAGCGTTCTTTTGAGGGTCGCTTGAGTTTTTAATTTACAAAATCTACACAACGTACACAAAATGTCCTGCTTGTTCACATGCAGCGTACAGCTTGATTTGGGTAGTTGACATGAGTTTGTGACATGCTCTACCCCCCCCCCCCCCCTGATATTTTACTAATTTTTCTTTCATTATTGTGCATGCTGTTCTAATAATATAAGCGACAACATGGAATAGCAGTACTTCCAAAAATGCGCCACATTGCAGGACTCTGACACACTAGTGACGGTAAATAGATAGAGCTGCAGGATTTAGGGATTTTCTGATAATAATAAATACATTATTATGTGTTCTTTAATCTATTATATATTACAAGTATAATATAATAAAATGTATATGTGTGCGTATGCATTATATGTGCATGCCATGATATATGCATACATTAAATTATATAATATAAATAAAAATAATACTACATTATATATGCCAATGATTATATTTTAATATTATTTAGTACTTTTTATATTATCATATGTATGCATGCATGTGTATGTTTATGTATGCATGTGTATGTGTGCGTGCCGTATGTGTGTGTGTGTGTGTGTGTGTGTGTGTGTGTATGTATGCATGCATTCATACATGCATGCATGCATGCATACACACACGGCACGCATGCATGCATACACACACACACACACACACACACACGCATACATACATACACATACATACACATGCATACATACACACACACATACGGCACGCATACATACATGCATACATACACGGCACGCATACATACACATGCATCCATAAACATACACATGCATACATAAATACACATGCATACATACATACACACACACGGCACACATACATGCATGCATATATACACGGCACGCATACATACACATACACACACACACACACACACACACACACGTATGGCACGCACGCATACATACACATACACATGCATTCATAAACATACACATACACATACGCATGCATACACACACACACACACACACACACACACGTACGGCACGCATACATGTATGCATATATACACGGCACGCATACATACACATACATACACACACACACACACACACGTACGGCACGCATACACACATGCATATATACACGGCACGCATACATACACATACATATAGTAATTGAATATAACAATAATTAAGTTTTATATAATATATTTAATAATAATAAACTCATTATTATTAAACAAAATATACAATGATGAAAAATATAAATATACCATAAACTACAAAAATTTTATAAAAGAATAATTTGTCCAGTTTATTTATTGTACTTTGTACTGAAATTAAAATACAAATATTTATGGCTTAATATTCTAAATCTCTTCATCTTCAAACATTAAATCATCAAATGTTTATTTTGATTGAAACGGCAAGGTTATTAAAGCACTACGCCATATTGTGATCAATCATGCAGCCCTATATAAAGCTGAATAAAATGATGAATAACCAAAAACAAAGTCACCATTTATAGATATAAACAACATTTCCTATGTTGAAAAACAATAACGTCAACTACCCATTTGCAGTTTAGAGCTTGTGTTTACAGTTCACATTGACATGCAGGGTTTTGGCATGTGACCGGTGTGAACGACCAATCAGAAGCAGCGAAGAGAGCAAGCGGCAAAGCTGATTGGTGGAGCAATCTAGACTCTATGAGTGACGCTTTAAAGGGGTCAGAAACTTGTGACGCTTCATTACAAGCTCTTTCTGGACTGCAGTGAACACAGTCAGTTTCTCTGGAATAATAAACGGAGTCGGACCCCTTCAGTGCACTCACTACAGACAGCAGCGGAGCCGCGGATATTCTTACCGGACGCTCCTGTATCTCTACGCATTTCACTAGAAGGGGCACTTTCCGATTCGCACCTGGGACGAGTCTTTCTCAGATGGAAACCCTTGCGAATGTCGTTCAGGAGCTGGTCGATGATGCAGACTTCTTCCTGCGGCGCCGGGCCTCTGCGGACTGACACAAAACACACTTCTATTAGAGCCGGGTGAAAACAGTGCTGGAGAGAATATAGAGCACCAGGTCCCATTAACAAAGCTTTTCAACTGCATTCATATTAATACATGTTTTTAATATTAAAACAGACTTTTAATATTAGTTAAAAACAATTAATATTATTTATTATAATTTTAGAATATTAAAAACAACTTTAACTATAAAAAACAATGCTAGTTAAACTGAAATTACTAATATTAACTAAAATATTGTAATATATATATATATAATATATATATATAAAATAGATTAGTCTTTAACTTCAAATAACTATTAGTTATTTAAATACTGTAATTTGAATGTAAAAACATTTGTTTTTAATTAAAAACACTAATATTACACTTAATAAAACATTGTAATATTAATTAAAACAGCGGAGATTGATTTATTAAAAATATTCAACTTAACGAATATTAAAATGTGATTGTACTATTACAAATATTTGTTTAATATTAAAAATTTGTTTAATATTAACTTCATTTTAATATAAATTTGAAACCATTAATTAATTTAATTTAAAAAATAGATTTATTTATTTATTAATATTAAAATATTTCACTTTTAGTTAAGTTTTCAAAACTAAAAAAAACTATAATATTCAAATTTAAATGCATTTGTTTTTAAATTTAAAATGACTAACAATTAATTAATATTAAATTATTTTAAATGAAAATATATTCGTTTAAATAAATAAATAAATTAGAAATGACCATTAATGACTATTTGAATTAATTAAAACACACTTTAATTTGAAACCTAATGAATATGAATATATTGTACTATTAAAAATATTACTTTAATATTAAGAACCACTAATATTAACTATAATATTTTAATATTAACTAGAAACGGTTTTAATTAAAATGACTTTGATATCTATTAAACAGCCTAATATTAAAACATTAGTTTTGAATTGCTCAACGATGCAGCCGTCTTCTAAATGAAAACAGATTTCTGTTATTGATGTGAAATGAAAACACTGGAAGTGAATATGTAATATCTGACCGCGGTTCTTGAGGTGAAGACAAACGGATGTTTATAAAAGTTCACATTTCTGTTACAGATTAAATAACACCAATAATACATTTTTTACCAGTTTAAATATTGATTATTAACTCAAATCCCTTTTTGTAAACCTCTCTACCTAACGGTTGATCGCGCGCATCCGCCATGTTTGTAGTCTTTTTAACGCATTTTATTCGTGTTTGTAGTTCTGGACCGAATCCTTGGCCAAAGCGCAATGGATTGTGGGTAATTTGAGCCATTAGAGTGTGCACGGATCCTACACCTGATATAGTCGAGCATCTTCAACATGCACTCTTATTGTAATCTCACACACTATTAAGGATGGATAGAAGGACCATTGGGACGCAGGGCGTGTTTTATCTGCACTGAATGTGATGAGAGAGAAACGCTGGGTGCTGTAATGACAACACAACACCATTCAAACCCAGATAAACAGGCCGGGATTGTTTGTGACGACTCACTTATCTTCCCATCTTCTCCTTTCTGTCTCTTGGACTCGTCCTCCGCCAGCTGCTGCTTTCTCTTCTCCGCTTTAGCCGCTTGTTCTTTACGGGTCTTGTTCTCCTACAGAAGAAGAAAACCTTTCCTGAGCTCGTGATGTGAACGCCACTCAGGGTTAGCTTATTATTGAGGATAGAATATCATTTTCTATTGATTTCAGTTAAAGTTTGAATCATTTATTAATGTTTTTAGATTTTCACTTAGCAAGAATCATGCATGCATTAACAATAAACTACATTTTAACATTTACATTTTAGTTCCCAATTAATAAAAAATGACTCCAATATTAACTATTAATTTAAAAATTCATACCTTATCCTACTATAAAAACGATTTCACTTATAACTAGTTATTTTAATACTAGTTGTAATATTATTTTAATATTGGTTTTTAATTCAAATGACTTTAATATTAATTAAAATAGTTTTAATAGCAAAAGAAACTTCAATATTTACTATAGTTATTTTACCATTATTCAAAACCATTTTAATATAAATTAAATAATTAGCAGTTTAATTAAAATTACTTTAAAAATTAATTTAATTAATATTTTTTAAATCAATTAATTAGTTAAATAAGGACAACTTTAATATTATAATTTTTTTATTAAAAAGAAAATTAACTATTACTTAAAATATTGTAATATTAATTTAAAAAGACATTGTTTTAATTAAAAACGCGTTAATATAAAAAAATATATGCGTGACCCTGGAGCACAAAAGCAGTCATAAGTATATTTGTAGCAATAGCCAAACAATACATTGTATGGGTCAAAATTATACATTATTCTTTTATGCCAAAAATCATTAGATATTAAGATCATGTTCCATGAAGATATTTCCTACCGTAAATATATTAAAACTTAATTTTTTATTATTAATATGCATTGCTAAGAACTTCATTTAAACAAATTTAAAGATGATTTTCTCAATATTTAGATTTTTTTAACCCTCAAATTCCAGATTTTCAAATATTGTCCGATCAAAACAAACCATACATCAATGGAAATATTATATATTCAGCTTTTATTCAGTGACACGTACGTGTGTGTGTGTGTATATATATATATATATATATATATATATATATATATATATATTTATTTATTTCTCAATTTCACATAATGGACCCTTATGACTGGTTTTGTGCTCCAGGGTCACATATATTATGAAAAAAATATTAGTTTTTAACAATAAAAGCAACTTTAATATTAAGAAATTATTCATATTAAAATGTTAATATTAAAAACTATATTTCATTGATATTAAAAACAGCTTTTAATATTGAATGATTTTAACGTCAACAGAAAGTGTTTAATTAACTGGTCTTTAACACGTCTCATCTCCGTTGAGGTTAGCGTATAATAACACTCTGCTGTTCCTGTGGCTCAGTGGTAGAGCATTGTGTTAGCAGCGCAAAGGTTGTGGGTTCAATTCCCAGGAAACACACATACTGATAATACATGTATAGCATGAATGCACTGTACGACACTTGGATAAAAGCGTCTGCTAAATGCATGAATGTAAAGCACCGCTCGCGCACCTTCAGGGCTCGGATGAAGAGCTGGCGGAAGGTCTTGATGGTGCTGAAGAGCTCATCCAGCGAGAGCTGAGCCGTGTCTTCACACAGATACTGAGCCAGATCACCCTTCCTGCTGTCGATGTCGGAGAAACGCTGGTCCAGAGCTTCACACGCCGGCAGCTTCTTCTGCACAAACACCGCAGGAACATCAGGAACACCACAAAGCTGGAAAGAGCAGCTGTTTTCAGTGTAAACCGTACCGCGATGAGCCCCGAGAACTGCTGCTTGACGTCCTCCAGCGAGGAGGACACTTTCTTCTCCGCGTCTCTCAGTCTCTTCAGAAGCTGTTTGGTTTCGGCCTGAATCGAGTCCAGATTTACACTGAAAGAGGATTGAGAAAGAGCTGATGTCATGACATGCACTGAAATAAACTATTTCAGGTTTTACTATCCTTGGAGACATTTGGTCCCCACAATGTAGCATCTCTCTCTCACACACACACACACACACACACACACACTCTCTCTCTCAGCAGCTCTGGATGGTTTAATTCAGCTTCCTGGAAACCACATCCACAGACACTCAGCACTGACACAGAAGGGCACACACCGCTTTAACCCCGGGTAAAGACACACATGCACACAGCCCGTTTTACCCGGCGGCTTTCTCACAGGCCTCGACGTCGTCGAAGCTCCAGCAGCTCTGGATGGTTTAATTCAGCTTCCTGGAAACCACAAGATCCACAGACACTCAGCACTGATCACTTACCCCTCTTTTAGCTTACCCCGGGTTTAGAGTTAAGCCCCAGGGTTTAGAGCATGAGTATGAAGTATGACATGGTCACAGATAACCCGGGACTCAGCTTATCCGGGGAGACCCAGGGAGACCGCAGTATAGGTATGAGCAGTGTGAAGACACAGATAACAGAGGACTCAGTTTAGGTTTAGATGACCCAGGGTTAACAGTTAACCCCAGGTATAGCATGAGCAGTATGAAACATCAGATAACACACTCTAGGGTTTAGATGACCCAGGGTTAGCATGAGCAGTGTGAGTTAACCCCAACATGGTCATCACAGATAACACAGGACTCAGCTTATCCGGGGTTTAGATAATGACCCAGGGTTAACAGTTAACCCCAGGGTTTAGATGACCCAGGGTTAACAGATAACCCACCTCAGTATGAAGGTTAACAGCTTATCCAGGGTTTAGATGACTCACAGGGTTAACAGTTAACCCCAGGGTTACCCAGTTAACCCCACTAACATGGTCACAGATAACCCGGGACTCAGCTTATCCGGGGTTTAGAGGGTTAACAGTTAACCCCAGGGTTAACAGTTAACCCCAGGTATAGCAGTGTGTCACAACATGGCTTATCCAGATAACCCCAGGACTCAGCTTATCCAGGGTTTAGATGACCCATGTGTCACAGATAACCCGGACTCAGCTTATCCGGGTTTAGAGTTAACCCAGGGTTAACAGTTAACCCCAGTATGAGCAGTGTGAAACATGGTCACAGATAACACATGACCTCAGCTTATCCAGGGTTTAGATGACCCAGGTATATTATGCTAACAGTTAACCCCAGGTAACATGGTCACAGATAACACAGGAAGATCCGGGTTTAGACCCAGGGTTAACAGTTAACCCCAGGTATAGTATGAGCAGTGTGAAACATGGTCACAGATAACACAGGACTCAGCTTATCCAGGGTTTAGATGACCCAGGGTTAACAGTTAACCCCAGGTATAGTATGAGCAGTGTGAAACATGGTCACAGATAACCCGGGACTCAGCTTATCCAGGGTTTAGATGACCCAGGGTTAACAATTTCAAGAGTGAAAAGCCAGAGAGAGCAGCAGCAGGAGTTTAACTAGTGTAATTCATCCCAAAACAGAGCTTTTACCCGCTCTCATATCATTCTGACCTAGAAAAGTATTTATTCTGCCAATGGACATTTACAAAAAAGGATTAATTACATGGTTATAAAGTGCTTGAGTCATAGGAACCATGTTGGTGTTGCTTTTGTGTTATCTTGGAGCTTGACAGAAATAATAATAATATGAATAAAAACTGTTTAATTAAAGACTATCAAGCATTAAAATATTTAAAAACATAACTTAATATTAACAACTATATTAATGTATCAATATAAAAAAAAAAATACTATTAACGTAAACATTTCCTTTTGATTAAAAAAGACTATTGCCTGTTAAAATCTTTTAATATTAATACAAAATATTGTAATAGTACAAACAACTTTATATAACTATATTTTTTAAAAAGTGTTCATATCAATTTTTTTTAATTTTTATTAAAAATGACTATTCACTTTTAATTTATATTAAAATAGTTTTTAATATTAAAAAGACCTTTAATTAGTATCTAAATAATTCAATATGAACTAAAAACATTACTATAAAATTATTGGACATAACTATAGAAGTTATTAATTTAACTTGCCTATTGATTAAAATATTTTAATATCAATTAAAATTATTTTTATCATTAAAAACCACACTATATTTATATAACCATAATATTAAAATATTAAATCAGTTTAAATAAAAAACCTTTAAAAAAATACCTAATGACTTAATATGAAAAATATAAATTTGTAACATTAAAAGCAACTTGATATTTTATTTATTATTCTGAGGCTCAGTCTGACCTCTTTAGTTTCATGAACGGAGGTCATACACGGTTTAATAAACACGGTAAAATAAAGTAAACCGTGAACAATATATTTTGGGTGAACTTGCATGAAATTACGAGAATAAACGAACACAGTTTCAGTTGTTTTAGTTCAACAAACTAAATGAAAAGGAGAAATTCTTATTTTATTTCAAGTAATTGAAAGGGTTTTAATTTTCTTTGAATAGTTTTCTTGAAGTTTACATTTATTTAGTTTTAGTTATTTTAGTACTTCAGCTTAAACTCATTGAAAAAGAGACATTTTGCTTGGCTGAAATAAGTGTTTTTTCATACATTTTTGTTTATTAATGTAATTTTATTTTCGAATAATGACTTTTTAATGGGTTTAGCATTGATTTTAGTTAACAATAATACCCACGACGGCTTTTGTAATTCTAAATCTAGTAAGTTTAGTATTGTCCTGGTCGAGTCCTAAATCAAGGCATTGTAAGAGTGCACCTCCAGGATGTGATGTAAGAGCGTGATGCGGCTCTTGTTGGCTTTGGTTTCGGTGAGTTTCAGCAGGGAGTTGATCTTGAATCCCTCTGCGTTTCCGGTGTGGCTTCCCTGGAAAATAAGACACATTGACCAAATGAGGAGCTAAGACACTGTACGTTTCCGGGCTGATCTGGACCACAGACGCCTCCTGATCCGAATACACTTCATCAGCCGCAGACCATCACTGATGCACAGCCGCACCGATTTAACAACATTAACATGAAGAAAATATAATTACAGTAAAACTACACTTCTCTTCTTAAATATGGAGAACTCAAACACCACATTTCACATAAAGCTTATGGATTTAATAATAATAATAGAAGTCAGGCATTGTTTTTGTCTCTTCGGAGGAAGATTCAGACTTGTTTTGTACTCGCATCTTTTAATGTTCATCCAAGCTCATTTAATAAGAGACTTTTCTTTGGACTTTTCGTTGGATTGTTTGACTACTCAAAAGAGAAAATAGCTATATATATATATATATATATATATATATATATATATAATTTGTCAAATAAAATATTCAATTTCATACATTTGTGTTTCCCGCAAGCTTTTTTTGGTTAACTAGGCAACATCACTTACAAAAATTACCATAGTAAATTTTTTTTTAAAACTTAATTAACCATCGTAACCACAAATGAACCATGGTTTTGCTACACTAACCATAGTATTTATAGTAAAACTGTTTATTCAAAAAAACAAAACATGGTTACTACACTTGTTTACTAAAACCAGTTAATTGTCTTAATGGATTTGTATTAATGTATACGCCTACTTTTTCTTTTTTCATTGTTTTGTTTTTAGAACTGTAGCCCTACTGCCTTAATGTATTGTTTTATAATAACAATATTTACATTTATGCATTTAGCAGATGCGTTTATCCAAAGCTTACAGTGCATTCAGGTTATACATTTTTTTGTTCCCTGGGAATAATAATATTATTACATTTATATAGTGATTTCTGGGTACTCAAAGCGCTTTACATGGAAGTGGACCATCTCAACCACCTGCAGTTTTCTACTCTTTTATAAAAAACTAAGAAATCAGAAAAAACATTTGAGAACATATGACGAGCTGTTGAGCTGCAGCTCATGTTAGATCAAATAAACAATAGAGAAATGATTGTTGTATGTGATTGTATTAGTCTATAGAGTGATAGTTGATGTAAAAAGAGCAGATGAACACAAAACATCAGAATATCATACAGTTAACGAAGGTAAACGTCATCATTCAGCTGAACTGTGCTCGTGTTTTAAACACTTCGTCTCTTATATGTTCTTACTCCACGCGTGTGTTAACTGTGCGTCCTTCAAAGCAGCTATTTCTGTAACTTCTTCTCAGGTAAAATCAATGGAGTGTCCTATTTCAGATGTGGCCAACATTACAACAGTGGTTATACACACACACAGACACACACACACACACACACACACACACACACACACACACAAAATTATTGCTAGGGACAGTTTAGTAATCACTGGATATTGGAATGATACACGTCATAGCATCTCTACTAAATTGCTTTGATGAAGATTTCTTTAATTGTGATAACTTTATGAATTGTGATTCTTACATAGTTGAGAAAGTTTCCAACGTCGAGGATGAGTTTGCAGAAACTGGGCAGCAGTGAACTTTTCCTGAGATCTGCGGGCGACACACTTCATTGAGTTAAAAAAAATCATTTTTTGGGTGCATTCATTAATTTTGCAAGAATATTAATTCTGTATGCAGTAATAAATAATGCACATCAAACGAAAATGTGTGAAAAACCTTAAATGCATTGATGTTTAAAAAATTTGTGTAAAAATTTGTGTGAATTTTTTTTCCCCAGTGAACTTTAAATTTGTGAAACGTAAATTTAAACATAAAATAAACAAATTAAATAAATAAAATACCTGAAACAAAATAAACAAACTAAACCAATGCACAGAACAAAAAAACTAAAATATTTTTTGTTTTGTTTTTTAAATATATGAATAAAATACACAAACAAAACAAATACAAAACCAATACATTATTAATGGATAAATACAATTCAAAACAAAATAAAACGATAATAAATACAAATCATTAATTCAAACAAATAAATAAATTAAATAAATAAATAAATAAAATGCCTGAAACAAAATAAATACAATAAACAAACTAAACCAATGCACAGAACAAAAATAAAATACAAGCAAAACAAATAAAAAAACTAAAATATATGAATAAAATAAATACACAAAACAAATAAAACCAAATTAGCTAAACAAATAAATGGATTAAATAGAAAAAAACAATAGATATACAAAATAAAATACACAAACAAAAAAATTATAATACAAAAACAACATTATTAATGGATAAATAATATTATAACCAAAATAAATCATTAATCAAACAAATAAAATAACGTGATCTTTCCTGTAGCTCAACTGGTAGAGCATGCGCTAGCAACGCTAAGATCATGGGTTCGATTCCCAGGGAAAGCAAGAGCTGATCAAATGTAGAAACTGTAACTTGAATGCAATGTAAGTCACTTTGGATAAAAGCGTCTGCTAAATGCGTAAATGTAAATGATCTCACATGTTGCACCAGAATCTCACTGAACGAGTGGAGTCTTAAACTCAGCTGAAGATGGTTAAAGCAGCAGCGGTCAGGCGTGGCTTGTACTCACCCGCACAGGCCGTCTCCACCAGCTCCACCTTGGGCTCCAGCACCTCCAGCACAGACTGCGTCTCCTCACACAGCAGCATGCATTCAATCCTCAGCTGGTAACTGATGACAGACCAAACAAACTCAGTCCTCCGTAATGACTGCCTCGTGCACAAAACCAGTCAGAGGTGAGCTTTCCAGTGATGCATGGTTAGTTATGATCGGACAATATTTGAAAATCTGGAATCTGAGGGAGCAAAAAAAATCTAAATATTGAGAAAATCATCTTTAAAGTTGTTCAAATGAAGTTCTTAGCGATGCATATTACTAATCAAACATTATGTTTTGATATATTTGCGGTAGGAAAATGTACTAAATATCCTTCATGGAGCATGATCTTAATATCCTAATGATTTTTGGCATAACATAAAAATGTATAATTTTGACCCATACAATGTATTGTTGTCTATTGCTACAAATATCCTTATGACTGCGTCTGTGCTCCAGGGACACATCGTATCAGAAGAATGTGGAATTAGTGTTTTAGTCACACTTTACCAGGGTACAGCCAGCAGCGAGAGGTAAAAGCGGTCCACGTTGGCCAGTTTGTCTGGATCTCCTTGAAAGGATTTTAAGTTGTCGATCTGGAGAAGTTAAAGTAAAACACTCAACTGACCAGATCAGATTTACTCCGATGCACGTCAAAATGACAGAAATCACTGATCGTGAGCGTCCTTTTCATTTGCATCACGGTCTATGAATGTGAAATACTTACTAATCATCATATTTTACAGGAAAGTACCTCGTGTTTTTCCGGAAGCAGTTTCAGAAGCTGTTGCAGGGACTCGACGTCGAATTTGGAACAATCTCCTTTCTGCAGCATCGAGACAAACTCTTGATTTGAGCTGTTTGTGAGAGAAAAACACATCATCTTAAACGCCTCGTCACAACGTCACACAAACACACGCTAACGACCCAAACCCTCGGATCTTACCACTTAAACTGCTTCAGAAAGATGTTCAGGTTCAGGTTCTTCTTGGGGTCAATGAAGGAAATCTGAGAAATAGGAGAATATTCTTCAATGTTTAGTTGTGACTTCTTCAGTGTTTATACTACAGGCCCTATTAAACCACTGTTATTTGCACAAATTTCATTTTTCATAGAATAATATATTTTTTTTCAGGATTATTTTTTTCCATTACATTTTTTCTCGTTAAATTATAGGTTAAATAAAATGTTAAGTAATCAAAAAGCATGTATAATTAATTGTAATCATAGGACATAACACAATTTGGCGATTTATTAAATATGTTTAACAAATTAAATTTTTACATTCCAATTAAAACCATTTTATTTTGACAAATTAATTTTTTCTCATCGTAATTTTGCAGGATTCTTTTTATTAAACCACTGTTATTTTCACAAATTGCATTTAGATTTTTTTCATAGAAAAATTTGATTTTTTTCAGGACAATTACAATTTAAGTAATCAATTTAATCAAGTAATCAATTTAAGTAATCAAAAAGCATGTGTAGTTAATTGTAATCATAGGACAGAACACAATTTAACGATTTATTAAATGTTTAACAAATTAATTTTGTACATTCCAATTAAATCATTTTATTTTTTGACAAATTCAGTTTTTTTCATAGAAAAATGTGTTTTTTTTCAGGATTATTTTTTTTCCATTACAAAGTAATCAAAAAACATGTGAAATTAAATTGTAATCATAGGACATAACACGATTTAACAATTTATTAAATGTTTAACAAATTACGTTTTTACATTCCAATTAAAACATTTAATTTTTTGACAAATTCAGTTTCTCATCTTAATTTTGCAGGATTCTTTTGACATATTTTCAAGACTCCGTTTTAAAGGTTAAATAAAATTTTAGTAATCAAAAAGCATGTGTAATTAATTGTAATCCTAGGAGACATAACACAGTTTGGCGATTTATTAAATGTTTAACAAATTACATTTTTACATTCCAATTAAAACCATTTTATTTTGACAAATTCAGTTTTTTCTCATCGTAATTTTGCAGGATTCTTTTTTTCTATTTACATATTTTCAAGACTCTGTTTTAAAGGTTAAATTAAATTTGAGTAATCAAAAAGCACGAGTAATTAATTATAATCACGAGACTTCTGCAATTTAACAACTTTAACAAAAATGACATTTTTCATTTCGATGAAATGCATTTATTAGATTTTTTCTCAAATTCTGTTTTTACCCCAAAATTCTATGCTTTTTAAAAATAATTTCAAAAATCAGAATTCAACGTTTTGTTTAAAAACTCTAAACATTACTTCTGCATTCATGTCCTGGATTAAACACATCTAAGCTTGATAACAGCCCAAAGGTATTATTATTATTATAATTGACTGATTAAATGTAAGCATTTAACATTAAAAGGTGATGCATGCTTAAATTAAAAAGGCTTAATAATGGTAAAAATGGCTAATGTTAAAATCCATTGACGATCACACAGAATATGAAAAACCTGGATTCCACACACAATATCAGCACAATAACCCCCTCAGTAAAGCATCATCGAACTATGGTTGTATATAGTCACGATCACACAGCACCTCCTTCAGCTCTTTCTTGAGCGGCGCGGACGGACTCTTGTCTTTGGGTTCGGCCAGCGGCAGACAGAAGAGCTGCTCGATGCTGCTGTAGTTCGGCTCCGGCGGAGAATCGCTCGTGACAGACGCCCATATCGAAGGACCATCTATGAAAGAGCATCGATCAAACATATGCACACAGAAACACAAGAGCTGGTAGAAAGCATGATTTAATGAACGCTTCGGAGACTCGGTTCAGTTTGAAGCACTTTGCGGTTACATTATCCATGTGCAGAAATAATCATACTTTTGGACAGACAGGAATTCTAATTCAAATCTACAAATATTTCTAGTCATTTGACACTCTCAATGTACTTTTTGATGTTTTAATACAATACAATAAATCTTTACAGCCACATCAGATTCAAATTAATTTGAATTATTTATTCAGTTATTTTGCTTTGAAGTAATTCAGATAAACTTGCTCCTAAACAACTCAAAACCACACAAACTGTGTTGATCATTTTACATCCAGTCTTTTAGAAATAATGAATGGTCCGGCAGACTTATTTTAGTATCATTGATACACATACGGACAATAAATGTATAACCTGAAAGCACTGTAAGTTGCTTTGGATTAAAGCGTCTGCTAAATGCATAATTTTGATACGCTATCAGAGTTTTATTATTTAATTTTAGTTGAAGTTTACATATTTAAATATGAATTTTAAGTTTAGTACATTAACTTAAGCTAAACAAAAATAAGAAATGTTATTTATAAAAGTTACATGACAAAAGTAATTGACATGTTTGCCACTTTTTTAAATACATTTTTTAGGAGTAATTTAAAATCTATATATTTGCAACTAGCAAAAAATTACTTTATTTTTGTTGCTATTTTGAATTAGATTTTATTTTTATGCTTTATGTTTTTTTAAGTTAACGTAACATTTTAGTTAAATAGTCATGTTTGTCACTTTTATAACTTTGTTAATTTTTTAAATGTCTAAATATTTGCAACTAGCTTAAAAAACCTCTGCATTTTTTTATTTTAATTAATATTTTGAATTAGATAAAAAAAAATATATATTATTTTTTTAATTTTGAGTTTGTCTTTATTTATTTTATTTTGAATTGTATTTTATTTCAATTAATGTAATTTTATTTCAAATAATGATTTGACATGGTTTTAGCTTTAGTTAATGAGATCACATATAGAGATTCTCCTGTGTTTGGCACAGTGCCAGCGCTGCGTGTTCTCAGTTCACGTGTTCTCTGGGAACCGCAGCAGCGTTCCTCACGGATCTCACCGGTGACGGCTCTGGAGTTCAGCTTCTGCCAGTTGAGCTTCTTCATCCGGAGCGTGGGATGCGGCCCGCTCTTCACCGGCGCCGAGTAACACTGGCCAAACGGGTAAAAGGTCTGGGCCACGATCACATCACCCGCTCCTGGAGGAGGAGGAGGAGCAGGAGGGCCGTTTAGACCTGAACCGGGCAGAGGAGGAGGAGGAGGCACACCCATGCCAGGTAAGGGTGGAGGTGGTGGAGGACCTGCAGAAGCCATTCCAGGCAGAGGAGGAGGAGGAGGAGGCAGACCCATGCCAGGTAAGGGTGGAGGTGGTGGAGGACCTGCAGAAGCCATTCCAGGCAGAGGAGGAGGAGGCGGCGGCATTGGTGCTCCTGGTAAAGGAGGAGGAGGAGGTGGAGGAGGAGGTCCAGCTCCTGTTTTGAGAGGCACTGCTGAGATGGGAGGAGAAGCCATGCTGGACAGAGGAAGAGGAGGAGGAGCAGGTCCGGTCTTTGTGGAGTTGCGCGGAGGTTCCTGGTTTTGGGCTGGTTTGCAGGAACACTCCAGTGTGTGGTCTTTGGTCTCCGTCTGAACGGATCGATTCTTTCTTCTGGTGCTGTCGACCTCATAAGAGCCTTTGGACGATTCCTTCGAGAAGACGAGACGCTGCAGGATCTTCTCACTCGAGTCCATCTCAGCTGAACCATAAAGAGAGAGAAATCACATTTCATCAGTGCATTACAGGCTAAATTCAATCTTACAAATAAATAAACACACCAGAAAATGAGTACAAATAAATGTTAACTATTTAACTTCGGTTTTGTTCCTTATACAATGGTTTATAAAAAAAATTACTTAAGGAAATACATTTAAATGTATTAATAAATAAGTAAATAAGTGAAATAAAAATTCAAAAGTAATTAAGTAAATAATTAAATAAGAGTGAAGTATATAATATAATTAAGTAAATGAATATACAAGAAAATAAACATTGAAGAAAAAAAATAAGTATAAGACCATAAATGAAGAATAATTAAATAAATAAACAAATGTAAATAAATTACAATGAATAAAGTAAATAACTAAACATAATATATTAGTAAATACATTATATGTTATATATAAATAAATAATAAATTAAGTAAATAAGAAATGAATATACATAAATAAACAAGCAAATATAAAAGACAACAAGTACATGATTAAGTATACACGCAAATAAAGTTAATATATTGGTAAATAATAAGTAAACAAGTGGATTAATATATGTAAATTTAACAAGAAAAAGCAAGCAAGTAAATGTATAAGGAAATAAGACTAATTAAATAAGCAATTATCAAATTAAATAAATGTGTAAATCGCATTTGTACATTAAATTAACATAAGTAACAAGTAAAGTACATTTATATATGCAAATAAGAAAGTAGATATATAAACAAATAAGTAAATCAAGTATTTAAGTAAAAAAAAAAACAAGCAAGTGACGCATGAGTAAATAAATATAAGACCATGAATAAAAATAAGTAGAAGTAAATAAATAAATGCCATGGTATTGAATGATTGCTGTATGTCACAGTATATTGTAAGTGTTCAGTGTTTAATCAGACCGTACTCTCTGAGACACAGAGAGAGTACGACACAGAAGCACAGTTCACCGCACGGGTCAGTGTTTAATCAGACCGTACTCTCTGAGACACAGAGAGAGTATGACACAGACACAGAAGCACAGTGAGACACAGAGAGAGTACGACACAGAAGCACAGTTCACCGCACGGGTCAGTGTTTAATCAGACCGTACTCTCTGAGACACAGAGAGAGTACGACACAGAAGCACAGTTCACCGCACGGGTCGGTGTTTAATCAGACCGTACTCTCTGAGACACAGAGAGAGTATGACACAGAAGCACAGTTCACCGCACGGGTCAGTGTTTAATCAGACCGTACTCTCTGAGACACAGAGAGAGTACGACACAGAAGCACAGTTCACCGCACGGGTCGGTGTTTAATCAGACCGTACTCTCTGAGACACAGAGAGAGTACGACACAGAAGCACAGTTCACCGCACGGGTCGGTGTTTAATCAGACCGTACTCTCTGAGACACAGAGAGAGTACGACACAGAAGCACAGTTCACCGCACGGGTCGGTGTTTAATCAGACCGTACTCTCTGAGACACAGAGAGAGTACGACACAGAAGCACAGTTCACCGCACGGGTCGGTGTTTAATCAGACCGTACTCTCTGAGACACAGAGAGAGTACGACACAGAAGCACAGTTCACCGCACGGGTCGGTGTTTAATCAGACCGTACTCTCTGAGACACAGAGAGAGTATGACACAGAAGCACAGTTCACCGCACGGGTCGGTGTTTAATCAGACCGTACTCTCTGAGACACAGAGAGAGTACGACACAGAAGCACAGTTCACCGCACGGGTCGGTGTTTAATCAGACCGTACTCTCTGAGACACAGAGAGAGTATGACACAGAAGCACAGTTCACCGCACGGGTCGGTGTTTAATCAGACCGTACTCTCTGAGACACAGAGAGAGTATGACACAGAAGCACAGTTCACCGCACGGGTCGGTGTTTAATCAGACCGTACTCTCTGAGACACAGAGAGAGTATGACACAGAAGCACAGTTCACCGCACGGGTCGGTGTTTAATCAGACCGTACTCTCTGAGACACAGAGAGAGTATGACACAGAAGCACAGTTCACCGCACGGGTCGGTGTTTAATCAGACCGTACTCTCTGAGACACAGAGAGAGTATGACACAGAAGCACAGTTCACCGCACGGGTCGGTGTTTAATCAGACCGTACTCTCTGAGACACAGAGAGAGTATGACACAGAAGCACAGTTCACCGCACGGGTCGGTGTTTAATCAGACCGTACTCTCTGAGACACAGAGAGAGTATGACACAGAAGCACAGTTCACCGCACGGGTCGGTGTTTAATCAGACCGTACTCTCTGAGACACAGAGAGAGTATGACACAGAAGCACAGTTCACCGCACGGGTCGGTGTTTAATCAGACCGTACTCTCTGAGACACAGAGAGAGTATGACACAGAAGCACAGTTCACCGCACGGGTCGGTGTTTAATCAGACCGTACTCTCTGAGACACAGAGAGAGTATGACACAGAAGCACAGTTCACCGCACGGGTCGGTGTTTAATCAGACCGTACTGTACGAGACACAGAGAGAGTACGACACAGAAGCACAGTTCACCGCACGGGTCAGTGTTTAATCAGACCGTACTCTCTGAGACACAGAGAGAGTATGACACAGAAGCACAGTTCACCGCACGGGTCGGTGTTTAATCAGACCGTACTCTCTGAGACACAGAGAGAGTATGACACAGAAGCACAGTTCACCGCACGGGTCGGTGTTTAATCAGACCGTACTGTATGAGACACAGAGAGAGTATGACACAGAAGCACAGTTCACCGCACGGGTCAGTGTTTAATCAGACCGTACTCTCTGAGACACAGAGAGAGTATGACACAGAAGCACAGTTCACCGCACGGGTCGGTGTTTAATCAGACCGTACTCTCTGAGACACAGAGAGAGTACGACACAGAAGCACAGTTCACCGCACGGGTCGGTGTTTAATCAGACCGTACTCTCTGAGACACAGAGAGAGTACGACACAGAAGCACAGTTCACCGCACGGGTCGGTGTTTAATCAGACCGTACTCTCTGAGACACAGAGAGAGTATGACACAGAAGCACAGTTCACCGCACGGGTCAGTGTTTAATCAGACCGTACTCTCTGAGACACAGAAGCACAGTTCACCGCACGGGTCAGTGTTTAATCAGACCGTACTCTCTGAGACACAGAAGCACAGTTCACCGCACGGGTCGGTGTTTAATCAGACCGTACTCTCTGAGACACAGAGAGAGTATGACACAGAAGCACAGTTCACCGCACGGGTCAGTGTTTAATCAGACCGTACTGTATGAGACACAGAGAGAGACTCACAGCTCTGAGCGATCAGCGAGGCTCGGTTAGCCAGCGCCTCCAGCGCCTGCCAGATATCCGCTCGCTCCGGACCCAGCAGCAGCAGCGCCTGTAAGACGGACAACAGCTGCAGAGACGACGGGAAACTGCTGACCTGTGAACACACGGACCGATCAGCACAGGAATCCATCTGCACTCAAATATACAGCGATGATTAGAGCACTCAGCAGCTGATAAACATGCTCTCAAGTCACTTATTTCTATCTTTTGCTGTAATGTGTCAGTGGGAAATATCAGTTTACATTTCCAAACATTCATTTAGCCATTAATTGTAATAATCCAGTGATATTTTTCTGTTTGCACAAGCAGTCTGACACACAGAGATCTGATCTCATCATCAATGACATTTAGTCATGTATCAGATGCTTTTCTCCAAAGTGACTTACAAACGAGGACAATAGAAGCACTCAGAATCAACAAAAGAGCAATGACAGGCAAGTACTCAGCTTAACAGTACACTAGCACGTTTTTTATTATATAATAAATAGAAAACCGATAGAATAGAATAGAGCAAGCTAGTGTTAGAGGCCTTTTTCGTTGCTTTTTGTTAATTGTATAATAAATAAAATGGATAGAATACAAAAGCATAGAGAAGCTATTGTTAGTTTTTTCATACAAAGAAACAAGCAGTTAGTAAGTCTAAAAGGGGCAAGTGTTTTTGTTTAGAATAGAATTAGAATAGATAGTGTTAGAGTTAAAGGGTCAAATAAACATGAAGAAACAGAACAAACTGAGACAGACTAAATCCAGAAGAACTGTGTCTGAACTTGTGTAAAAATGCTGTAAAAGGAGGATGCTGTCAAAAACAATGTCATAAACTGATTTTCTTTATCCATGAACTTAACGTTTGGTGTGAGCATCCTTTGTGTTTAAAGCAGCGTTTGCCCTCGGTGCACTTGAGCTTCAGGACACATTACAGCAAAAGATAGAAATAACTGACTGATGGAAATACTAGTGTTAGAAACATTTTGCCCATCACTGTATATGGGAGAAAGATCAAATTGATTTTTCAAGCATCAAAATGATACATTTAATACAGCTGTGTCCCGTTTCATTTCATTTTTCTGCTAAGCAAAAATAAAATTGGCTATCAAACATTTCTACCATGACTTACAGAAGAAAACAGCTAAAAATGTAATTCAGTGTAACACTTTATATAGCACACAAATATCCTGTCAGGCATATTTACAACAAGAATTATTAGATGACATTAAAAGGCTCAACATACTAATAAACTGTCTTTGCCACTATACTGGCAAAACAAATCATAAGACATAGAATGCAGAAAATATAAACTGAAAACAGAATTTAGGGAAAAATAAAAAGCATTCCCTGCAGCACTAAATGTTAAGTTTGTGAACAAACAAGTTGTTTACATTCATTCTCCAGGTCAGACAAACATGTGGAAAGCATTTCCTTCCACATTAATAGTAAACGACCAAAAAAAAAAAATCATATAGTACTAATATTTATATATAATAATATGATGGCTGATCCCTTGCTGCTCACCTTGTTAAACAGAGATGTGAAGACTTCCTGATGATTGCTCATATCAATTCCTCCATAAAGCCCGAGGAGTTCGTCCTCATCCTCAGCCATGGCCTCTTCAAACGCCTCACACTGGATGATCAAGTCTTCATCATCTTCTTCTCTAAAACACAGCACGCACAGAGACAGACAGACACACGCACACACACACACACACACACACACACACACACACAGAGAGAGACACACACACACACAGAGACAGACAGACACACACAGAGACAGACAGACACACAGACAGAGAGACACAGACAGCACACAGACACACGCACACAGACACAGACACACACGCACACACACACACACACACACACACACACACACACACACACAGACACAGAGCACACACACACACACACACACACACACACACACACACACACACACACACACACACACACACACACACACACACACACACACACACACACACACACACACACACACACACACACACACACACACGCTTGATGCATGTTTAATTTCCTTTGCTCAGTGTACATTTCTACATTGTTTTTCTGTGCACACTTGCACACATTTCAATGAATTAAACAAACTCACCTTAACTTCGGAAGCAGTTGAAGCAGCTGTAATCCTGGTAGATGAAAATAAACATAAAGTCCATGAATGTACCATAAAACATCTAGTGCTCTGTTGGAAAGCTCAGTTGTGTTAAAGCACAAAACAGGAGGCGTGTGCTTGAGTGACAAACAGGTGAATGCAATTAGGACTTGATTACTTCTGTTAGCACTTGCATACTAACCACACTACTCATACTAGTTTTGCAGTATGCACTATGTATATTGTGCACAGTTCAGATGACCTACTAAAATGGTCCAAATGTGCAATCTACAGATGTGCTATTTTAGTACCATTGAGGTACTATTTTAGATTTTATTAACAAGTGTTCAAAATAGCATACTTGCATGCTACTCATACTATTTTTGCAGTATGCAATATGAATATCATGCACAATAGGTTGCACACCTAGATGACCTACTAAATTGGTCAAAATGTGCTATATACAGTAAGAAACGAGTTTCTTTACTCAGTAAATGTGATCAGACTGCAATTTACATAAAAAAAACAAATTTATTTTCCAGGAAAAAACTCGAAATGAACACAAAATTATAGCATAGTACTGTTTGAATGGTTGCACGCTGCATGCTGTTTCATATTCTATTTTTAGTAAATAGCAGGCAGCATTAAGTGTACACTGTGCAGTATGCAGTAAGTAGTATGCTAGTATTCCAAGCTAAGGACGTTTTGATTAAAGACTGTGTTCAAAATATCATTCTTCTATATTACTCATACTATTTTTGCATCTACTAAATTGGTCAAAATGTACAATACACAATAAGCCACAACAGTTTTTACTCATTATGTGATCAGACTGCAATTTACAGAAATAACACTACATTAAAGCATACTCATGTCTCAATAGTTGCACACTGCATACTGTTTCATATACTATTTTTAATTAAAAGTAGGCAGTATTCAGTGTACACTGTACAGTATGCAGTAAGTAGTATGCTAGTATTCTATCAAAATAAAAGCATACTAACTTCTAATTGTTTGTGCATTGCCTGCTATATTTAATAACCAGTAAGCAGTATTCAGTGTACACTGTGCAGTATGTGTAGTACTGCTACACATGTAGTATGTAGTATGTAGTATGCTAGTATTCTGGAATAAAAGCTGTGTTCAAAACAGCATACTTGCATGTTACTCATACGTTTTCTGCAGTATACAGTTTAATGTACTATTCAAAATATTACAGGCAATTGTAGACAGTACAAAGTGCATAGTATGCAGTATGTAGGTTTGACGTACCGATGAACTCCTTGCGCATCTTGTCTCTCTGGCGCAGGTCGTCGGCGCTGAAGATCAGGGCGTTTATGACGCTCAGAAGGGTCACCATGTAAGGCACATTATCAGTGGATTGGAGTTCATTCATAATCACACTGAATCGATACTGCTGCATCTTCACAGACTGTTGGACAGACACAACACTGATGTCATGCAGACTTTATATTAACATAATCAAACTTAGTGCTTTAAAAACTATTTGATCAAATATGCATGCATAAGATTTCACAAAACAGCTATGGTTTAAGTTTAGTTAGTATAACTACCACAACTCATTTTCTTAGTATTTTTGTCCTAATATAAAATACCTAAACATTCTTAAATCAAGGCGCATTTACTTGAGACGGAAAATGACAAGATATTAAGTTTTGTTTTTAAATAAATAAATAAATACATAAATTACAGTGAGTTTATCTGCCAAATAAACTTAATTCAACAAAACAAGACTCTCATTAGTGCATTACAGAGCAAACGAAATGTAGTTCATAAATAAATAAAGTACATAAGCAGATAGATATGTAAAACTATATGTAAATAGGTAAGTAAATAAGTAAAGAGATATGTACATAAATAAGCAAATATTAGTGCTGTCAAACGATTAATCACATCCAAAATAAAAGGTTTGTTTACATAATATATGCGTGTATATTTATTATGTATATATAAATACACACTCATACAGTACATATTTGGAAATATTTACATGTATATACATTTATATTCTTGTATTGTATATTATATATAAATATATTTAATATATAAACATTTTTCTTAAATATATACATGCATGTGTTTGTATAAATAAATATATATACACTCTACACACATATTATGTAAACAAAAACTTTTATTTTGGATGCGATTAATCGTTTGACAGCACTAGTAAGTATATAAGTAAATACAAATAAAAATAATATATGCCAACTGGGTGAGAAAGAAAATGTTCATGAAAACAAAAAATATTTTAAGTATTTTAAGTAAATATAAGTAAGTAAATAAATAAATATGCCAGCAAGCAATTCAACATTAAAGTAAATGTATCTTGATTAAAGAACATTTAGATATTTGTACTGAAAACCAGACAAAATGTAAAAATATTTTTTTTTGTGTGCAAAATCTCACTTTGGCAGAAAGAATAAAACCCCTCAGTCTGTGTAGACGCTACAGCGTGTGACGTTGTGTGTATTTATCCTCATGCAGTCACACACTGATATATTAAGAGACGAATCCATCACAAACGGTCACAGGAGACGCATGTTATCTGTCAATTGTTACGTTCCCGTTTTATAATTAATCTAGGGGAGGAATACGTAACAAAGTGAAAGGAAAGTCCACATGGAGCTTCTCATCCCAGCCCCAGCCCTAAAGAACACCGCCAAACACTAAAACATCCACTACAAAGTGTTCCTGTGTGGCTCAGTGGTAGAGCATTGCGTCAGCAGCGCAAAAGGTTGTGGGTTCAATTCCCAGGGAACACACATACTGATTAAAAATGTATAGTCTGAATGCAATTGTAAGTCGCTTTGGATAAAAGCGTCTGCTAAATGCATAAATGTAAATGTACAAATTTGATTTATGACATAAAGGAACCACATAAACAAAGCAAATAGGCTTCAGGAGGAGGCCAAAACAACAAACAAAACTCCATTTTAAATCTAACTTACCTAACACAAGAAAAAAAGACAATAACACTTGCTTAACTACCTAACTTACCCCAAAACAGAATTGACAAAAGAAAACGACACCCTCCGCCCTACAAATGATCAAATAATCAATTGAACAAATATTAAAGAAAGGACTATCAAAAAGTCAACATTTAAATGGAACTCTAGCACAGACTGACATTAAACATCAGTTAACAGACAACAACAACTAGCAACACTTGTCTGGGGCTGCAGAGAAGGTCCATGTGGAGAGAGAGAGATGGCTCAAGCTTCCTCCTTTCCTCTCTCTCTCCAGGTGTGTAAAAGACACTTAAAACGCTCTTTCAATCCCTTACCACAGCCAGATGGAGGAGCATGACTCATACACTCATACGAACACTTGCCTTGTAATGGTCCAGAGCGTCTAAAGCCAGTCTGTGTCCCTCAGAGGAGAACATGCTGAGGGCCGCCAGCAGCTCAAACACCTGCTTCTTCACCATGGTGTTGGACGTGTCCAAAGCTGGAGGGAAAGGGAAAGGAAAGGCAGTGTCTTTAGCGTCCTCCTCCATCAGTTTAGCTTCCTCCTCCATCGCTTTGTCCCTTTCCACTTTTAGGAGCTAATTTTTGGGAGACGTAATGTGAACTTTGTACTTCTGATGGTAACAAAACAGCCGAAGCATGTGATAGGTGTGAAGATTGTGCAATGCAGATACTGTGAGCAATGCTTTGGAGGAATGGGAATGTATCTTGTCTACTGGACAATGCACGGTTTTAAAGGAGCAGTTCTTTCAGATGCAGAAACAGCGATTGCATGACTTCGACAGGGTTGGTTTTGGATTGTGAACATGTGCATTATCAGAAGAGAAGAGTGAAAGACATTCACGCGGGTTTGGGAAATGATTTTTGGGTGAACTATTCCTTTAACCCTGTAAAGCCTGACTAATTAAACTATAGTGAATATTTTTTATATGTAACAGTTTATTTGAATCCTTAGACAATATATATATTATACAATATATATATATATATATAAACAGTAGTCAATATTTGAAGTGGATAAAAATCTGTCATAAAAGTTCCACAACCAAAATGCGTTCTTGTCTTAGGATGACTTTGATTCACTTTTTTGATCCACTTCAAATGTTGACTACAGTATATATATATATATATATATATATATGTGTTTTTTGTTGAGCATCATATTTTATTTAGCTTTTAGGGGTCATAATGTTGAGATGAAAAGTTGAAATTATCACCTATTAAGCCATATTTCTAATATAAAAGTCATAATTATGACACGGTCAATTTTGAGATAGAAATTATGACATGAGTGAATGAGATAAAAAGCCATAATTATGAGATAAAATTACATAATTATGAGATAGTAAGTGAACATTATGATATCATTATGACTTTTTATCACACAATTGACTTATCTCATAATTATGACTTTTTATCTCATAATGATGACTTTTTATCTCATAATTTTGACTATATTATTTGTAGAAAGTTTGACTTTCTATCTCATAATATGAATTGTTATCTCATAAGTTTTTGACTTATGAGATAGAAATCAAAATTATGACATAAGTTTATCTCATAATTATGACTGTGTCAAACTTCATAGTAAAAAATTGTGAGTCTGTTTATCATTTTCATAATTATGGATTTTTAATCACATAATCGACTTGTGTAATTTGACTATTATCTTGTGCTTCTTTTTATCTCATAATTATGGATTTTTAATCTCATAATTGACTTATGTCATAATTTTGACTTTATCTCATAATTGACTTGTCATAATTTTGACTTTATCTCATAATCGACTGTGTCATAGTTTTGACTGTTTATCTCATAATTATGACTTTTTAATCTCATAATTGACTTATGTCATAATTTTGACTTTATCTCATAATCGACTTGTCATAATTTTGACTTTTTATCTCATAATTATGACTTTTTATCTCATAATCGACTTGTCATAATTTTGACTATATTATCTTGTAAGTTTGACTTTCTATCTCAAAATGAATTATCTCATAATTGACTTGTCATAATTTTGACTTTTTATCTCATAATTATGACTTTTTATCTCATAATCGACTTGTGTCATAATTTTGACTATATTATTTTGTAAGTTTGACTTTCTATCTCATAATTATGACTTTTTATCTCATAATTCACTTATGAGATAGAAAGTCAAAATTATGACATAAGTAAATTATGAGATAAAAAGTTATAATTATGAGATAGAAAGTCAAAATTACGACATAAGTAAATTATGAGATTAAAAGTCATTAATTCTGACTATAAAACAATCCTTTGAAATTATATTTTTTGGGAATGGAATGGATTATTGACACTTTAGAAAAAATATGTACAACTTTTTTTTAATGAGCGTTATATTTAATGCATCAGGATTTTATGGCTTATATCGTGAGAATATGGAGGAGGAAACGACTCTGTTTTATTCAGAGACTCAAACTAAGCAAAAATATAGTTTTGCTAGAGGCTTTTGCATATCAAATATGATCCAGTAGGATTTATAGGCTTGAAATAAGCTACCCTGCGACAGCTTGCGCACGTATCCCTCATTATCCACGATGAAGTGAATCCCGGCGGACGAGTTCATCACGGCTCTCACGCAGTTCACACACGTCAGCTGCAGCAAGGTGTCTGCGATTCGAGAGCAGCCGCGTCCCGACAGACGGTCCAGAGCCTCCAGCAGCAGGTCCAGCCCCGAGAGCTCCAGGAACTGCACCATCCAGGCCTGGTCGCTCTTCTCCAGACGCTTCTTCAGGCCCGAGTAGTTGACCACGGTGGGCACCTGCAGCAGACGGATGCACAGCTCGGCGTCTGCGTTCTCCAGATTGGCCTCCAGCGAGCCGTCCAGGTCCTGAGACGAGCCCAGTCGACCTCGCACGGCCGCCCACTTCTTCTGCACGCTGTCTGACTTCCCAGACATGATGATGAAGATGATGAAGATCGAGGGAGGGAGGTGCTGCGAAGGTCAAAAGCAGAGAATTTCATTAAACACACAATACTAATAGTTTTATTTAGATTCTCACAAAAACTCAAATATCTTCTCTACAACCTGCCAAAATAAAAGTCTGGTTTAACTTGAAGAAATTGTGACAGAATGATATAACTACTGTACAGCAAAAAGTACTTCTCAAAGCAATAATTATTATTATTATTTACAATAAACACAATTATTTTTATTTTTATTGTCATAAAATGAGGTGCTGCGGAACAAAACTTGTATACTGTATAAATTAAATCGGATACAATTTTTTTTGTGATATTCCTAATAATAATAATAATAATAATAATAAAATTTATTAAAACGTATTTAGTAAAATTACAATGACATCGCTATTATTATTATATTATTATTATAAGTGTTGTGCAACAGAACTTACCATACCATATTAAACCGTCTTTTTATGATACAAATAATAATAATAATAATAATGATGAAAATGTATTAACAGGTTAAATTAATTTATTATTTTTAATAAAGTGTGGTACAATAGAGCTTGCATACAGTATAAATTAAAACTGTTGATGATAATAATAATAATAATAACAACAAGGATTTCTTTAATAAATTGAATATTATTATTATTAAAAATATCATGAAACCAAGATATTTTTACCTGTTTTAATTTATACAAGTTGTGCAGAACCTTTTTAGTCAAAATAAATATTTTATTTATTGTAAAGTGTTATATTTTCATGTGATTACATTTTAAAAGCTTCATTAAATTGCTAAAGTTTAAAGAATTGATTTATTTAGAAACCATTTTCGATTAAAAATGAATGTTAAAACATAAAACACAGAATTCAGGATCAATAAAAAGAAAAACAGAATTTATAAAATAAAATAGATAAATAATAATAAAACTAATTTCATGGAGCCCTAAATTAAAAGGCAGCTGACTCTTCATTTTCAAGGTCTAACAAACACGCAGAATGTATTTTTTTCCCATTAATGGTATGAAATGAATATCGTAATAAACAGATTATAAATAATATGGAAATAATATAGCCCAAGCTGTACTTTCATAAAAGAGAGACAAATTCTGAGTCATCAGCATGCATTTGGTGCTGCTGGTGAAACATAAAGCAAGCATAAAGACACATGATTTGATGAATAATTAATCTCTTAAAACGCTCACACTGCAAAACATCCAAACTAGGCCTGAAGATGCAGGACGGTCAGAGCGTCTCAGAAACGCATGCATTCAGAGGAAACGAGGGCCGAGTGTCACAGGAAGGAAGGATAAAACAGCAGCTTTAACACGTGTTTAATCCAGAGGAATGGGTGATCAGTTCAGACTTGCAAAACTCAACCCAACATCTGCTCGTCTTTCTCCACGCGGGTTCAGACTGTCCTGGCATGCTTCACTGGGATTCATCAAACGAGCTGTTCTGGGAACAACAGACGCAGAGAGAGGCTTTCAATGGCAAGCGCTGGCTCATTCTAACCACAGACTTGAGTTTTTATAGTAACTCTGAAGATTAAAGGGTCTTTTTAATGCAAAATGAATGTCAATTCTAAAAGCAAGTTCAGATGCATTCCACATCACTGTAAGTAAACACGCGCTGAAAGCTTTGTCTGAACACACCTTTAAACTCAACAAACACAGGACTCTCTCAGACATCCAGACAGAGACGAGATATCCCATTGATCTCACACACAAACGCCGGTGCAGAAGCTCAGGAAGTCATACGAGTTTAACAGAGGCTACAGAACAAAATATACTTAACGTAAGTTTGCTTTTTGGATGACAAATTAAAAATCTGCATCACTTAAATTAAAGTTGCTGTGTATTATAATGATTTCTGAAGATCATGTGACTCTGAAGACTGGAGTAATGATGCTGAAAATACAGCTTTGATCACAGAAATAATAGATATTCACATAGAAAACACCTGTTTGAAATTGCAATAATATTTCAATATTTTTACTGTATTTTTGAACAAATAAATGAAGCTTTAGGGAGCATAAAATACTTATTTTTCTATTTCAGGATGCTCACTGACTAAACAGCATTGCAATGTATTATACATCCATCTGTACATTAGGGCTGCAACAAACGATTATTTTGATAATCGATTAATCTAACGATTATTAGAACAATTAATCGACTAATCGTCGATTATTTCACTGATTAATCAGTAGACTTTGATTATTCAGCTTTTGCATTTAGTTAAAATATTAAGTTATACATGAAGAGTTCAGATACAAAAGTAATGTTTTAACCAAGCGGCAACCTCCCGCTCTCTCTCGTGAAACCAACACGGACTTGACTAAAACTGCAGTTCATCGACTGGCCACTGGAGGCTGGCTGCAAAAGGGAGTCAATCCCATAGACCCCCCCCCCCCCCCCCATATTAAAATATCCAACTTTACCGCAGAAAAAAGTATGTTTGCAGCCTGGTGCAAAAAGTGGTTTTGGTCTATATAGCTAATTTTGCCCTTCATGACAACTGTGAAGGGGGTGAATTTTTTTATTACTCATCCGTTTAAATTATATTAAGCCTTAAAGTTCTGCATAACTGAGGGCGTAGCCACTTGAGTGACAGGTGGATTGCCTTTTTGTCCACTTTCGATTATCCGGGAGTGACACGCAGCCAAGATGGAGACGGCCGGGCTCCGCCCACTTTGAGCTTCAAAAATCCTCTTACGGGTGACGTCATGAACACTACGTCCATTTTTTTTTTACAGTCTATGGTTTTAACCCATAAGAATCCAGACCAATTTCTCCTTATAGGAAAATTATGGGGCATAAAAACAGACCAAATGGTCCACTTATAACATGTTTCTGCAGTTGTTTATGAAATACAACCCCTCCTTGTGAAAGATCTGTAATGCTACATATATGTTACATTGGCCGTTTATTTCTCAATTGAAAAAATACATTTTATAATTAATTTTCTAAATAACTGTTTTTTTCTGTTTATATCATTTACATATTTATATATAAATATAAATATTTATATATATTCTGTTTATATATTAACATATATCAAAATGATTACTTTTCTTGGAAGATAAAACAAAACCGTTTTAAGAAGTTATATATAGTTTTTGCATTTTATTTGCTTTGCCATAACAATATTTCAAAACCAAATAACTGTGACCATTACATTTTACAACAACTCTTTTGTAACATATCAAAATTCTACTTTTTCAGGTATCTGGTTTAACCAGAAACTAATGTGTAGTTTTTTAGATTTAGATTAACTCTACTGCGCAGACTCTGGCTCCAAACGAATCTCTACTGCGCAGACTCTGGCTCCAAACTAATCTCTACTGCGCAGACTCTGGCTCCAAACAAATCTCTACTGTGCAGACTCTGGCTCCAAACAAATCTCTACTGCGCAGACTCTGGCTCCAAACGGACCTCTACTGCGCAGACTCTGGCTCCAAACGAACCTCTACTGTGCAGACTCTGGCTCCAAACGAACCTCTACTGCGCAGACACTGGCTCCAAACGAACCTCTACTGCGCAGACTCTGGCTCCAAACGAACCTCTACTGCGCAGACTCTGGCTCCAAACGAACCTCTACTGCGCAGACTCTGGCTCCAAACGAACCTCTACTGCGCAGACTCTGGCTCCAAACGAATCTCTACTGCGCAGACTCTGGCTCCAAACGAACCTCTACTGTGCAGACTCTGGCTCCAAACGAACCTCTACTGCGCAGACTCTGGCTCCAAACGAACCTCTACTGCGCAGACTCTGGCTCCAAACGAATCTCTACTGTGCAGACTCTGGCTCCAAACGAACCTCTACTGCGCAGACTCTGGCTCCAAACAAATCTCTACTGCGCAGACTCTGGCTCCAAACGAATCTCTACTGCGCAGACTCGGGCTCCAAACGAATCTCTACTGCGCAGACTCTGGCTCCAAACGAATCTCTACTGCGCAGACTCTGGCTCCAAACGAATCTCTACTGCGCAGACTCTGGCTCCAAACGAATCTCTACTGCGCAGACTCTGGCTCCAAACGAATCTCTACTGCGCAGACTCTGGCTCCAAACGAATCTCTACTGCGCAGACTCTGGCTCCAAATGAATCTCTACTGCGCAGACTCTGGCTCCAAATGACGTCATTTACTCAAGATGGCTGCGGCCGTACTGAGATGTATTCGCTTCACTTTTCTATAGTGGAAGGAAGCGGAGACACATCGTCCATCTTTTATTACAGTCTATGGACTGAACCTGGGTGTTCATTATATACGGTCTGCGACCTTTTGTGCTGTATATGTTATTTCCTTTTATCTCTTTTGTTACGCTTATGCTCTTAGGCACCGCCTTCCTTGGATTCTGTTGGCTATCGTTGCTGTCATTCATCATTAGTCAACTATGACGACATGGTTCTCTTGCCAATCACGCTCTCGTCCGAGAGGTTTAAAAGGAGAATGCCAAAGAGAAGCGGGGGGGTGATGCTTCGGATTGCGATTGTGTGCACCCACAAAATGTGTGTGTTGCGCTCTTAGTTTTGACTCGTTTAGTTGGCGGAGTTTCAGAGCTCTTTAATGGTTTTGATAATTACCTTGTTAACCGTTTAGTCACAACCTGTGTTATTAATGGCTTGTCTTTGCCAGCTTGCCGCTGGTTTGGAAGAAAAGGAAGGAGTGGAAGAGTTTAGTAAGTCATGTGACCTACATATACCCGCACGTAGAGATCTTTGATGTATTAGACACATTAGTTTATAACTGTGCGCTTTTTTTCCTCTATGTTTTGCTTTGTATATTTAGGGTATTTTATGACGCTTTTGCGTTGAAGACTTTTATTTCCATATCTTTACTTTAACAGGTTAGGATATTAGGGAATTAGTTAGTATGTGGGACTCTTTTATTATATTTATTTTTTTATTTAACTTCCCTTCTTTTCCTTTGTCTTGTTTGTTTAACTACTTATTTCTTGGGAAGAATAAACCTTTTTTTTTTTTGGTGTAATTCGTGTCATGTGTACCATTGCCACTTATTTCTTTAATATGTCAATTTAATGTTACCTCTTTAAAACCCTAGACTAAATTTACATCAGAGACGAAACAGTCACTTAGGGACTTTCTGAGGTTAAAGTGAGGGATATTGCTTTAAAAAGACCTTTCCAGATAATCACCAGTGTTTGTGATTCCTAGATGTAAATGTTGTTTTACTAATGTTTACGCGTCACCGTTTATTAATTTGAATTTGAATAAATTCCTAAGATGTAAATGTTGTTTTGCGATATAATGTTTATAATGTTTATTTCTGTATTATGCCGCGCGGCACGAGCTGAAGAAATGACTTTAAATCAGTTCAGTAATTTCAGTTTCAAAAAGGCAATGAATACAGATAATTTTGCAGCGCCGCTATCGAACGCGCAATTCAAGTGAAATAACTGAAGGCTTTTCATGCACAAATACATGGATTTAGGTAACATTCAGCTATGGTATTGTGAGATATTCACAAAAATTACAGGAATAATGGTATATAATTATAGTAAGTATGTGTGATTAAGGCAGCTTAGAAGAATGGTTTTAAACTGTCTTTTCAGACTACTTAAAAACTTTTAGTTAAACATGTTATTAGATGTGTGGACTTTTACATTATTTAAATGTATCTTAGGAGACCACTTAATAAAAATATTCTAACATAAATAAAGGTCTGATGTAAAGATGTTACTGATTTTGATTCAAAAATGTTAGCTTTAGAAAAACTAAGAGACAAAAAATGATATTATTATCATTCATATTATGAGGCAACCCAAACCGGTTTCTTGATGAAACAATACAATTATGCAGAAACTATACAATTAATTGGAAAATTAATGGTCTGGTTTCACTCTGGAGCAAAAACAATAAGAAATAAAGTTCATTAGTTAATATGAAATAAGAATGAACAATACTTCTACAGCATTTATTAATCTTAGATAATGTTAATTTCAGCATTTACTAATGCATTATTAAAATCACAAGATGTGTTTTTTAACATTGGTAAATGCACTGAACTAACATGAACAACTGTATTAAGATTAATACAGAAATGCATTGTTCATTCATGTTAATTAATACATTAACTAATGTCCAAAAACGATACCTTATTGTAAAGTGTTACCAATTCATACAAATAGATGTATTTGGACCCAAAATGAGATGATAGACAGAAACACTCTCACTATTTAATCAGCTACATGAAGAAGTAACTGAATGAACATCATTCTGCCAAACATCTTCTTTTGTAAATCATATAAGAAACAAAATAAAGCTAAGTGATAAAACGCTTTGGATAAACTATTTTATTCACAACATAATGTCTTAAAATACCTTTATAGGGTTATGATAACCATAACAGTCCTGAGCTAGATCAAGCTTCGATCTCTAAACCAAACTATCACTTTAATTAAATTATTTTCCCTCTAATAATAATATTTGATCATTATCTAGCTCCGCACTGGAGCGCTGCTTTATAACAGAACATCAAGTTATAATTCTAACTGAAAGCGACACTGAGTCTGTTTCTTCATGTTTAATGCCGTAAAGCTACTTTAATTAAGGCTATTGCATAAAGTACTATATAAATAAACATGATGTGATCAGACTTTACTGGAGTATGTTACTGAACTGCAAACACCCACATCGTTGTAATCAGATGCATATCTGTAGACATTTTTTTATTGTCGATAACATTGACTAATAGTTGCAGCCCTACTGTACATCTGCTGATTCGACACAATGTTCACTTCATATCTGATGATCTTACACAAAACAAGCCAGCCCGGCGCTGGATTCTGTCCCATCAGGCTCAGAGCGGGACGTCCCGCTGACAAAAGAGCGTTTATGCCCCATCGATGCTCAACAAAAGTGCCAGAGCGTCTTTGGCACCGGATTCAGTTTTCCCTTTTCCAGCCCAGTTCGTTTTGACCGAGGGAAAGCCAGAGCGATGCTTTATTTGGCTTCATAGTTCATGCTATTTTAGATGAGTGGTTTGGGGAAAGTTGGGCATATTTGGACTTGTTTGGTCTCTGCGTGCCAGTTACTCAATACAACGACCCTCTCAGAACAAGAAATCACAAGAAAAGTTCATTTATGACATACTGAAACAGATGATACAGATCTACAGAAACATACGATCTGGTGAAATACCGTCATGTCAAGTCACACACAGACGCTCAGATAAGACAAAAACACTCCCTTTCTGCAGTTTAGAGAACAAATTGCGCAAACGTTCATGGAGGAATCTCAGCGTGAATGCCAGGAATGTCCTTCACACGGTCACACGGTCACATGCTGCGGGTCGGGAAGGAAAGACGTTCACGTGAAGGAAACTCACAGAACAACACGACCCAATACTTCTGCTTTTACTGTGGTCATTGAGTCGCACAGAATCCTAAAATCAGGCCACTTTTGACCCAAAATCAAGCAGATAGAAATAGAGAACTATATCATGCTGAAGCATATTTTTAGGATGATTATTGTCATGGCAACTTCGTGATTTTCATTCCTATTTTGTACTTTTTATTTTATAATCCCACTGCAATGCTGTTTTTTTGGGAATGGAATTGTGACACATTTTCTTTTAATAATTTTTTTAACATTTTTACTATAAAAATCCCATTATATCGCTATTTCTTTGGGATGGAATTGTCAAGAAAATAATGTGACAAAAGCACATTTTCCTTTAATTATTTAACATGTTGTACTTTAAAAATCATGTTGCATTGTACTTTTGGATTTGAATATTAAAAGAAAAAAAATCCTTTAATAATCATTTTAACATTTTATTTTTAAAAGTTATTTTTCATGATGGAAATTTCAAGAAAAAGTCACAAAAAGCTAATGTTACTTTAATAAATATTTGAATATATTAACTTCACTAAAATCCCATTGTGTGGAATTTTTTGTATAATGTCACAATAACACAAATTTTCCTTTGATGATATTTTTAACACTTTCCCTATAAAATCATATTGCATTGCTATTTTTTGAAAATGGAGTTATCAAGAAAATAGTATCACAAAAATACATATTCTTTTAATAATTATATTAACATTTTAACTTGCTGTTTTGATTAATATTATTTATTTATTTATTTTCGGATGAAACTGGCAAGAAACTGTGACACAAAAAGAACATTTTACTTGAATATTCATTCATTTTATTGTAATATTCTGACTTTAAAAAATCCATTTGTGCTGTTTTTTTTTATCATGAAAATAATGTAAAAAGTGTTGACCTTGATAAAGCTTCTCTGCGCGGTCGGTCAGACGCTCTCGCGAGTGATGATAACCTACATATGAACAATACAATCACGTGTGTTTGTCTCAAACCTGCACACATGAAACTCACTCAGATGATGTTTGGGTGAAAGCTCAGAGGAAAGCACGGGCCATATAAGTCCAGAGATGTCAAACAAACACATCTCACTGGAATTAAGAGCATCACTAGAAATAGTGTGAATTTATCACATTTCCTCCTTTTCTAACACGACACAATCTAACGGGACAAACAGCAGCCGCTTCCTGTGAAATACAAATAGACCGTTTAATAACCACTTACATAAAAAGACATGGATCGTGCCAGAATGATAACAGCATGAGAGCAATGCAGTTTAGTTTCTGATGACTGGATGCATTATTTAATCTAGCCAACCTGTCACTTTATTATCATCATCATCATCAACAGGAGTCAGGAGAATTAGACGTTATTCAGAGCAATAAAAACAGTTTAATAGCCGAAAAAATACCTCGATGCATAGCATGAGAAACAACTTCACAAGCCTCTTGCTCATAAATGTAATTATATACATCCATACGCCCATACTTGCCCTTTACTGAGTAAGCAGACACACCCGACTACACTGGAAATCCAGAATTACAGTAAATTACCTCCTACTGACAAAACACTACAGTAACACTGCAAAAATGTGCCGTTATTCACCAGCGTCTGCAAAAATGAATCAAAACGACAGATTGTGAAAGGTGTTTAGGATATTTTCCTTTCATGATAGTGTACACATTTTGAGTTCAAAATCATTTTGCAATATTTTTTGGGATGGAATTGTCGAGAAAATAATGTCACAAAAAACATGTTTTCCTTTAATAATAATAATTTTACAATTTTGACTTCAAAAATCATATTGCATTAATTTTTTGGGATGGAAATGTCATGAAAACAATGCTACAAAAAGCACATTTTCCTTTAATAATCATTTCAAGATTTTTTTATTATAAAATCATATTGCATTGTTATTTTTGGCATGGAATTGTCATGAAACAATGTTACAAAAATGTTACATATTTTCCTTTAACAATCATTTAAAAATAATACCTTTAAACATTGCTATTTTTTGAGGGATTGAATTCTAGTAACCGTGACAAAAGTCTACATACTACAGTAAAACTGTAATAATATGGTGTCACTCATCATCAGTGTCAGCGAAACAATAATCATAATTACAGATTGTGAAAGGTTTTAGAGGTCACATATTAATATACTGCTGTAAAAACATTAATAACAAATACTGACAAACTAAACATTACAATAAAACATGTGCGTAAGAAAAATAAATACAATTCTTTTTTTTTTTTACTAGAAAATGTCATGTTGAATTCTTTGTAATCACTTGTGAATTTACATTTATAGCAATGTCTAAATGCAAATAGTTTCAAAGTCAGCCCTACAGTAATTCTTCTGGTGTATTGTCAATAAACATATGAAAAGAAAGGTCTGAAACACCTGATTTACTCTCTTTTGTGCATCCTTGGGTTATCATACAGAGCAAATCCTTCAGATCCAGTGTTTTTACAGACTGCAGCTGCATTTCAGCACAACATCTGCTTCACATTAAGACTTGTCCACTCAGAGAAAGAGCTTGTGATCTCCTGAATCTATCGCCCACACTGATGCATTTACACCCACACCATCAACTAACCACAGTCTGACAAACAACTCCAGACTGGAGAGCACAGCATGTCTTAATATGAGCCCAGATCATTAGATCATCTTTACCCCTCGGTCTGTTTACATGCACTGACACAAACAAACACGCGATGTATACATGGTGTCCATATTCAGATCAATAAACAATAAACTCATAATAACTAAATCTCCGCTGTTCACCGACAGTCAAGCTTCATCTCATCCAAACATGGCGATTTGTCCTCCTCAGCGACAGATTTAGGACACTACTAAGATAATACTTCATATATTTGTCTTAAACTAGGTTTTATTTGAACTCAGATGTGTTTTTAGGGTGAAAGCGGAATGTTTAAGAGATTAAGTATACATGTGTCCTACCTGTGATTCAGAGTGTGCTTTAAGATGTGATGAAGAGGAGGACTGATGCGAGGAGACACATTCCGGGCGTCTCTCTGATAGTTTGAAGTATTCCAGGCGGATGAGGGTGAGACTGTTGGATTGACACATGTGCTGACCACGCCCACTGAGCGTGGCGGGGCGTGGCTTAACGCGCTGCTCCGCCAATCCAAACATTCCGGGAAACTGGAGCACTGCATACTGAGAATGTGCACGAGTATGCAACAATAGACCTTTTAAAGGAACAGTTCACTCGAAAATTCAAATGTGCTGAAAATGTTCTCATCTCAGGCCGTCCGAGATGTAGGATGAGTTTGTTTCTTCATCAGATTTGTAGAAATGTGTCACTGCATCAGTGTCTCAGCAATGGATGCTCTGCAGTGAATGGGTGCCGTCAGAATGAGAGTCTGATAAAAACATCACAATAATACACAGCACTCCAGTCCATCAGTTAACATCTGGAGAAGACAAAACAAAAAAAAAGATGTTTTTACTTCAAACCGATACATAAAGACGCTTCCTCCAGTGAAAACATCAGGAGAGTGCAGCGTTTGACCGACGCCACAGCATGCGCAGACGGGGCGTAGGCATTTAATGCGCGCTGCTACTTTTTCGTCCAATCCCAGAAGCATTATCATTATGGACGGGAAGCAGCTGGTCTTAATGCACTGCATACTGGAGAATGTGCAGCTGAGACACTATGCAACAATAGACCTTTTAAAGGAATTTTCAGTTCACTCGAAAATAGAAATCAAATAAAAGTGCTGTCAAAATCAGTGTCTACAGTAAAGCTACATTGGCCGTACCGAGTAATCATGAGCATGATTGTTTGTATAATGTTTCTTTCACACCAGATTTGGAGTAAATCATGTTTCTTCAGTAAAACACTAGCTAAAGTCGGAACTGTCTCAGCAATGGATGTTGATTATTGGGTGTCATATTCTGAGTCACTGTTTTAATTCATTTTGATGAATAGAATCTGAATTAAACAATTCATCATCTACAGTAATGTTCGCACAGTCAATAAATCCTAGTAAATTAAAAAGTAATGTACCAGTTACAGTACTATTATTACGTAATCATCCGGCTCAGTTACCAAACTGACAAAAGCTGAATACATAATAATTAAAAATTTAAAACCAACAGCTGTATTGTAAATGACTGAGCAACAAGATGTTTGATTGAATAGTGTTACTTACAAAAACCCAGTCTGGTGTGAGAGTGTCTCTGGACAGAAGAACATCTGATAAACTGACAAACACAAGAAGTAGTGTCACTCACAGCTGACACATGCATGCATGACAGAAACCGAGAAGGACATGATATCACCGCCTGTTTTTCATGAATATACAAAGAAAGTCTTATGATTATGAATCATATCGACATGTTTTAGCAAAGTTTAGGTTTCTGTTTATGTCTAAAAAGTGTTCATCCCTTCATGCAACAGTGTGTTATAGAGCACTGGCAGATATAAACATGCATATTAATACACTCCCGCCAAAAGTGTTATTAACAGTAAGATTTGTAAAAAAAAATTTAAAGAAGTCTCTTCTGCTCTGAAGCCTGCATTTATTTGATCAGCAAAAACAATAAAAAATACTATTTAAAATAACTGTTTTCTATTTGGATATATAAAATGTAATTTATTTCAAAGCTGATTTTTAGCATCATTACTCCAGTCACATGATCCTTCAGAAAGCATTTTTCTAATATTTTGATTTGCTGCTCTAAAACATTTATTATTATTATTATTACTACTACTGTTATTATTCTATTGAAAACAGCTGAGTAGAATTTTTTCAGGTTTCGTTGATGAATAGAAATTTAAAAGAAGAGCATTTATCTGAAAGATAAATCTTTTGTAACATCATAAATGTCTTTATCATCACTTTAAATCAATTTAAAGCATTCTTGCTAAATTATACAGACTCCAATCAGTGAATGGTATCATGTATAATATAACAAAAGGTTTTTATTTCAGATAAATTCTGATCTTTTGATCTTTCTATTCAACAAAGAATCCTGTAAAAATGTACTCAACTGTTTTAAATATTGATGATAATAATAATAATAACCAGAAATGTTTGTTGAGCAGTAAATCAGTATATTATTAGATTTCTGAAGATATTATGAAGACTGGAGAAATGATGATGAAAATCAGATTTGATCACAGAAATACATTAAGAACATATTTTTAAATAGAAAGCAGTTATTTTAAATAGTAAATATTAAATTTTAAACAGTAAAAATACATAATGTTACTTTTATTGATGAATTTTGGATCAAATAAAGACTGTATTCTTAAAACACATTAAAATCTAAGTTCAAAATCTTTTAATGTACATGTAAAATCATAAAAAAACATTAACTCGGCAAAATTTCTCATTTTAAAGTTTACTGGATATGGTAAAATAGATAAATATAAAACTAATAAAAAGAATAGGATCAAACAAAATAGAAATACTAATATAATATTTGATTTGATTTTTATTAAAGGGATATTACAAAAATTAAAATTTGTTTACGGGTAAATAACTCTTATTTCTAATCAGCGAGAAGTAGTTCCAAAACTGTATGAATGTTTTTGTTTGATATTTTAAAGAAAGTAACCAGGCTATTACCATTACTTCCAATAGAAAAACAATACTATGGAAGTCAATGGTGCCCTAGCACTGCTCTGTTTCCCACATTTTCAGAGTATATTCGTTGTGTTCAGCAAAACAAACAATTATACAGGTTTGGCACTATTCTGAGGGTGCGTAAATTATGACAGAATTTGTATTTTTGTGTGTATTGTCCCTTTAAGACGTCGCATTCGCTCATCCCTGCCTGAGGGGGCGCTGCGCTCCTCCAGCGTCCACACGTCAACAGACTTCAACTTGCAGGACTAAGACATTCATACATGTGTGGAACTACTTGAGGCTGCCCGAGGGTGCGTAAATGATGACAGAACTTTCATTTTTAGGTGTACTGTCCCTTTAAGACCACATTCGTTCATCCCTGCCTGAGGTGGCGCTGCGCTCCTCCTGCGTCCACATGTCAACAGACTTCAACTCGCACAGAAGAAGTCTTTAAACTGCTGCTGAGGAACCCAAGAAGTATTGTTTTCTCGTATTTATTGTTTTATTTCGTGAAATTAAATCATGGCTTCAACAAAAGAGATTTTAGAGATGGATCTTTACGCTTTATTGGGGATTGAATCGACCGCAACAGAGAAACAGGTGCGTCAGTTTGAGAGCTGCTCACATGAGTGTTTCTGTCAATAAAGCAAAGATTAATAATCATGTATGAAAGTGTACACAGTAACAATAAAATAACAGCATAACGTTATCGTTTCTATCACACGTGGAGGTTAGAGAGGGGATGATTGGTGTTCAGAATATGAGTACAAGAAACTGATGTGTTTACATGTACAAATTATTGATTAATTACTTTAGGTTATGTTCAATATTTTATTTATCTATACAACAGGCTTATAATGACATACCTTTGTGTATTCTATGTGTTTTAAAGATGTTTTTAGATATAAAGACACTCATATGGCCTGATTTTCTGATTGATTTCAGTAAGTAAACACAGATGCTAAAGACAACAAGCTTTACAAATAATATAGTCTGGAACGAGAATTAAGTTATTTTACAAATAATGTTATTTTACAAATAATAAGTCTGGAACGAGAATTAAGTTATTTTACAAATAATATAGTCTGGAACGAGAATTAAGTTATTTTACAAATAATATAATCTGGAACGAGAATTAAGTTATTTTACAAATAATATAGTCTGGAACGAGAATTAAGTTATTTTACAAATAATATAGTCTGGAACGAGAATTAAGTTATTTTACAAATAATGTAATCTGGAACGAGAATTAAGTTATTTTACAAATAATATAGTCTGGAACGAGAATTAAGTTATTTTACAAATAATATAGTCTGGAACGAGAATTAAGTTATTTTACAAATAATATAGTCTGGAACGAGAATTAAGTTATTTTACAAATAATGTTTTACAAATAATAGTCTGGAACGAGAATTAAGTTATTTTACAAATAATATAGTCTGGAACGAGAATTAAGTTATTTTACAAATAATATAGTCTGGAACGAGAATTAAGTTATTTTACAAATAATATAGTCTGGAACGAGAATTAAGTTATTTTACAAATAATAAAGTCTGGAACGAGAATTAAGTTATTTTACAAATAATATAGTCTGGAACGAGAATTAAGTTATTTTACAAATAATATAGTCAAATAATATAGTGGAACGAGAATTAAGTTATTTTACAAATAATATAGTCTGGAACGAGAATTAAGTTATTTTACAAATAATATAGTCTGGAACGAGAATTAAGTTATTTTACAAATAATATAGTCTGGAACGAGAATTAAGTTATTTTACAAATAATATAGTCTGGAACGAGAATTAAGTTATTTTACAAATAATATAGTCTGGAACGAGAATTAAGTTATTTTACAAATAATATAAGTCTGGAACGAGAATTAAGTTATTTTACAAATAATATAGTCTGGAACGAGAATTAAGTTATTTTTATTTTACAAATACAAATATAAGTCTGGAACGAGAATTAAGTTATTTTACAAATAATATAGTCTGGAACGAGAATTAAGTTATTTTACAAATAATATAGTCTGGAACGAGAATTAAGTTATTTTACAAATAATATAGTCCGGAACGAGAATTAAGTTATTTTACAAATAATATAGTCTGGAACGAGAATTAAGTTATTTTACAAATAATATAGTCTGGAACGAGAATTAAGTTATTTTACAAATAATATAGTCTGGAACGAGAATTAAGTTATTTTACAAATAATGGAACGAGAATAGTCAAATAATATAGTGGAACGAGAATTAAGTTATTTTACAAATAAGTCTGGAACGAGAATAAGTCAAATAATATTGTTATTTTACAAATAATAACGAGAAATTAAGTTATTTTACAAATAATATAGTCTGAATTAAGTTATTTTACAAATAATAACGAGAATTAAGTTATTTTACAAATAATGGAACGAGAATAGTTATTTTACAAATAATATGGAACGAGAATTAAGTTATTTTACAAATAATATAGTCTGGAACGAGAATTAAGTTATTTTACAAATAATATAATCTGGAACGAGAATTAAGTTATTTTACAAATAATATAATCTGGAACGAGAATTAAGTTATTTTACAAATAATATAATCTGGAACGAGAATTAAGTTATTTTACAAATAATATAGTAGTCTGGAACGAGAATTAAGTTATTTTACAAATAATATAGTCTGGAACGAGAATTAAGTTATTTTACAAATAATATAGTCCGGAACGAGAATTAAGTTATTTTACAAATAATATAGTCTGGAACGAGAATTAAGTTATTTTACAAATAATATAGTCTGGAACGAGAATTAAGTTATTTTACAAATATTTTACAAATAATATAGTCTGGAACGAGAATTAAGTTATTTTACAAATAATATAGTCCGGTGGAACGAGAATTAAGTTATTTTACAAATAATATAGTCTGGAACGAGAATTAAGTTATTTTATTTTGGAACGAGAATTAAGTTATTTTACAAATAATATAGTCTGGAACGAGAATTAAGTTATTTTACAAATAAAATCCGGAACGAGAATAAGTTATTTTACAAATAATAAGTCTGGAACGAGAATAAATTATTTTACAAAAATAATCCGGAACGAGAATTAAGTTATTTTCTGGAACGGAACGAGAATGGAACAAGAAAATTATTTTACAAATAATATAGTCTGGAACGAGAATTGAAATTATTTTACAAATAATAAGTTATTTTACAAATAATAAGTCTGGAACGAGAATTAAATTATTTTACAAATAATGTTATTTTACAAATAATATAGTCTGGAACGAGAATTAAGTTATTTTACAAATAATATATCCGGAACGAGAAAGTTATTTTACAAATAAATTGTCTGGAACGAGAATTAAGTTATTTTACAAATAATATATTGTCTGGAACGAGAATTAAGTTATTTTACAAATAATATAGTCTGGAACGAGAATTAAGTTATTTTACAAATAATATAGTCTGGAACGAATTAAGAATGAAATTATTTTACAAATAATATCCGGAACGAGAATTAAGTTATTTTACAAATATATCGTCTGGAACGAGAATTCAGTTATTTTACAAATAATATATCCGGAACGAGAAAGTTATTTTACAAATAAATAGTCTGGAACGAGAATTAAGTTATTTTACAAATATAGTCTGGAACGAGAATTAAGTTATTTTACAAATAATATTTTACAAATAATATAGTCAAATAATATAGTCGGAACGAGAATTAAGTTATTTTACAAATAATATAGTCTGGAACGAGAATTAAGTTATTTTTACAAATAATAGTTTGGAACGAGAATTAAGTTATTTTACAAATAAAAGTCTGGAACGTTATTTTACAAATAATAAATACAATCGTTGAATTAAGTTATTTTACAAATAATAAGCAACTTCACAGGAAATTAAGTTATTTTACAAATAATTTCTAAAATAGATTTATATTGTAGAAACTCAATATAATGAACTTATGGCTAAATGTGGTTAATTGAGTATAATCGCTGATGGTTGGCTTCCTCTGAGGGGTTGTCATCATCTCTTCTCAGGTGTTCGGTCATCTCAGATCATTTAAGGGTTGGATCCAGACTGAAGCACAACATTATGGGATGCATTATATGAATGCTTGGCTAAAGAGATGTGTCTTTAATCTAGATGTAAATAGAGAGAGTGTGTCTGAACCCTGAACATTATCAGGAAGGCTATTCCAGAGTTTGGGAGCCAAATATGAAAAAGTTCTACCTCCTTTAGTGGACTTTGCTATAGTGAAAGAGGTAGTTTGTGACCAGTAGGTGGCGCTGCAGTTCAACAAACGACTGTCCTCAGAGGATTCAAGATTCAAGGTTTAATTCATCACATACTCAATTATACAGAATATAATCAGTAGTGAAATGTAAGTCAGGTCAGGTCCGCTCAATGGACAGTGCAAAATATTGTAACACAACACAAGTAAATATACATAATTATAGGTAAAAAATAATAATATTAAAATAAAGAAGATAAATAAATATATTTTATTTTAATAATTTTTGTTTTGCAGGATAGTATTTGCAGGATAGTATATAGACTTAATAAATAATAATATAAGCAGGTGTGTGCAAGAGGAATGTGCAAACAGGTTGTACAGGGTATATATATTTATATATTTATATAGGAGTCATGTCAATCTGTTTGTTGTCATTGAGGAAATGTCCAGGTCAGAATTTCACCCTAAAATCAGAATTACGTTCATTACATTTTTTATTTTATTCAATTAAAATTAAATAATAAAAATAATAATATTTGCATGAGTATATGTCATTAATATCAGTAAACATTAAATGTGTATTATATAATAAAGAATATGATTCTACATTAATTATGTTATAAATTAGATTAGATTTAATTTGTTTGACTTAATTAATCCCAAAGGGAAATTCACATGCCACAGCAGAGCTCACCACACAATAAATAAATAAATAAATATATATGTTTAAAATAAAATACTGCATTTCATACAGCACCCCTTTGTTTCAATAAATCAAAGTACGCACTCATCCATATTTATACTCTATACAATTACAATTCTACATCAGTCATCTAATATGACATACAATCTAATATCTGTTGGTAAAAATGACTTTCTATATCTTAATCTATTAAATCAAATTTTCTTGAGGTCACATTTTACTGTAAACAGAACTCCATTGTGTAGAAATAAACAATTGAAATCATTGAGTCCGGTTTATTAGGAGGTGTTTTACGAGTCTGTCGCTGCATGTTGACCCCCGGCAGGCATCTCTTCATTAGTATGCTTCATAATGAGTCTAGATAGTGTTGATGAATGTGTTTCGAGAGCAGCTGGACTCGACAGTACTGAGACCTGTTAATACAGACGGCAGGATCAACACATGTGACTGTATTTGTGCTGGCAGAAGCGAGCGAATCGTGTGAGACCGCTTCGAGTCTCTGTCCGCTGATAGACAGCGTCTAACGAGAAACACACCATCGTCAACCCGATGAGACATTCCCAAAGGCTCATGGGAGTTCATGGCATAGCCGTGTGCAGTCTGACATTAATGTGTGCCGTGATTTAGCGGCGTTTGGGTCGGATGATGCTGGGATTTCTGGCTTGTGACCGCAGTCTATTGTAATAAAACATCTCTGATGCTTCAGGCCTTCCAGGAAAGCGTGAGCTGCTTGGAGTCTGGAGTTATGTCAAATGTTTTGTATAATATTTTTTTATTGTGAAATACTGCAGCAGAAACAATTGAGAATGATATTTGGTCAATGGCATTATTATTCATGGTGATATTAATGGATGTTTGCGGCGATGCAGCTGGATCTGATTCTTCTTTCTCCTCCTCTTCAGATCAAGAAAGCGTACCGACAGAGAGCTCTGTCCTGCCATCCTGATAAAAACCCCGACAATCCCAAAGCTGGTGAGTGATTGAGACGCCATCCACGAGATTCAAATCTGAAGACCAGACCTGCTTAACCAGCTGACTGACTGAAGACGGATATAACAGATCCATAAATACACATACAGCAATATATTACTGTAATATTCTCTCTTTCTCTCTCTCTCTCTCTCTCTCTCTCTCTCTCTCTCTCTCTCTCTCTCTCTCTCTCTCTCTCAAATTCAAATTCAAATTCAAATTCAAATTCAAATTCTAATTCAAATTGCTTTATTAACCAGCATGACTGAAGACATAGGTACATATTCCATAAATACCAAAGCAATATATTGTACATATCTGAAGACGGAATAAATCCATAAAATAAAAAATATATATTCTCTCTTTATAATATTATACATCCATAAATACACAAACAATATATTACTGTAAATTCTCTCTTTATTAAAGCTGACTGACAAAATACAGATCCATAAATACATCTATAAATATATTTATATATCTCTCATTACTGGTACTACTAATGCAGATCCATAAATACACATACAGCAATATATTACTGTAATATTCACTCTTTACTTCAGTTGACTGTGGCATTAACAGATATAAATATGAAGTGTAATATTCTCTCTAACCACTGACACTGAAGAGGGAGCAGGTCCATAAATACACATCAGCAAGTATATTCTTAATTTCTCATGTTCCTGGAGTGACTGTAACAGATCCATAAATAACTCAGGAATAATCTGCTGTAACCATGACTGACTGAAGACTGATCCATAAATACACATACAGTGTAATATTCGTCTCTTTATTAAGGACGTGTATTTGTCACAGCAATATATTCTGTAATATTCTCCGTCTTTATTAACCAGCTGACTGATGAAGACGGATATAACAGATCATAAATACATTCATTACAGATTCGCTCTTTATTAACCAGCTGACTGACTGAAGAGGTAACCAGGTCTTTTTATGTCGTCCTCTTTCTATGGCCAGCTGGTGGTCACTCAGTCTGTATTTCGTCAGTAAATGTCTGTGAGTTATATTAACCAGCTGACTGACTGAGACGGATATAACAGATCCATAATCAGCATACAGCAATATATTACTGTAATACTCTCTGTTGAGTTTAACCAGATAACATTGGAGACGACTTTGGTCTTTGGTTCGTTCTTTCCAATGAAGCGGATATAACAGATCCATAAATACACATACAGCAATATATTATGTAATATTCTCCTTCTCTTCATTCATAATTTCTTTGATTCTTCCAGGTTTTTAACCAGCTGTGACTGAAGACGTGATAACAGATCCATAAATACAATACAGCTTTGTTAGTCAGATCTGACACCATTACACAAAGATTACTTTTTTGGGCACTCATTAATTGTGTTTTTACTGCCTTAAAATGAAGAGAGTCTTCAGAACTAGAGTTTAAGTGGATCCAGAACTTTAAAACTCTTTTTTTAATGACTAGGTTTAGGGGTAGACGGCCTAACTCCGCTCTGCAGGCGTTATTGGGTGTGTTTCTGTGCACGTGAAGGATGCTTCTGCAGAACTCTACATGCAGAGCTTCTAAAGGGTGTTTGTGCCAATCTTTATGGCTCTCTCTCTCTCTCTTCTCTCTCTCTCTCTCTCTCTTCTCTCTCTCTCTCTCTCTCTCTCTCTCTCCCCCCTCTCTCTCTCTCTCTCTCCCTCTCTCTCTATCTCTCTCTCTCTCTCTCTCTCTCTCTCTCTCTCTCTCTCTCTCTCTCTCTCTCTCTCTCTCTCTCTCTCTCTCTCTCTCTCTCTCTCTCTCTCTCTCTCTCTCTCTCTCTCTCTCTCTCTCTCTCTCTCTCTCTCTCTCTCTCTCTCTCTCTCTCTCTCTCTCTCTCTCCCCCCTCTCTCTCTCTCTCTCTCCCTCTCTCTTTCTTTCTTTCTTTCTTTCTTTCTTCCAAATGTTAAAACATTTATTTATCTCAACATTTTTATATTTTTATTTATTCTTTCATTTTTTCACACTTGTTATGAAGCCCTGTTTTCCAGCATATGAGTCTTTAAGAGAAACATCATATATATTTAATGTGAATCATTATAACAGGGCATATATCACGAAAGCCTTCAAGAAATATAAATCATCCCAAATCACAAGAAATTATAGTTTGCAAACGATTATGTTTCTTCGATTATATATTCTCCTCATTTTCAAATTCTTATTTCTATTACTGTATGGCAAAAGTTTAGAGTTCATATTAAGTATAGATTAAGTATTTATAATTTGTATTCATATTTTAAGTACTGCCTTATTTAAAAATAGATATTATTTTAATAAAATCAATGTAAAAAGTATTTATTCCTTATAATTTATCTTGTTTTTATTAAATATCATAAAATTATTATAATTATATTATTACAATTAGTACAGTATTATGTTAAAACAAAATATAAATGGTGCTTATTTTAATAAAAATACCTATTAAAATAATGAGAATCTATACTTCATACTGGTATTTTAGATGCTGCCTTATTTAATTTAAAACAATATTTTTAATAAAATGCAAAAAAAAACAGAAATGCATTATTGTTGTTGCTTTCATAGTTTTTGTTATGCATAAAATTATAATACTGTTATTAAAATGATTGTAATATTATATTTAAGAATATAAATATAAGAAACTTTTATAAAATGGGAATATGTAAACTATAAATAAATGCATATTACAAAAAAGAGGAAATGTATTCATGCATTACCGTAAAAGGGAGGAGTTGCTTAATTGTCGTGAAAATAATGGTGCAATTCTGTGAACACGTTATACCTTTTTTTATTGCAAAATATAAACTAAATAATTTTCATGAGAGTTCAAGCACAAAGCCAACAACATGAAGCCCCTGTAGATCAAATATGGTTCAATTCATGGGTTAAACCTGTCAAAACTCAGCGGGTCAAGACAAGCACAGACTTCCAAACAGTCGGGGCAGATACGAGGCAGCATGACATAACACGAGACGGCCGCGAAATCCAGCACAAGTGCTCAGGGCTGCAGCATGTGGCTTCTCTTATACCCCCCGTGACTCCGTCTGCACAGAACATGTGCATAATCAATGCTGGGAAAATCATTCAGTGTCAGGAAAAAAAGCACCTTGGACGAAGATGGCGTGTTTGAGGGACGTCCCCCCCCCCCCCTCTGCGGTCTCTGGAGGCCTTCAACAATTCCTGATTAAGTCAAAACTGGGAAACGAGGCATAATGGGTTATGGTGCAGAGGTTTGCTTTCTCAGAAATCATGGAATATGCAGACTCTCATATGGCCGCTCACGCGAGAGCCGTCCGCCTGCACGGGGGTCAGGCAAAGGTCACGTACACAGTTTGGAATAAATATGATTTTTTATGTTTTTGAAACAAGTCTCTTCTGCTGTGCAAGGCTGCATTTATTTGATAAAAAATACAGTACAAATTGTGATTTCTTTTTTTTTTTTTTTTTTACAATAGTTTTCTATGTCAATATCTGTTAAAATGTAATTGATTGCTGTGGTCAAAGCTGATTTTCAGCATCATTACTCCAGTCTGGATCATTATAACGGGCCACTAAATTTGGTTATGTCTCATATAAGAAATTCTAGTTTGCACCATTTTTGCATTGTGACATTATTTTCATGACAATTAAGTGTGTTTAACTCCATCGAAATGCCATCATTTTCCAATAAAATGCTCATTTCCATTACTGTAATGCATAAGTTTAGAGTAAAAACAAAATATGTATATAGAATTTAAAATAGAAAAAATAGAATTTAAATAAAATAAATTTAAATTACATATATTATTGTATATTATGTCAATTATATTATGATTTTAATATTATATTTTACAAATATTATGTAAATTATATATATATAAATAAAAATAATATATTACAATAACGAGAATCACCATTAATAATGACAGAATAATGAAAATATGTTCATGCATTACAGTAATAAGGAGAAGGTGCTTAATTGATTTAAAAAAAGAATACTTTTATTTAGCAAGGATGCATTAATTAAATTGATGAAAAGTGACCAGTAAAGACATGTATAATGCTACAAAATATTTCTATTTCAAATAAATGCTGTTCTTTTGAGCTTTTTAATTCATCTGTGAATCCTGAAAAATTAAATTAATCACAGTTTCCACAAAAATATTGTGCAGCATAACTGATTTCAACATTGATAATAATCAGAAATGTTTCTTGAGCAGTAAATCAGTATATTATTATGATTTCTGAAGATCATGTGACACTGAAGACTGGAGTAATGATGCTGAAAATACAGCTGCACATCACAGAAATAAATTACACTTTAACACATATTCACATAGAAAACAGCTGTTTTAAATCATAATAATATTTGACTATGTATTACTGTATTTTTGATGTAATACACGCAGCCTCGGTGAGCAGAAGAGATTCTTTCAGAAAGATTTGAAACCGCCGCTGGTGTACATTTGACCTGGCTTGCGTGCGGACGGCTTCGCTCTGTTAGTCACGCAGGTATCGCTGTAACCCGAGCCGCTGGGGGTCTCGCAGACGCTCGTTAGTGGAGAGCAGAAGCAGTCGTGCCATCAGCGAGTCATTAGGGGTCCGGCGGCCCCTCGTGCGCTGCGGCGGGGCCCCGCGTTTACACGCAGGAGCACAGCAGGGTGTCATTAGCGGGAACAGCTTTCGTGAGAGCGCCGGCACCCAACAGAGTCAGACTACAGCACTTAATGCTTCAACAATAAACCTGCGTCAAGGGCTTGACACATGCTATAGAAAAGTATAGAAGACAAAAAAAGATAATATTATATATTGACCCTGGACCACAGAACCGGTCATTTTTTAGATTTAGATTTATACATCATCTGAAAGCTGAATAAATAATATTTCCATTGATGTATGGTTTGTTATGATCGGACAATATTTGAAAATCTGGAATCTGAGGGTGCAAAAAAAATCGAAATATTGAGAAAATCATCTTTAAAGTTGTTCAAATGAAGTTCTTAGCAATGCATATTAATAATCAATAATGTATAGAATGACATTTACGAAATATCTTCATGGAACATGATCTTTTCTTAATATCCTAATAATTTTTGGCATCAAATAAAAATCAGTCATTTTGACCCATACGGTGTCATTTGGGATATTGCTACAAATATACCTGTGCTGCTTATGACTGCTCCAGGGTCAGAAAGGGATAGTGGGGGGGTAAAAATTACAATTTTGCAATAACATTAACAAAAAAAAAAAATATTCTTTGGGAAAGCTTTAAATAACAAATAAGTAATTAAAACATTTTGATGTACTGTGTATGTATTTGTAAATAATTTATTATTATGCAAATTTTTAATTTTCATTTTGGCAAATATGGATAATGGGGGGTAAAAATGTTTAGCAATTATATTTTTGATTTTTTTAATGGTTTGGGAAAAAGGAATACAAATGGAAATAATTAAAAACCCTAGCACTGTAAAGTTGCTGAAATAGGTGTTGATATGTAAATGTGTGCAGACGCTCAGCTGTTGAGTTTCTATAAATGCACTGGAGAGGAAATGTTGTTATATATAAATACAAATATATGATCTGAGGCCTTTAAATAAATCATCACATCCCATTGAATAAGTTTGCGTTGTTTCTTCAGTCGAGTGATTGAATAGAGAGGAGTTTTTACTGGTTTGACAGTCAAATGAATGTGATGTTTTTCTTCTTCATTGCAGCGGATCTCTTCCACCAGCTGTCTCAGGCTCTGGAGGTTTTGACCGACGCCGCTGCCAAGGTGAGAATCCCCTCAACCCTTTGACATGTGCATCATAAACACAGTTACTTTAGATGAGCCCCTCCTAATGCATCATAAACACAGTTACTTTAGATGAGCTCAGTCATTTTGACATGTTCCTAATGCATCATAAACACAGTTACTTTAGATGAGCTCAGTCATTTTAACATGTTCCTAATGCATCATAAACACAGTTACTTTAGATGAGCTCAGTCATTTTAACATGTTCCTAATGCATCATAAACACAGTTACTTTATATGAGTTCAGTCATTTGACATGTTCCTAATGCATCATAAACACAGTTACTTTAGATGAGCTCAGTCATTTTGACATGTTCCTAATGCATCATAAACACAGTTACTTTAGATGAGCTCAGTCATTTTGACATGTTCCTAATGCATCATAAACACAGTTACTTTAGATGAGCTCAGTCATTTTGACATGTTCCTAATGCATCATAAACACAGTTACTTTAGATGAGCTCAGTCATTTTGACATGTTCCTAATGCATCATAAACACAGTTACTTTAGATGAGCTCAGTCATGTTCCTAATTTAACATGTTCCTAATGCATCATAAACACAGTTACTTTAGATGAGCTCAGTCGTTTAACATGTTCCTAATGCATCATAAACACAGTTACTTTAGATGAGCTCAGTCGTTTTGACATGTTCCTAATGCATCATAAACACAGTTACTTTAGATGAGCTCAGTCGTTTTGACATGTTCCTAATGCATCATAAACACAGTTACTTTAGATGAGTTCAGTCATTTTGACATGTTCCTAATGCATCATAAACACAGTTACTTTAGATGAGCTCAGTCGTTTGACATGTTCCTAATGCATCATAAACACAGTTACTTTAGATGTTCCTAAGCTCAGTCTTTAGTGAGCTTATTTTGACATGTTCCTAATGCATCATAAACACAGTTACTTTAGATGAGCTCAGTCATTTTGACATGTTCCTAATGCATCATAAACACAGTTACTTTAGATGAGCTCAGTCGTTTTGACATGTTCCTAATGCATCAGAAACACAGTTACTTTAGATGAGTTCAGTCATTTTGACATGTTCCTAATGCATCATAAACACAGTTACTTTAGATGAGCTCAGTCATTTTGACATGTTCCTAATGCATCAGAAACACAGTTACTTTAGATAAGTTCAGCATCATAAACACAGTTATTTTATTTTGACATGTTCCTAATGCATCATAAACACAGTTACTTTAGATGAGCTCAGCATCATAAACACAGTTATTTTAACATGTTCCTAATGCATCATAAACACAGTTACTTTAGATGAGCTCAGTCATTTTAACATGTTCCTAATGCATCAGAAACACAGTTACTTTAGATGAGTTCAGTCATTTTAACATGTTAAACACAGTTACTAATGCATCATAAACACAGTTACTTTAGATGAGTTCAGTCATTTTGACATGTTCCTAATGCATCATAAACACAGTTACTTTAGATGAGCTCAGTCATTTTAACATGTTCCTAATGCATCATAAACACAGTTACTTTAGATGAGCTCAGTCGTTTTGACATGTTCCTAATGCATCATAAACACAGTTACTTTAGATGAGCTCAGTCGTTTTGACATGTTCCTAATGCATCATAAACACAGTTACTTTAGATGAGCTCAGTCATTTTGACATGTTCCTAATGCATCATAAACACAGTTACTTTAGATGAGCTCAGTCATTTTGACATGTTCCTAATGCATCATAAACACAGTTACTTTAGATGAGCTCAGTCATTTTGACATGTTCCTAATGCATCATAAACACAGTTACTTTAGATGAGCATGTTCAGTCATTTTGACATGTTCCTAATGCATCATAAACACAGTTACTTTAGATGAGCTCAGTCATTTTGACATGTTCCTAATGCATCATAAACACAGTTACTTTAGATGAGCTCAGTCATTTTGACATGTTCCTAATGCATCATAAACACAGTTACTTTAGATGAGTTCAGTCATTTTGACATGTTCCTAATGCATCATAAACACAGTTACTTTAGATGAGCTCAGTCATTTTAACATGTTCCTAATGCATCATAAACACAGTTACTTTAGATGAGCTCAGTCATTTTGACATGTTCCTAATGCATCATAAACACAGTTACTTTAGATGAGCTCAGTCATTTTAACATGTTCCTAATGCATCATAAACACAGTTACTTTAGATGAGCTCAGTCATTTTGACATGTTCCTAATGCATCATAAACACAGTTACTTTAGATGAGCTCAGTCATTTTGACATGTTCCTAATGCATCATAAACACAGTTACTTTATATGAGTTCAGTCATTTGACATGTTCCTAATGCATCATAAACACAGTTACTTTAGATGAGCTCAGTCATTTTAACATGTTCCTAATGCATCATAAACACAGTTACTTTAGATGAGCTCAGTCGTTTTGACATGTTCCTAATGCATCAGAAACACAGTTACTTTAGATGAGCTCAGTCATTTTGACATGTTCCTAATGCATCATAAACACAGTTACTTTAGATGAGCTCAGTCATTTTAACATGTTCCTAATGCATCATAAACACAGTTACTTTAGATGAGCTCAGTCATTTTAACATGTTCCTAATGCATCATAAACACAGTTACTTTAGATGAGCTCAGTCATTTTGACATGTTCCTAATGCATCATAAACACAGTTACTTTAGATGAGCTCAGTCATTTTGACATGTTCCTAATGCATCATAAACACAGTTACTTTAGATGAGCTCAGTCATTTTGACATGTTCCTAATGCATCATAAACAAACTTTAGATGACAGTTACTTTATATAAACACAGTTACTTTAGTGAGCTCAGTCATTTTGACATGTTCCTAATGCATCATAAACACAGTTACTTTAGATGAGCTCAGTCATTTTGACATGTTCCTAATGCATCATAAACACAGTTACTTTAGATGAGCTCAGTCATTTTGACATGTTCCTAATGCATCATAAACACAGTTACTTTAGATGAGCTCAGTCATTTTGACATGTTCCTAATGCATCATAAACACAGTTACTTTAGATGAGCTCAGTCATTTTAACATGTTCCTAATGCATCATAAACACAGTTACTTTAGATGAGTTCAGTCATTTTGACATGTTCCTAATGCATCATGAACACAGTTACTTTAGATGAGCTCAGTCATTTTAACATGTTCCTAATGCATCATAAACACAGTTACTTTAGATGAGCTCAGTCATTTTGACATGTTCCTAATGCATCATAAACACAGTTACTTTAGATGAGCTCAGTCATTTTAACATGTTCCTAATGCATCATTTTGACTTTATGAATGAATTAATGACTTTATTGTCTGCAACAGTATTTGAAGGCCTTCCATCCAATAGGTCTCCTCGGCTGTATCTACATTTTTGTAATTTACAAAACGGTAGGAGTGCCCATAAATTAAATTAAAAAATGACATATAAAAATAAAAAAAATTAAAATATATATATATTTGTTTTTTTTCCAGAATTCTAGAAGTTTTGTGAGTGTAACATTCTTCCACTAGTGTGATAAAAAAAAAAGGATTTTTAAAAACTCTATATTTCTACCTGATCATTTTTTTTAGAATCTGGCATAACTAGAAAAAAATGCATATTCATAAAACAAGATTCCCATGGCAGTTAATTTCCATGACTTTTCTAGGTCTAGAAATCACAGTTTTAAACGCTTCTATAGCCATGTTTTCCAGGAACGCAGAACAACCGGTTCTTCAGAGACAAAGACATGAATTATAATACATTTACATTTATGCATTTAGCAGACGCTTTTATCCAAAGTGACTTACAGTGCATTCAGGTTACACATGTATTGTCAGTATATGTGTCTGATCTGATGTTTAATTCAGTTTTGTCTTATTTTAAGTCATCTTGAGGTCCTGATATAGAAATACGGGATGTTCATTTGATCATTTGCACATAAGTTTCTCTGTCTTTCAGGCTGCTTACGACAAGGTCCGTGCTGCTAAAAAACAAGCCGAGGAGAGAACCAGAAAGCTAGATGACAAGAGGAAGAAGATTAAACTCGGTCAGCTACTCTTCATCATGCACACTCATTTCTGCTCCGTTATTACGGGAATACATTGATTGTATGGAGGCATGTATCTGCCAAGAAAAATAAAAAGGGGAATTGTGTATTTTTAACTCACAATTCTGAGAAAAGAAGTCAGAAAAGCAAGATATAATCTCATTCCTTGCAATTCTGAGTTTACATCGTTTACAACTTTTTACTCCCGTCACAGAATGAACAATAAAATAGATAATTGCAACTTTATATCTCACAATTCAGACTTTTTTCTCAGAAGTGCGAGATATAAACATGCAATTCTGAGAGAAAACTGATAATGATGACAGTTTGCGAGATATTAACTTGCAAACCAGAGAACATACGTCTGAATTGTGAAAAATAAACTCCAAGTGGAAATTTGCAGTTGCAAGGAAAAAATGCAGCATTGCACATTTATATCTTGCAATTCTGAGAAAGAACTGGAAGGAAAAAAGCATAAATTGTGACAAAAAAAGTTACATTTTTGTAATTCCTTGGCAGAAATGGGCTGCCATATATTGTCTGTGTTTGACATTTTTGGTCTGTTTTACAGATTTGGAGGCGCGTGAGCGACAGGCAGAGGATGTGAAAGCAGATGATGTTAAAATCACCCGCACGTTAGAAGAGGAGGTAAGAGCTTCAGTCGAATAGAATTAAGTGCTTGTGATTTGTGAGTTGCAGCCTAACGAATGTCTGTTTAGTTGTAAGAAAGTGCTTGTAAGTCCCTCCAAATGTACAGTGAGTTATTTGGATGCATTTTCTTCTGCTAGATGACTAGTAACCAAGTACAACTAATATCTACTTTTTTAATACATTTGGCGGACTGTCCAAACAGTTCACACAAAAATGAAGATATGCAGAAAATGTGCTCACCTTCAGACCATCCGAGATTAGGATGAGTTTGTTTCTTCATCAGGTTTGTAGAAATGTGTCTCTGTATCAGTGTCTCAGCAATGGATGTGAATGGGTGCCGTCAGAATGAGAGTCTGATAAAAACATCACAATAATCCACACCACTCCAGTCCATCAGTTATCATCTGGAGAAGACAAAATAATTAAAGTTTAGAGCTGTTTTGTCTTGTAAACGCTGCAGATTTCTCTCCTGATTCAGACCAGAACACGTTTCACTGGAGGAAGCGTTATTATGGATTATGGTATTTTAGTTATAAACGTCTTAATGCTGGATTTGTTTCAGCTTTTGTCTTCTCCAGATGATAACTGATGGACTGGAGTGGTGTGGATTATTGTGATGTTTTTATCAGACTCTCATTCTGACGGCACCCATTCACATCCATTGCTGAGACACTGATGCAGAGACACATTTCTCCAAACCTGATGAAGAAACAAACTCATCCTAATCTCGGACGACCTGAGAATGAGCACATTTTCATCAAATGTTCGTTTTTGGATGACCTATTTCAATAAGATACATCCATTCCTATCTATCTACAGTCACAGATACAGTCGATCTCTTCTGTCCTGAATCTGTCTCTAAGCGGCGTCAGTGCTGCAGTAATGCCTCGTTTGATTAGTGAGCAGCCAATAGGTGTCAGTGTTTGTCGTGTGGAGTCTCCGTGTCGGGTTACTGCGGGTCAGGCCGGCTGAATCGCTGTAGGAGACTCTAACGGCACAGAGTATTGTTTTGCTTATGCATGTATAATAATTCTGTGAATGCGTGCGGGTGCATGTTTCTGTGTTGTAGATCGCCCGTCTGAGGGAGGAGGGATCACGAGAACTACAGGAGCAACAGAGACTCATGCGAGAGCAGATCCAGAGAGAGAGACACATGAACACAGGTGCTTAAACACACTCACACACGTTTACATTAATGATGCATTTATCCAAAGCACTTGCACATTGCATTGAAAGCATGTCTTTTTATTACCTCGTTATGAATGGTCTATGCATGCATGCTGCTTCTAGCAACGCCAGGGTCATGGGTTCGATTCCTAGGAAATGCACGATTATATGCCTTAAATGCACTGGAATAGACTTTAGATGAAAGGCAAGTGCATTACAATATAAAATGTAAAACTTAATATTTACATACGTTTATTTAACATGTACCTGTCTAAATGAGGACATACCATCCTAATTTTGTGTAATTCTGCTATTATACTAAATAAATAAATGTGCTATTAGATATATAAATACACACAGATCTTTAAAGAGAGAGTTCACCTAAAAATAAACATGCTTTCATCATTTGCTCTCCCTCATGTTGTCCACAATTAATCAAAACTGCACTATGGTTTATCATTTGAAAATGAAGAAATGAAAACAGCCATAAATAGTAGTATTATAATTTATTCACTTGCACTTTAGATTACAATTATATTATTATCATATAATTTTTCTCAGTGAAATATTGCAATGACAGTATTTCTTATGTTGTTTAATATTTAAATTAATTAAAATATATTTTTTAAATTATTTAATTTAGTTTATTTTTTTTATAGTAAAATGTGATTATATTTAAATTTGACTATAAATGAATAATAATACAAATAATAGTGATTATTATTTAATTATTAATAATAATTATTTATTACTATGTAGTATTCAGTATAAGTATCTGGGCATCATAATCGATGACAAACGACGTTTTGATTCATATATTAATTATTTGCGATTTAAAGTTGAAGAAGCAGCTAGGATTTTATTTCAGAAACAAGTCTTGTGTCTGGAACTTGTTTACCGATTCTTGACTATAGTGCACGCCTCTTCCTATCGTCTTGCCTCTCTGGAAGCGGTGTATCACGGTGCTTTAAGATTTATTACGGATTGCAAATTTTCTACACATCATTGTATACTCTATAATAGAGTTGCCTGGGGTCCGTTCTTCGTACGTCGCTCATTACATCCGAGATCAAATGACAGATCCAAGATGATATCATCGCGCTAATCAGGATCTGGCTAATTCGGTTCTTCGAACGCACCTGCTGTTGATGATTAGTATGGCTGGATTGAGCGATTGGCTGGTGGCAAGACAGCAACGTAATGACATCATATCATTAAAAAAGTCACCTGACGAAAAACTTGACGACAAGATTTCTGGACTTTTATAAGGAAACAGCCAAACGAACAAACTACATAAATGTTATAATAGATAAATGAAATATGCACTGTTTTTAATTTATTTTAATTGTGTTACATGATTCCCAATTATTTATATTCATGATTTCTAGTATTTCTTGTACAGGCTTTACATTTTTATTTCAATGTAGTAATTAACAATTCATTTAATTGTATCTTTGAAATGGATTTGTTACTTGACAGCATTAATTAAAGTTTCTTAAGGTCAAAATCAAGTTACCCGCATCTCCTGCGCTCCATTAAGCCCATCCCATAATATCTGTCACCCCTCACATTAATTCACTGTATAGCATGTCTTACAGACTCTAATACAATAATTTAGTAATTATTTTATGACGACTACATCTTTCAGTGAGTAAAACTGGCTGTGTCTATAGTATTATAGACGACACAATATTATTATAATATTTTTTAAATGATTATTATTTTTAATTATTGTCCCTGGATCAGTAGGGTACACTTGTAATAAAGTAGCAGTGGCTGGGACATATTTTAAGTATCAAGTCTGCTTAAAAAGGATGCTTACATGAAATAAGCCTGCTCCCGAGCAGGTTTAAGCTTACGGACCCGTTGCTATGACAACAACTCCGGGATGAGTTTCGAAGAACCAAACAATCCAAGATCAAGTGAAATCGTCAACAATCAAATCCAGCTAACTGAGTTAGCGACGTACGAAGAACGGACCCCTGGTCTTCACTTGCTGTTCGAAGGCAAATGCATTGGTATTTATTGATTTACAAAGCTATTTTAATTTTTTTGCCATCCTATCTCTGTTGTTTGATTCACCAAAAAGTAGTTGTTAACTATTCATTGCGTTCCCGATCTTTCTATAGTCTTTATGTACCTTCAGCACGAACTCATTTAGGTAAAAGTGCACCGTCAGACTGGAACTCTCTTCAAATGAAACCGCAGCTAAATCAGTGTGTGTCTCTTAGTAAATTTAAAACACTTTTGCATGCAATAGAAAATGATTTGCAAATGCTTCTAATGCTATAATACTTTATTGTTGTACGTGTATTTGTATAGCTGGGCCGCCTATCTTGGCCAGGACACTCCTGGAAAAGAGATTTTTAATCTCAGTGAGGTTCTCTCCTGGTTTAATAAAGGCAAATAAATAAATACAATTCATTAATAATAATGATAATAGTGGTTATTATTATTATTATTGCTGCTGCTACTACTAATACTACTATTATTATTATTATATAGTCATATTGATATATAATCACAACATTTTCAGCCCTACAAACAAACAGAGCAAAACTAAAGCTTTTTTATCACATTTTAAATCACACTCACATTTTTATCAGAACCCCCCCCCCCCCAAAAAATAGTGCAAAACTATTCCATACTTGTATGAGTTTCTTTCTTCTATTGAACTTTTAAAGAGTTTTGGGAACCAAACTACATTGACTCCCACTGTGTGGACAAAAACCAAAACACATCTTCTTTCATGTTTTCATTTCAAGAGTGAGTAAATAATGACTGAATCATTATTTCTGGGTGAACTATCCCTTTAAGATCTAAATTACTAACCTGGAGTTACACAATCTTTTCTATTTATCATTTCCTCATTAGTCCAAGATTCATGTTAATGTGCGTTTAATCCTTTAATTTGCGCAGTGGTTTGTTTTATTGTGATTGATGTGTTGATTTCTGGAACACACACTGCTCACAGCATCAGAAACAGCTGCTGCGTTTGCTTTATAACCAGTGCAGGGAGTATAAATATATAATATTGTCCTTATTACTGTGAATAGAGATTTCACGACACGCAACACTGTCTGTCTGTGTGTACAACAGTTCATTTCATAATAATTAATTTATATTGAATAAATAGCTAAATTTAACCCCTTCATTTATTAATTTATATTTTATACTAATTTACATATGTAAAATAAAACATTACACGCACACACGCACGCGCACGCACGTGCGCACGTGCGCACACACACACACACACACGCACACACACACACGCACGCACGCACGCACACGCACACACACACACACATGTTGGTTTTTATGGTTTACGGGGACTTTCCATAGGCGTAATGGTTTTATACTGTACAAACTGTATGTGCTTTCGCTCTACACCTACCCTACAATTAAACTTAGCCCTCACAGGAGACTGTTTGCATTTTTACAAGTTCAAAAAAACTTTGTTTAGTTTATTTTTAAACCTGTTTTACAAATGAGGACGTCCAGAAAATAGTTTTTGGAGATTGTGGGTACAAATTTGTCCCCAAAATATGGTTAAGTAGGTACGCACACACACACACACACACACACACACACACACACAATCACACACACATACACACACACACACACACACACACTGTATGTATGTATGAAATAAATTAACAGTTCATTTCCTAATAATGAATATTTTTTTTACAAATCCCTAAATTCCTTAAATCTAATATTATAATATGTGTTTTATTTATTATTGTATAAATTTATTTTATTAAACATTTTATTAGACTTATTTTTTTTTTTTAAGAAAATAAAACACAACACAAATGTATAGCTGTTTCTTGAGTCACACGCAAGTTAGTTGCTTCAGAAAACCTCACATGAGATCCATGTTTGTGTGTGTTTAATGTTTATTAGTGCATGGAGATGAAAGCGTCTCTTCTGCACCTGATGCATGAACATCTAGGTGCTGATGAGTAAATCTCCACAGAATAAGACACTTGCCCGAGGAACGGTACAAGCGGCCGGCCGTGTGAGGAGCGTTTGCTCTCGAGGGCTCTGCTGTGAATGTGATGTTTGTGTCTGATTGAATGAGAGCAGGACTCATATTTTCTCTCTACATCCTCATTTGTCTCTCACAGACCCTTCAGCAGTACATCAGGGTAACAGCCACGTGACTCCTAAATTAAAGGTATGTGTGTAGAAGTCAATGAAAAAAACTATATATGCATAGAAGTGAATACAATTATATTTATGTGCATAGTAGTGAATAGTAGAATAGAAAACAATAAATTAATAATACAAAAATACATGTATAGAAGTGAATAGCTAAATTGAAAAAACAAATACGCGCACACACTCGCACACCAAACACACACACGCGCACACACATACACACACGCACGCGCACACACACACACACACACACACACACACACACACACACACACACACACTCGCATGCGCGCACACACACACACACACACACACACACTCGCATGCGCGCACACACACACACGCGCACGCACACACACACACACACACACACACACACACACACACACACACACACACATCAATATCTAAATAAAGTGGCTAAAATGAGCTATTCATAAAATATAAAAAAAATCATTATTATAAATAAATTGTTAATTTTATTTAATATATTATGAAAATCTTAAATTTTATGAATGAATTAATAAATGTGTATATAACATATTTACTTGTAGTTCTCATCCTTATATTTAGTATATTTTTTAATGTTTTATTTTGACTACTTTTATATTATTTTAAATATATTTGTATTTAGTTTTATTAAAAACTAAATTTATATATTCATAAAATATTAAACATCAATTATGAATGAATTGTTAATTTCATTTTAAATATATTATAAAATATTAAATTATATGAATAAATCTAAAAAATATTTATTTTGAGTCCATATGCTTATATTTTAAAAAAGTGTTTTATTTTGAATTTGTATTGATAATTTAATACATTATAAAATATGTCACTATATACATTTCATATTCATATATATATATTCATATATGTATATAATTTCTTTCTTAAAAGTGTTATATTTGACTTTTTTCCCGCTTTATTGAATTGTATTTTGAAATGAAAACATGCTTCACATGCATATGCAGCTGGACAGCAGTCCTGTGTGGACCTGAGAACTCACTGACCCGTAACTCTCATTAATGATCTGTTCCTGTCCTTCAATGTCATGGTTTCGTCTGGAGACTCATGTGGAAAACCAGCAGGACTGTATTTCCTTTGGAAAGCCCTCGCTTTTCTTCATTAGTGGACGGAGGGGGGCGTTAGCTAATGTGTTTATGTATTTAATCTCATTATTGTGTCCCATCCTCCGGTGAATTAGCGTCGTGTTTGTGAGCTCGTTCATCAAAAATAAACACCGCGCTGAATCAGACCAAGCTGCGGCTGATGTACGTTACGTTACATGAGGTTTGGCTTGAACTCAGTCTTAAATGGATCTGTGCTCGTGTATTTTTCTTTCTCCGAGGAGTCTGATTAAACGAGTACAGGCTCTATACAACTAATTAGTTTGGCTCTTTAACTGGCCCGCCCGCCGAGTCCTTGAACCGCACTCGTGTTCGCTTTCTTTATTAGAGAGCTGATAATATTGTGATACAGTTGATTATGGAGCCGTGACTTTGGTGCAACACCTGAGAAATAAAATTAATAATCAATATTAATAATCATAAGCAGACACTTTTTGAGGGAATCTTAAAAATATATATTGTGAATACTATATGCTGCAATATGTGATATTATATTACATACATTATTATTTACTTTAATATTAATATTTATTACATAAAAATAAGAATACGTAAAGTAATTAAAATACACTGAAAATAAATAAACATGTATATTAATGTAAATAATATATATTATATGCATTATTTACATTAATATACATATTTATTACCCAAATTAAAAACATAACACATAGATTAAACATGCATATTAATGTAAAGAAATATAAATTATATCTCTGTCTTTCTCTAGATATCTCATTATAAATAAATTGCTATATATCAGTGTTATTTTAGTTTTATTGAGATACTATTATAGTTTTTATTAATATTTTGAATCAGTTTAATTTTTTCTAATTATATTTTACTTGTAGTTTCTTTTATTAATTTAGTTGTTTTTGTTAAAACAGTATATATGTCTATACAGTTCTTTATTTAAAGATAAAAATATGATATTTTAATGGTTTTAATTTTAATGTCAATTTCATTCTCTCTCTCTATATATATATATATATATACATACATATATTGCATACAAAAAAGTTTTTATTTACATAATATATGTGTATATTTATTTTATGTATATATAAATACACACACACACATGCATGTATTTATATATTTAAGAAACATCTGTTATGTTTGCATATTAAATATATAAGAATATAAATGTATATACATGTAAATATTTTCAAAATATAGACTGTATGTGTACAGTATACATACATGCAGTATATTATGTAAATAAAAACTTAAATTTTGAATGCGATTAATTATGATTACTCGTTTGACAGGCATTGTACAAAATCAGCATAAATATATAAAAACAATTATAATTGTTTTGCTGCATTACAGTGATTTTTACATTACAGTATGAGAACTGAAGGAGAACATGTCATAATTGTAATGATAATAACCCCCACAGACCAGAGGATCTTCTTCATGTCATCTTTAAGAAACAGATTTTGTGTGTTTCTCGTCCTCAGCTGAAGTGGAAGAGTCAAAAAGACGACGCCAGCAACGCGGGCTATTCTCACGAATGCCTTCAAAGCCTCTTCCGAAAGGTGAGTGTGTAGTTCTGAGTGGACGGTTTGCAGATGAATCTGATCAGTGTGTGAGAGACTGACCTCGTGTGTGAACGAGCAGTTTGCTGTGGTTAACGAGGTCTGCATGACATCAGCCGTTAAGCGCTTTTATTGCCCTCGTGTGTGAGCTCCATTAAGTTTAGTAGCAGCGCAGAACGCCGAAGGCACATGCCACCGTTACGGACACGTTTAGTGCCGTCTGGGGACTCGCTCTTCTGCAGATCTGCTCTTCACATGCAACTAATGACGTCTGATTCAATTAGCCTTCATCACACTTCCGTGTTTAGATAAAAAAGTTTGTCGAGACAAATTTTAAGTTGGCTTGAGAAAGCCGGACCAGAAAGTTTTAAAAAGTTTGAAAAGTTTGAAAAAGTTTTAAAAGTTTAAAAAAGTTTAAAAGTTTAAAAAAGTTTAAGTTTTAAAAGTTTGTTTTAATAGTTTTAAAAGTTTAAGTTTTAAAAGTAGCAAATAAAATTTCCTTACCTTATTTAGCATGTTTTAAAAAGAAAAGTTTTTTAGTTTAAGTTTAAAAAGTTTAAGTTTGTAAAAGTTTTAGCAAAGTTTACAATTTCCTAATACCTTAAAAGTTTAAGTTTTAATAGTTTTAAAAAGTTTAAGTTTTAAAAGCAGCAAATAAAATTTCCTTACCTTATTTAGCAGTTTAAAAAAGTGGAAAAGTTTAAAAAAGTTGGAAAAGTAAAAAAGTTGGAAAAGTTTAAAAAAGTTGGAAAAGTTTAAAAAAGTTTGGAAAGTTTAAAAAAGTTTGGAAAGTTTAAAAAAGTTTTAAAAGTTTAAGTTTTAAAAGTTTGGAAAGTTTAAAAAAGTTTTAAAAGTTTAAGTTTTAAAAGTTTGGAAAGTTTAAAAAAGTTTAAGTTTTAAAAGTTTAAGTTTTAATAGTTTTAAAAGTTTAAGTTTTAAAAGTTTTAAAAGTTTAAGTTTTAAAAGTTGCAAATAACATTTCCTTACCTTATTTAGCATGTTTTAAAAAGTTTGAAAAGTTTAAAAAAGTTTGGAAAGTTTAAAAAAGTTTAAAAAGTTTAAGTTTTAATAGTTTTTAAGTTTTTAAATAATATTTTAAGTTTTTAAAAATAGCATATCAACACACTTCCGTGTTTCTGCTTCCGGATTGGCGCTTTCAGGGTGAAAAGACAACAGCGGCCATATTTAACAAGAATGAGTTCCAGAATCAAGTCTTTTTTATTAATGAGATATTATGAAAATGCTTGAACTGCCGGTACTTTATTCTGCAAAGTGCAAACATTTCATAATTAACTATTGGCAAATGTTAAGTGCAAATAGCATATTTTTTTTAGCAATAGAGACTATTTACACTGTTAAAATAGCAGGATTTTCTTCTGTTTATACTACTTATTGAAAATAATGGCAATTATCTGCACCTCAGTATTGTAGTACATTATAAAACAGTATGCAATACTAACGTATTGAGTGTAAATTATAATTTTAATTCAAATTATTAAATGAATGCCACCTTATTGGGACACAAAAGCCCTCCTTACACCTACCCGATACTCTATTTTAAACTTTTTGATAATTTCCTTCATTTTTATTGAAAATAAATGCCTTTCCAATGCGATATGAGATTTGAAAAGGGAGAAAAAACGTTAGCCAAAAGGCGGATTCGAACCCGGGTCGATCGCGTCATAAAGAGTACGACGCACGCTTTACCATCTGCGCCACTGAAGATGATGACAGCAGTCTTATGTAAAGTTGAGCAGACCAATCAAACGTTGGTGGGCGGAGTTTATGTAAATCTCCTCTGCCATTACTATAGAGTCAGCTCGGGTCATCACAAATACACTGAATAAAATTAGTCATTGAATTTACAAAAACAAATTAAGGGAAGCGGTTGCAAACTATTAATTTGAGCTACATTCAACAAATGATATATATATATATATTTAAAATATATATGTATTGTTTATTTTTAAGTTAGTGAACTAAATTAGTTTATTTAAATGTAGCTAAAATAAATTGATTGCAGCCACTTACCTTACATTTTGGTTATTAAAAATGTTTTTTTTTTCAGTTTGTTTAATTCTACACGCTGGCTATTATAATTCAGTTAGTTTTGGCGTTCTGTCCGTTTGGTGCTGACTGTGCATTATGACTCTCCACATTAATCGTTTTCGCTATAATTATTATTATTATTATGATTTAGTGCTGTCAAACGATTAATCGCATCCAAAATAAAAGTTTTTATGCTAAATGTGTGTACTGTGTATATTTATGTATGTATGAATACAAACACGTGTATGGATATATTTCAGAAAATATGTTATGTTTATATATTAAATATATTTATATATAATATAAACTATATGAATATAAATATATACATGTACGTATTTTCAAAATATATACTGTATTTGTGTATATTTATTAGGGATGAGCGAGTACAGCATTATCTGTATCTGTATCTGTATCTGTTAACCATATGAATTATCTGTATCTGTATCTGTACTCGGACTGGGCGGGGCCTAGCCCGGAATGGGCGGGATTTAACCTGGAAGTGGGTCGGGTTGTCTTGAAATGGGCGGGGCTTTAACCGGTATGTTATTTTAAGCATGCAATTGATATGGGTTGATCAGAAATTGTTATATTTATTGCTGATTAGAAAACTATTTACATGACAGCATCAGCATTAAGCTTCAGATCAATGGTTTTGATCACGATAACAAACGAACTATATACAGAACAAGTTTTGCAACAATGAATACAACACATGCGGTTGTAATTATGAAGTAAAATGTAATGAACAAGAGTTTTCATCTCAACATAACTTTCTTTTTTTAACTTTTAATTTTTTTATGATCAGTGTTAATATATTTTTTTTGGTTCTTTTTTTTTTTTTTTACACCAGGTATGTGTGTGTGTGTGTGTGTAGCTAATTAATTTGTAATATAGTTTTATACCACTACTTCCTTTTTTTTTTTTTTTATGAAATACAGCAAGAAAGTGTCAGACACTCTCTTGGTTTAAAAGGTTTAAAAAAGAAAATTAAATCTCCGACAGGCAGAGACGCGAGTCACATTCTACCAAGCACCACGTCTGAACAAACCCCACGTTTACCAAAACTCTACTGGTTAATAAGTAAGTACTACAAACCAAAGTAAAAAACAAACCTGAAGCTGAAGAAACCCTAAACGTTAACGGAAAAAACCCGCGAACCTGAGTGACTGAGGGAGAGACAGAGAGAGAGAGCGCGCTGTTCTCTTCTCTTCTCAGTGTTCTGTGTGTGAGTGAGCAGAGCGGGACACAGCAACACAATAGGGGTCGTTCACATATCGCGCCTAAAAACGCATGGAAAACGCTAGGCGCGCTGCTTTCTCCTTTTTTTCCAAAGCGCTCGGGCGGTTGCGCTCCGGAGGCGTTTGTCGTTGCTAAGCAACCATCAGCTGCGCTCTCCGTTACAAGAAGGTGCGGTGCGCTTGCGGCATTCTGAAAAGTTGAGATGTTTTTATCTCGATGCGGCGCGGACGCGCCTGGAAAAAACGAGCGCGTCGCTTCCATTATGAGCGCGCATACCGCGCTTCTACATTTGAAATAACGAACTTGAGCGCGCAAAAGACGCGATATGTGAGCGGCCCCTAAACCTGTATGTGTGTAGGGGAGGGGCGCTGTGACTAGCCTATCACAGAACGCAGACACAGTCCGCTACCCAATGAGAATTTTTATTCAATCCGAGCACAGATATTGACTCGTATTACTCGTATGATACTCGTACTCGGCAAAAGTGCTTTATCCGTACCGGATACTCGTTTCAGCCGAGTATCCGGCTCAACTCTAATATTTATACATACATAATAAACATACAAAGTACACATATATAACCTATATATGCATAAAAACCGTACAAATAAAAACCTTTAATCCTATATATTATGTAAACAAAAACTTTTATTTTGGATGCAATTATTCGCGATTAATCGTTTGACAGCACTATTATTATTATTATTATTATCGTCATCATCATTATTAAAGTAATATTGTATTTTGCTCTCCTTTGCATTATTAAAGGAACACTCCACTTTTTTGGGAAATTTTGTAGCCATATATCGGCCTAGAAAATCATAATCTTTAATTTTCCGTTAGTCTTAGTACATAATGTAACTACAGAAGAGTCAAGCTTTAAATAAGAAAATCATCGAAACTCTTTGGCCATTTTTGAGCGAGATGCTAACGGTCTAATCAGATTCAATGATCTATGCTAAGCTACGCTAAAAGTGCTACCGCCAGACCCGGAGATCGGCTGAAAGGATTCAAAAACGGTAAATCTCACCTGTTTAACTCTTGTAAAATGAGCCTATTAAAAAAAAAAAAAGGCGGCGTGTTCCTTTAACACGATGGTTTAAATGTACGTTGTATAATGTGTCCTGGGAAATATATTAAACGAGAGATGTCTCGGATTCATGACTTTATTCCTGTTGTATCGGATTATGCTGTTGTGTTGAGTTTAATATGCTTAAACTGGACTCAGAATGGTTTAATGCATTCTTGGAAAAATGTGCATATGGACATAAATGCTGTCATTTTGAAGTAATTTATTATGATGTGTTGATTCGAGGGAATTGAGATAATGTGCTCAAATATACTGGAGATCAAAGACTATATATAAAGGTACTTGCCGGAGCGTTGAGCGTAGTATCTCACGAGTCAGTGGCCATATAAGCTACAAACAAGTCAAATGTTATTTCTTTGTAGATTATATAACAACAGTTTGGGAAAGAGAAAAAGTAAGAAGCATTATTTGAGAAAAGGCCGTACTGATATAGTAGGCGCAGACCTGGAACGGAAGGTAATTTCAGATTTTTGTGAAAAAGGCTAATCGGCTCGAGCATCAGTGTAAACAGACAGAAGACTCGTGAAATGACGGATGATGTAAGACTGTGTTTTGGGCCGCCGGCGTGGGTCGAGGTCTTGGAAACCTCTGGAAACGTCTGGATGTATGAAAGAGTCTTCCTTTGGGATGCTCTGGTTTGTCGCTGTTGGCAGGTTTTCCTCGTTTCTGCATTCTGCTTTTCCCAGGCAGCCGTGAAACTGGTTTTCAGAGACGGCAGATTCTCAGAAACATCTTCCCGACGCTCTCGGTTTCTTAAAATACTGGAACGTGGACGGGGAAGCTGTGAAGAACAGGCCCGGGTCGTGTTTCAACACAACAAAAACTAAAGAAAGGAATAACAAATTATGTTTTGTGTGAAAAACAAAACACAAAACCAGAAGAATATAATTTTTTTTTTAACCAAGACCTGGTTTTTTTAGACCTTTTTTGTCATGAAAAGGTGACAATAAATCCTTAAAAAGGGCTAAAATAGATATTATTTTACAAAACAAAATGTTTTGTTTTCTGTATAATAAAGTGTGTTTTTAGAACGTTTTTATTGCATGAGATAAACTGCCATGAAAATTTGACGATGCCATAAATACTAAAAATAAAAAAAATAAAAAGATAATAATTTCAAATATTTTTTCTGGTCCTATTTGAACAAAATCAAAATAAATAATTAAATAAAAATTTTTTTTTTTGTAAAATAAAGTTTAATGTAAGCAATTTTTTTGGATTTATTGCATGAGCTAAATGATCATGAAAATGTGACCGTAATTAAACCTAATAATAGACTTTATTTAGCAGAAAACAAATGTCTTATTTTGGTATTGTGCTTAAATATTTTGTAATCATATTTAAAAAGACAGAAATAAGAAATTGATTTTTATAAAATAACATCTATTTTAGGACATTTTGGTATTTATTGCATGTGTTTACTGTCATGAAAATGTGACAATACAATAATTCATAAAAAAAGTCCTAAAATAGAATTTATTTTGCACAAAACTTTTTTTGCTTTCTTTTCTTTTCTTAAAAAATGTGTTTACATTTTGTGGTCATATTTAACCACAAAAAAAGAAGTTTATTTTAAGACTTAAACCCACCCCAAATATCTAATTATTAATTATACTATAAACTAATTATATATTTTTTTAATTTTGTTGTTAAATGTTGTGGTCCTATTTAACCAAAAAAATTATAATTCCATTAAAAAATATCAAATTTTAAGACCTTTCTTAGAGTTTACTGTATTTTTATGACACTTAAGATAATTTCCTCTCGATTCTCATGACTATAATATGACAAATGAAATATTATTTTAAACTGTAAAGTAGAGATAACCGTAGTGTTTGTTGAACTGCCTTTAACTTATGCTGATTGAAATAAAACTGTACTTTATTATCGTAAAGTAAGACATCCAGACATTTCACCTCGGGGAGGAAAATGTGAATTAATGTCATAACAATACAAAAAAAAAATCCTGACGGTCTCTATATTTTCTTTTACATTTTGAGTTGAAATGGCAGTGTTTTCATAGCATTCACTCTCAGAATGCCGCTGTAATAATGTTTGAAAGGAATCAAGCGGTTGAATCCGTGTTTAGTCTGGACGTCCTCCTTTCCGAGGGTCAAAGGTCAAATACCGACTCCAAATTCACTCCCAGAATTCCTGATTGTTTTTCGTCGAGAGTAAGAACTGGAGGAGTGGATTCATTTCTCATGCTCTGAACAGAAATAGAGGCCGTCCTGCTGATTTATGACAGACGTTTATAAGCATATAAGACTTGGCAAGAAATGTTTTACTCTAAAAATAGTCAAATTAAATCTGATTCTTCAGGGTCACCGTCCTTCTCACGGTTTAATGTTCTGCTTCCCTCGTTTCTGGCCACACAAAATCAAAAGCAGAGTTTTTGCAGCGCTCATCGTTGAGTTTGAATGATGTTTGCATTGCAGTATGGAGACGTCTTGAATATTCTGATATCCAGTAAGAAGAAAGGCAGTGCCGTGGTTGAGTTTGCATCAGCAAAAGCAGCTGTGAGTATTTCACATCTCCAAAAACACAACAAAACAAAACACGTTTTTCTGTTTTATTATGCATCATTCTCTAAATATTTCAGCCGCGTATTGAGAAGAATCTCACCAAAACATACTGGAGGGTTATATTACAGCCCAAAATCAAAGAGAAATAATCCCTATAATATTATTTAAAGGCATTTTCTGGGCAAATTTTCCCCAAATTTGTATTATTGTAATGAGTCTTTCACTTTTTTTGTCTAATATTTCTTAATGGTCATGTTATATATATATATACATACTGAACAAAATGATAAACGCAACACTTTTGTTTTTGCCCCCATTTTTCATGAGCTGAACTCAAAGATCTAAGACTTTTTCTATGAACACAAAAGGCCGATTTCTCTCAAATATTGTTCACAAATCTGTCTAAATCTGTGTTAGTGAACGAGATAATCATCCACCTCACAGGTGTGGCATATCAAGATGCTGATTAGACAGCATGATTATTGCACAGGTGTGCCTTACGCTGAACACAATAAAAGGCCACTCTAAAATACTGTATGGGGGGGGGGTCCGAAAACCAGTCAGTATCTGGTGTAACCACCATTTGCCTCACGCAGAGCAACACATCTCCTTCACATAGAGTTGATCATGTGTGTCTGTTCATATGAATGAAAGCACACACATTCAGTCATTTATTATAGAAACCTATTTTATGCAGCGCTATAACCGCACTCGTTTCACAGCATCATTTTAGTTTTGAATGAGATTTCATGTCATCTCGATCTTCTCTGTGCTCTCAATCAGGACCTGGCGTTTAAAAACGAGACCGGCCTGACCGGAAACTCTCTGAAAATCACATGGCTGGAAGGACAACCGGCCCCGACGTCACACATCGACTCTGCACAACAGGTACAGCAAACCATAAAACTGCACAAAATCACAGGAAAATAACAATCAAGCCTCGTTTGCATTGTGACATTCATTTGTGCAATTAAGCACATTTTCCCCAAATTCTCATCATTGTTTAATGTTTACTTTTTGGTCTTATTTTTCCTCAATAATGATCTTCATCACCTTAAAAACATTTATCATTTTATTTATGCAAAATTAAAAATATATATATTTTGGGCTGAAATATATGGAAGCTCATTTTCACCATGGACTAAGCAAATCTGAAAAAGTCAGAATAGTCAAACATAAACTTGTAATCATGAGGAAAAAAAAGTCAAATTATGAAAATAAAAAGTCACATTTACATTTTGTGTTATTTCATGGCTGAAACAAACTTGACTTTATCTCTCACAATTAAAAAAAGTCAAGCTTACCAGTGTTTTATGATACTTGGAGGTAGGGCTGGGCGATATGAGCAAATATTCATATCTCTGTATTTTTGGGCTGATTTGCGATATACGGTATATTTCTCGGTATTTGGATTAAACAAATAAAGTGAGTGTAAGCATGTAGGCATATGTAATGTGCAAAAAAGGGTTTTAATATTCTAACATTGCAATCTAAAAACAAAAATAATGCTTTTAAAGCATAAGTTAAATTTACTAAACTGAAAATGAAAATAATAAAAAGCACAGACTGAGTAAAAAGGCTATTTTGATTACCCAATTAACACTTAACGGTTAGTGCTATCATACAAATACACTTACCTGTAGGTTTAGAATTCTACATGCGTCACATTTATTGTCCAACTACACATATTTCAGCAAAATTTAAATTTTAGTCAGAGTTATTGAAGTTAGTCTGTGAAGTTTAGCGGAGAATCGCAAAGCAAAAGCTCATGCACTACGTCTGACAGCAAAATGGAAATATTTCTATGGCTTTCTATCATTTACAGATGGAGAATATACCTGTGAAATGTAAGTTATGCATTTAGAAAAACAGCACATCTCAAACACATTAAATGTGTCCTCCCTTGATATTTTTCAGATGAGTTTGTATCAAACTACTGTATATCGGTATTAACGGTATTGCTTCATACCGTATCGTTATAAAGAATATATCAATATATCGTACAAACTCGATATACCGCCCAGCCCTACTTAGAGGGTGGAAAACAAAAACAACAACAATATAAAAAATAAAAAATAAAATAAAAAAAATGGAGGTAATGATGAAAATTTAAATGAAAATATTAATGAAAAACTGAATTAAATGATCAACAAATGCATGAAAATGAAGCATATTTTTAATATGTATATTTGAGTATATTATAATTTTTTTAATATTTTAAATGTCTTGATAGAGTTATATTTTTTGTGTATTGTTTTTGTGAGTGTATTGTGAGAGTCTGATGCACAGGAGAAAATATTTTTATATATTAATATAAATTGTGAAAAAAAGTCTAAATTGTGTAATTTTTGTAATTCAGTAACAGAAATAATCATCCATAGAAATGTGACCTGAATATTCTTTAAAGGTTCCATAAGAGTAACCCTATTAAATACATTTAATATGCAAAATATCTTATTCTAAATATCCAAATATTTTTATTCATGATTTATTTATAATTTTGTATGACACATATGGGATGGGAAAACAACAGCAACAACAAAATAAAAATCAGTGAATGACTGAAATGCATGAAGCTCAGCTGAAGCAGCAAACGCAGGTTAATTGGAAAGTAACGAGCATGTAAACACAGTCACTGCTTCTGTGCGTGAGTGTTTGTCTGTGTGGAAGTTTAACAGAAGTATAAGGTTACCACAGCGTTCCAGATGATTCCTATGGATTTGGTGTTTAATCTAAATAACATATTTCATAGCTCTGTCAGAGAGACGTGTGTAAACACACAGCTTCGGCGGCTCGTGAGGCTCCTGAACAATGACTTCGCTGGGTTTGTTTGACTTGGAGGACCCCCAGCATGAGTCTCATTATGGCCCAACACGGCAGGACGGGGAGGGGGTGTGTGTGTGTGTGTGTGTGTGTGTGTGTGTGTGTGTGTGTGTGTGTGTGCCTGTGTGCGCGCGTGTGTGTGTGTGTGTGTAATGTGTGACTGGCACGAGATCCTGCACAAAAACACCCCTCCTGACTTCTCTGCCTCCCTCTGTCCTGCTTCCAGTCTCTTCTGCACGGTTTACATCTATATCTGCAGTTATTAGAGCAAAATCTGAGCATGGACGGACGAGGAAAGCTCAAGATGTTTGGTTGCATGAATGATTTTGTGTCGTCTGAACTGATTGTGATGAGAGAGCGGTGTTATTATTGTTAACTAAAACTATTACAGTCGTTTTTGTTAAAAGCTGAAATTAAATATGAATATTAGATGAAAAAACTGAAACTTATTTGCTAAAGCAACATTTTCAATTATGGGTTTATTTAGTTAAACAAACTGAAAAAACTAAAGCAAAGCTAAAATAGAGGTATTAAAAAAACAAAAGCTAACGAATTAGACAAAAGCACTTTACAAGTCTACTAAAACAGAAACTAAAATTAAATAACTTTAAATATATAAAATAAAATATTACAAAAATATTAATAAATGCTGTAATATTAATTTGCAAATATACTCAGTGTTGCAGTGTTGTCTTATTATTATTATAGTTTTTGTTAATCTGTTTAATTAGTTTATATATATGTACACACACACACACACACACACACACACACACACACACACACACACACACACACACACAGTATCTCACAGAAGTGAGTACATCCCTCACATTTTTGTAAATATTTTATTATATATTTTCATGTGACAACACTGAAGAAATGTCACTTCGCTACAATGTAAATTAGAGAGTGTACAGCTTGTATAACAGTGTACATTTGTTGTCCCCTCAAAATAACTCAACACACAGCCTCAAAAGTGAGTACACTTCTAAGTAAAAATGTCCAAATTGGACCCAAAATGTCAATATTTTGTGTGGCCACCATTATTTTCCAGCACTGCCTTAACCCTCTTGGGCATGGAGTTCACGAGAGCTTCACAGGTGGCCACTGGAGTCCTCCTCCATGACTACATCACGGAGCTGGTGGATGTTAGAGACCTTGCGCTCCTTCACCCTCCGTTTGAGGATGCCCCACAGATCACCTTTACCCTCAGCTTCTTTAGCAAGGCAGTGGTAATCTGGGAGGTGTGTTTGGGGTCGTTATCATATTTGAATACTGCCCTGCGGCCCAGTCTCCGAAGGGAGGGGATCCTGCTCTGCTTCAGTATGTCACAGTACATGTTGGCATCCATGGTTCCCTCAATTAATTCTCCAGTGCCAGCAGCACTCATGCATCCCCAGACCATGACACTCCTACCACCATGCTTGACTTTAGGCAAGACACACTTGTCTTTGTACTCCTCACCTTGTTGCCGCCACACACGCTTGACACCATCTGAACCAAATACGTTTATTTTGGTCTCATCGGACCACAGCACATGGCTCCAGTAATCCATGTCCTTAGTCTTCAGCAAACTATTTGCGAGCTTACTTGTGCATCATCTTTAGAAGAGGCTTCCTTCTGGGACGACAGTCATGCAGACCAATTTGATGCAGTGTGCGGCGTATGGTCTGAGCACTGACAGGCTGACCCCCCCACCCCTTCAACCTCTGCAGCAATGCTGGCAGCAGTCATATCTCTATTTCCCAAACACAACCTCTGGATATGACGCTGAGCACGTGCACTCAACTTCTTTGGTCGACCATGGCGAGGGCTGTTCTGAGTGGAACCTGTCCTGTTAATCCGCTGTATGGTCTTGGCCACCGTGCTGCAGCTCAGTTTCAGGGTCTTGGCAATCCTCTTATAGCCTACGCCATCTTTATGTAGAGCAACAACTCTTATTTTCAGATCCTCAGAGAGTTCTTTGCCATGAGGTGCCATGTTGAACTTCCAGTGACTAGTATGAGAGAGTGAGAGCGATAACACACCTGCTCCCGATTCACACCTGAGACCTTGTAACACTAACGAGTCACATGACCCAATCTGGATTTTTTCACTTAGGGGTGTACTCACTTCTGTGGCCAGCGGTTTAGACATCAATGGCTGTGTGTTGAGTTATTTTGAGGGGACAGCAAATGTACACTGTTATACAAGCTGTACACTCACTACTTTACATTGTAGCAAAGTGTCATTTCTTCAGTGTTGTCACATGAAAATATATAATACAATATTTACTCAAATGTGAGGGGTGTACTCACTTCTGTGAGATACTTTTATATATATTTTTCAATTAGTTTTGTGCCATTAGCAGCCTTGAAATCACTTCTTTTTTTTGTAATAAATTAGGCAGGGTGGATCCATAAAGCAGATGACATATGAAGTGCGATATAGTGAGCCGATCCTCAGCGCACAACATTTACTCCATTTAGCTGTTAATTAACTCATTTTAATGCCGCAGGTTCTTAGTTTAGATCATGAATCCAAGTTGTGGGATTTTCCAGAATAACGTGCATGAATGTTATTAATGGATCTGATGCTAAATTGCTTCATCAGGCCGCAGGTTTCTAAAGGCAAGTGTAGAAAAACAGGGTCATTTTCACATTTATCAGGGAGGTCAGATCTACATGCAGGCCGAGGTCAGCTGAGACGCTGTGGAGGTCTGGCCGAGCCCCTCCGCATCCCATAATTCCCTTCGACCAGTCGTGAGTGCAGATCTGGTTTCAGGGCTGAGGGCCGGCCTGCAGCTGGGTTTGGCTCTTGCTGCTCGTCTCTGAGGTTTAATGCAGCTGCGCCCAAGCTCTGGGGGAATTTCATGTTAAATGGAGATGTCTGGTGCGTTTGAGTCTCATGCTTCTGGTCAGATATCATATCAGTGTTTTGTTTTCCTGAGAGTAGAAATGAAAAATAGGTGTGTAATGTGTTTGTCACTTCCTTAAATAAATGAATCGTTGCACGCAGAACGTGATTTAGCGCTCAGAAGAGGAGCGACACCTGTATTTATCTGCAGTGTGAACGTGGATCCATGTAGTGAGATGAGTAAATACTTCAATTAGGGCTGCGTGATTCGGCCCAAAAAATGCATTATAAACATTTAACTTCTCATAATAATAATAATAATTAGGGCGGCGTGATTCGGCCCAAAAAATGCAAATGTGAGTATTTTGTCTTCTATTATATAGTTCCATTGAAATTGGAATAGTGGTATTATAAACATTTATTTATTTATTATATATTTATATTATAAACATTTAATAATACTACTAATAATAGTAGTGGTATTAAATAATAACAGTTATTATTAATATTAGTGTTCATAAATTGTATTATTATTTAACAATAATAATAATGACTATTATTACTTATTTAAATAATATGTAAATAATCATAATAACAATTATTAATATTAATTAAAATATAATTAATATGGTAGTATATTTAGTATTGTACTGTAAATAATTATAATGTTTCAAGTTATATTTTGCAACATAATATTAAAATTGCAACACTAATATTTATTATTTTTTTCACCTTCAAACATTAAATCATTAAAAAAGATGTTTAAATGCTTCTCTTTACAAATGGTCCTACTGTAGTAATGAATATCTTTGATTTACTGCCTTTATTCATCTGGATTAGAAATGTATACGTAATTATACAAATTATAATTTTTTTTATTTAAAATTATAAATTTATAAAAGTCAGTCTATTAACAAATGTTGATTTATACAACTTAAAATGTTAAAAGCTAGACATACTCAATAATAATAATAATAGTAATAAATATGTTTGTTTACATAGTCACAAAATGCCTATATCTATATTATCGCAGAGATATGATATGATACAGTCATGTAAAGCAATAACATGTCAGATATCGATCCTCAAATCCTGACACGTTTAATCCCAGATGTTACAGAGAGAACGAGTCTATTACTTTACATATCGAGAGCATCGAGTGAAGCCAAGACTCGAGTGTGTGAAAACCCTGAAGTCAATTGAGCAAATTACATTTCTGCTCATTTCTGAATAAGCGCTCCATCCAAAAACTCTTATTAGTCATTTATTTTCCCGCTCCAAGACGTTTCACAACCGTCCTTGCCTTCATATATCACGCAAGCCCTGAGAATTTATCACAGCTCGGAGCCGTGAAACCAAAGCCAATCCAAATAATCTCGATTTACTGTCAGAGGCGTGCGGAGGGAACAGTTAAACGTTACACGGAGCCCAATGTTTCTAAATCACTGCTTCAGGCTCAAGTGTGTCTGAAGATACCACTGTGATGATGATGATGATGTACTGACGAAATATGAACATAACCACGTTAGAGATGAAGATACCACTGTGATGATGATGATGTACAGCATTCAGACATGAAATATGAACATAACCACGTTAGAGATGAAGATACCACTGTGATGATGATGATGTACAGCATTCAGACATGAAATATGAACTGTGATGATGATAACCGCGAAATATGAACATAAAGCTGAAGATACCACTGTGATGATGATGTACAGCATTCAGACATGAAATATGACCACATAACCACTGAAGGACATGAAATAAAATCATTTTCATTTGTACACTTTTCACCAAACACACTGATTCAAAGCAGCGTTACAGAAAATCATGTTAATAATATCTTAATATCTTCATGCATCTATCAGATTAGAGCTGGATGATGATAGTTATATTTTGTGATGATATAAACGATCAAGCATTTAATATTTGCTGTATGTTGTATATGACTTTACATGGTGCATGTATGCTAATAATGTTCGTTATTATATATATATATATATATATATATATAGCTGTGTGATAATATAGATGACTATTGTGACTACGAAAACAATAAAGAACGCGTTTAATATAAAAATGAAATATATATATATATATATATATATATATACTGGTATAATTAATAATAAATAATTAATATATCATAATATCATATTTATTAATAGTATTACTACTGAACATTATTTAATATCTTGGATTAAACCTGAATGTTGTATAAATCAACATTAGTTCATAAATGACTGACTATTATAAATAATTTTTAATTAATGAACTAATGTATTAAATCAAAGTTGTTTATTACTACAGTAAAACCGTTTAACTACAATTTGTAAAGAGAAGCATTTAAACATCTTTTGTTAATGATTTAATGTAATACAATGATTAAATGAAGACATAAATATTAGTATTGCAATTTTATTATTGTTGTCAAATAAAACGTATTAATTATTACCATTACTTATTATTACTATAATTATAATTTTTTACTTTACAGCACTAATATACTTCCATCTTATTTTTTAAATATTAAAATGAAATATAATTAAAAAACTAAATAATTAAAAGGTGACACTATTTTAAGGTGTTCTTGTTACAGGTTACGTGTAAGAACTATTATAATAACAATAAATGATGCATAATTGCATGTAAGTAATCCTAATCATAACCCTAACCATATAGTAAGTACATGTAGTTAATTAACATTAAATGTATAATTACTCTTTAAAATAAAATGCAAAATAAAATATTAAAATAATACATTATTATTATTACTTATAAAAAAGTATAATACATTTAACAATATTAATACACTTAATTATGCAATATTATTATTATTATGAGAAGTGAAATGTTTATAATGCATTTTTTGGGCCGAATCACGCAGCCCTAATTATTATTATTATTATTACTTATAAAAAAGTATAATACATTTAACAATATTAATACACTTAATTATGCAATATTATTATTATTATGAGAAGGGAAATGTTTATAATGCATTTTTTGGGCCGAATCACGCAGCCCTAATTATTATTATTATTATTACTTATAAAAAAGTATAATACATTTAACAATATTAATACACTTAATTATGCAATATTATTATTATTATGAGAAGTGAAATGTTTATAATGCATTTTTTGGGCCGAATCACGCAGCCCTAATTATTATTATTATTATTACTTATAAAAAAGTATAATACATTTAACAATATTAATACACTTAATTATTCAATATTATTATTATTATGAGAAGTTAAATAATGCATAATGCAATTTTTGGGCCAAATCACGCAGCCCTAATTATTATTATTATTATTATTACTTATAAAAAAGTATAATACATTTAACAATATTAATACACTTAATTGTGTTAAATCACATTCTAAATCACGTTCTGCGTGCAACGATTCATTTATGGAAGTGACAAACACATTACACACCTATTTCTCATTTCTACTCTCAGGAAAACAAAACCCTGATATGATATCTGACCAGAAGCATGAGACTCAAACGCACCAGACATCTCCATTTAACATGAACGTGGAGAACTTCATCAGAGACGTGAGTCACACGCATGGATCGTGACCAGCACGTTCAGTCGTTCGGTCGCTTGCACAGGTATCGCGAGAAGCGTTGCGTAATCGCTCGTAAATCACGCCGTTCTCTCTCTCGCTGAAAAGTGCAAACTCAGGGAGTCTTGAGAGGCGTCTGGTTTTCTGTCAAACGTGTCGGCGTTCCTGCCAGACACAACATGAAGCAGATGGACGGAGGAGCACAATCCTCCCCAGAATAAACTGGCTTTGACCAGACGGAGGGGTTTCTGGGAAGGCCGGCGGGGTCTGGTGGATGGGCGCTTGACCCGTGTTAGTTTGTGGTGAGAGGGATATTTTAATCTGAGATGCATATCTGTGCATTTGGGATCATATTCTGTTGGGTTTTCTCCCAAAAGTGATTTCTTAATCAGTATTTTTATCTTGTTTTCCAGTACAATAGATATCCAAACATTCATAAATCAAGATATGTTTTCTTCTGATGCAAAATGACAGGACAAAAAAAATATTTTGTTAAAATATTAAACATTACATTTTTGCCTAAACCAACAATAAATATCTGCCAATGGAGTCAGAATGTATTTTTATTTTTTTCTGAGCCCCATTTGCAGATACACTATATTGCCAAAAGTATTGAAATATGGGTTCAGTCATTTCATACACTTCAAAACTGTTGTAACAGAGGTGGAAATACTATTTTTAAGTACATTAATTATTTGTTGGCACAGTTTGGAAGCGCCTTTTTCTCTTCTAAAGAAGGGGGTGCCAGTACTTTTGTCCATATAATGAATGTACAAGTCATTGGTGTTTGGTGATGAGTTTGTGGCTCATTTAAAGTCACACCAGAGGTGTTCAGCTGCTTTCTGCAGACCAGTCAAGTTCTTCCACACTGACTGAATCATCATTTCTCTTTGATTCTTGTCTTATACACAGAGACACTCTCATGTTAGAATAGAAAAGAGTCCTGCTACAACATTAGATTCCATAGAATATCATTATATGCTGAAACATTAAGATTTGTACTCATGGAAAATTACTAAAGTAGTCAAACCTTTCATTAGAAGGGGTGCCAATACTTTTGGCAATATAGTGTATTTGTTCTTGTTGATTTCTTTTTTGCTCCATTAGCAAATATTTGTTCTTGTTTAAAGCTTAAACTCACTTCATTTTGATCTTTTGTTTTTCATAAAACAATACTTTTTTTTATCTTATGTCGTTTAGCTTCTTAAGTAAGGTTTCTGAGAATACTGAAAAAATGTTGCGCAGCAAAACATGATTTTCTTTGGGTTTTTTGTCTTGTTTTGCAGCACAAATATCTAAATCTTCTTAAATCAAGATGCATCAAGAGAGTTAGCTACGAGTTGTGATGGAGCTGCTGTAGTTTGTGTAGCAGAGCTGTGCTGCTGTTGTGTTTCTGGTTTTGATGATGAACAGCCCATCGCGTGCGTTACGCTCCTGAGCAGTCGGGTAAAGCTGGGTAACATGAGTCGCTGCTTATGACTTACTGGACCGTGTCCATTCTTTTAATGTCAATAATAAAATAACGAGGATCTCCCCTGTCTACCGTCTGATGTGAACGGAGAAATATTCCCGTGTTTCCTGACTTTCTCCACGCTTTTCAAACCCTTCCAAGGTTTATTTTCCTTCTCTTTCTCCTTTCGCATTGATTGATTGAGTTTTTTATGGTCTAGGTGCATTATTCACCGACTTGAGACAAAGTATAAGTCATATTTAGAAAGTACAGCCCGTTCCCGTGCATGTTTTTCTGTCTGTAAACTTGAACCGTTGTTTCTAAGATCTTTAGCCGCACAATGCAGTGAAGAAACATCACGCCAGGGTTATTATCGATAAGCAAAACTAAAATCATAAACATGTTTGCCATTTTAAAATAGTGAAATGAAATACAATAAAGACAAGCTTGTTTTATTTCAGCTAGATGCCTTTTGTTTAGTTTAACTTTAAGCACTAAAATAACTCAAATTATAACTGAAATAAAATAAAAATAGAACTAAAAAAAATGACCAAAATGTTAACTGTGGTTATTTTGGAAAATATAAAAATACAAACTTTTTCGTAATACTAACAACATTATATTTTGTTTATCTTATTTTTTATTTTTGTTATTTAACTTTTTACTAAATGTAAGTGATAAGTATAAAATAACAAATGAAATGAAACAAAATTTCGTAAATATTTGTCAATTGTTTTGCATTGACCGATCAACATCCAGGATCAGATTTATCTATTTTATAATTTAATTAAAAAAAAAATATTCTAAAATTGTAATGCAACCCAAATGTAGTTAATCAAAAATGAGAACGAAAAAATGACTATAACTGGAAAATACAAAAATAAATATTTTATCACAGACATTAAAATAATAAAAATAAATAAATAAATAAAATTGTCATTTTTTTATCATTTTTTTTTTGTCATTTTCAAATACCTACATATTAAGTAGATTTAATGTATTTTTAGATTTTCGATGTTTACTTGAAATTAGGTAAAATATTTGTAATTGTGTTCTTTGCTTCTGTCATTTCTGATCAACTACATCTGTGTGGTTCAAATTAAAATGGAAAATATATAAATAAAATACCTGTAATATCATGTATATTTAGGGAAAAAAATAACATTAAACAAATGTTGTTCATATTTTAAAATGTATTTTATATTTATATTTTCACTTGAATTTGAATGAAAGTTCTGGTTCTGGATGCTGATTGGCCAGTACAGAAGTTATCACACATGCTGTAGACCGGATCAGATTCCTCGTTAGTCTCAGCAGTGATATCTTGTCAGTTTCTCTCTCTGTCTGTCTGTGCAGGTCTGTTGTCTTTCTGAAGGCCTCCTGCGGCTCTGTTTCTTCAGCAGGTAGTGTTTAAAGCCTCATGCACATGTGGAAGTATCGTGTTCCTCACTTCTCCAGCTGTCAGGAGAACAGAAATACAGAAATAGCATCGGTTTAGACATGTAGCGGCTCTGGTTGTGTGTGTTTGAGAGCTGTATAAGGGTCTCTCTCTCTCTCTCTCTCTTTCTCTCTCTCTCACTCTCACTCTCTCTCACACACTCTCACTCTCTCTCACACACTCTCACTTGCTCTCTCTCACTCTCTCTCTCACACTCTCTTTCTCACTCTCTCTCACTCTCACTCACTCTCACACTCTCACTCGCTCTCTCTCTCACACACTCTCACTCTCTCTCACACACACTCACTCTCTCTCACTCTCACTTGCTCTCTCTCACTCTCTCTCACACACTCTCACTCGCTCTCTCTCTCTCACACACTCTCACTCTCTCTCACTCTAACTCTCTCTCTCTCTCACTCTCACACTCTCTCTCACTCTCTCTCACACTCTCACTCTCACTCTCTCTCACACACTCTCACTCGCTCTCACTCTCACTTGCTCTCTCACACTCTCACTCTCTCTCACACACTCTCACTCTCTCTCACTCTCTCTCACACTCACTCTCTCTCACTCTCACTCTCTCTCACTCACTCTCACTCGCTCTCTTTCTCACACACTCTCTCTCTCTCTCTCTCTCACTCTCTCTCTCTCTCTCTCTCTCTCATTTGTGCTCAGAACTGAGGCAGCAGGAGCGAGTCTCATCAGACCTGCAGTAATAGACTGATGTTTTGATTTTTTTTGTTATGTTTTCTTAATTGCTGTTAAAGAGAGATCGTAAATATTGTAAGTTATTTGTTTAATTGCTATAAGTCTTAAGGGCTATATTTATATATATGCTAAAACATAATAGTTTAGATTTTTGTTTTGTTTTTTTCATTCTTAATTGCTTTTATTAGGCCTACATTAATAGTTTATTATTAGTACATGATATTATAATAATATTATTATTTATAGTAGAATTAGTCATTTTATTATATAATAATAATAATAATCTTTAATACGATACATAATAAATATAAATAATAAAAAAAAATAAAGCAAAGTATAATATATTTTTTTTTTATATTTTTGAATTTCAAATATAAAAAAAACGTAATAGCTATTGTTTTATTGTAAATATTTTATTGAAAATATATTGCCAATATATATATATATTTCTTAAATAGAAAAATGCTCTTATTACATTTTGCAGGAGAATTACTTTTTTATATATAAAAAAGCTAGGAGGCTTGATTAGTGTTTTGTTGCACTTTATTTAAGCAACCAAGTGTCTAATTGCATTTATATAATCACTGAATATTAAAAATTAAATATTTTTTTTATATGCATATTCACATAAACATAATATGCATATGTACATATATAAATACATACATTTTCATCAAAACATTTGAAGGAATCACTGTTGTTTCCTTCCACTGGTAGTTTAGTGTGTAAACTAATATTAATAGTTAATCTGACTGATTGTCACTGAACTGACCTTGCAGCTTTGCCTTATGCAAATAATATAGCTTGATATAATAGGTCATACGACTGTTCATTTAGCCGGTAAATGCATTGTACTGGAGCTCAGAAAGCAGATAAGGAAATCACAGTTTGAAGAGTTTGATTATTAACTAGACTCCAGCAATCATTGACTAGCTGTATATCTGATGGTGGACTGTTACACAACGTTATATAACAGACTTCATTCAAAGGGGTATTTCTTAAAAAGGGTGTGGGGTTTGGACAGCAAAACGCTGGTCTGAAACACACACTGCATTTCCAGGAAGAAATGTCCGGTTGAGCAATGTTTTGAGCGTTGTTGTTATTATTGTCCAGAGTTCAGCTGTTTGATCAGAAACACTGCTGCTTTTCCGTCAAGCTTCCTGCAGCGAGTTCCAGGCCGTTTCCAGTAGTGCTGGCAAAAAAAGCTCCATTTGAATTGTGTACTTCAATATGATCAATATTCAAATTATATTCAAATTTAAAACATTCGAATTAGGGATGGGTCGATACGGGCTTAAAAATATATCACGATCATTTCTGGTATTTATTGTGATAATGATATCAATGATGATAATTCAGGGAATCTTATGCATCCACCAAGAGACAAAAACAAATCCTGTTTCTTTAGAGAAAGGTATTATATTTCCTATTTCTATCCTGGAGTTGTGAGCATTGCGCAGAACTGACGACGCTCCAGGAAATCCCTAATATGGACAAAAGTATCCAGTTATCGCTGTAGTTGAATAAAAGGCAGATACACATATGATTGCGACTATATATGGTGTATCTGTGTTCTTCACACAATCTTGGGTATTTTTAAAGGATAAAGTATATATGTGTCCCTGGAGCACAGACGCAGTCATAAGCAGCTCAGGTATATTTGTAGCAATAGACAACAATACATTGTATGGGTCAAAATTATAATTTAATGTTTTATAATTATAATCAGGGTATAATTTTATATATGTTGCCAAAAATCATTAGGATATTAAGTAAAAATCATGTTCCATGACAATATTTTGTAAATTTCGTACAGGAAATATATAAAAACGTAATTTTTAAATAGTAATATGCATTGCTAAGAACTTAATTTGAACAACTTTAAAGATGATTTTCTCAATATTTAGATTTTTTTTGCTCCCTCAGATTCCAGATTTTCAAATATTGTCCAATCATAACAAACCATATCAATGGAAAGATTATTTATTAAGCTTTCAGATGATGCATAAATCTCAATTTTAAAAAAATTACACTTAAAGGGATAGTTCACCCAAATACGAAAATTCAGTTATCATTTATTCACCCTCAAGTAGTTCCAAAACTGTCTTTGTTCTGTCGAACATAAAGAAAGATATTTTGAAGAAAGTTTGTAAGCAGGCTGTTTTGGGGCACCATTGACTTCCATAGTAGGAAAAACAATACTATGGAAGTCAATGGTGCCCCAGAACTGCTCTGTTTCCCACATTCTTCAGAATATCTCCATTTGTGTTCAGCAGAACAAACACATTCATACAGGTTTGGAACTACTTGAGGGTGAGTACATGATGACAGAATTTTCATTTTTGGGTGAACTATCCCTTTAAGACTAGTTTTGTGGTCCAGGGTCACATTTATAATGCAATGCTAATCAACATAGCCGTTATCACTGTATATAATTCACAGTAATCGCAGAGTTCCTGTGGCTCAGTTGTAGAGCATTGTGTTAGCAGCGCAAAAGGTTGTGGGTTCAATTCCCAGTAAATGTACACATACTGATAAAAAATGTATAGCTTGAATGTAAGTCGCTTTGGATAAAAGCGTCTGCTAAATGCATAAATGTAAATATAATACTATAAAATATAATGATTTCTGCCTCATTCTGTGATATGAAACCATGTCTGATCACAAAGTTATTTCAAACACTCGATTGATGTTAGGTTAATTTGGAGAAAAAGCATGTCAATAAGTGATATCTTTGATAGACAACAGGTTTTTAAACCGGCTCATACACATGCAATACTGTGCTACTGTAATACATTTATTCAAGGCTCAGACTGTACAGCCCTGACCAAACATTTCCAGAAGAAGAGTCTCGTTTAGTGATATATTCCTCCTCAATTTCACTTCCGCCTTCCACGGTCGCTCAGAAAAATATCTCAACAACTAGGCTTTATCGTTATTATCGCTTGAAGACTAAAGGTCTTTGCACACTTAGAAATTCTCATCCGAAATTTTGGCACGATAAAAAATAAATACCTCACGTTGTGTCAATCACGTTTACACACTGCCTCCGAAACTTTGGTCCATCATAAAAAAATTCGGATCAGGTTTGATTTTCTGCGTTTTCACATCCGTAGCAAGAAGTTTGATAGGAAAGGATGACGAATACAAGAAAAACTCATATGAGAATTTTCGAAGGACCTTAATTCTTATCGTGTGGAGAATTTATAGCGGTATATGATAAATGATAAAATACCGGCCATCCCTAATTTGAATGTAACGAATGTGGATTTTTATTCTGAATTCGAGAAATATTCTAAATTAAAATGTTTATTTGACAGCCCTAGTTTCCAGTTCACGATTGGTGGACTTTATCCATCACTTGCAGCACAGCGTCCAGTATGGACGGCCCCAGATCCAGACTGAACGCGAACGCTGAGTCCATTTGGTCCTGCTGGGTTTCCTCTGGGTTGGTTTGGGTCGAATCCCGTCCGGAGCTCAGGCTGCCGCGAGCAGGACTCCAGCTGATGCCGGTCGGCTCCGTGTGTGAACGCGTGTCCTCGTCTTCCTCCGTGTCCAGGAGGGGAAGCGAGCTGCACTTCTGCCTCTGATTGGCCGGCGCATGCTCCCAGACCGGGCTGCACCGGCCTGCTTCGTCTACATTGACGCGGGGCGGCTTTGGCGGCGGCAGGAACAGGTTCTGCTCGCTCTTGGAGCTCTGCAGTAGGAGACTGTGGCCCTCCTTCAGGAACGTCAGGTCTCCGAAGCTGTCCGAGTGTCCACTCGTGCCGATGTGGGAGAGGTGACGGAAATCACTCTGAGGAAGGCTGATCATGTTGACCGACAAAACCTCCTTTCGGTTCGATGGCCTCCTCTGCCAGCGTCCAGACGTGGGTTTGCGGAGTAACGACGTCCTCAAGGGCATCTTAAGACTTCAGCAGAGTGACCGCATGTGAGGAGCGTCAGCTGGGGGCAGAGAGATTGGTTCTGGAACAGATTACAGCAATAAGTCATTAAACCTCACAATAATTGTAGTAAAATTACCCGATGGATATATACAATTCAAAAAGTTAAAAAAGTCATATTTTGAAAGAAAGAAATATATTTATTCAGCAAGGATGCATTAAATTGATCAAAAAATATTTTTTGCTTTTTAGTTTTATTAGCCTATTTATCATAAATTAGGTATTTTGCTTTTTTTGTAAAGAAATGTATATTTTATATTCAGGAAGGGCACATTAAATTGGTTAAAAGTGACACTTTTCTGTATAAGCCTTATCAATTTATTAAACTATACATAATATATAGTGTATATATATATTATATATAATTATTTAATTGATTAAAGCATATATATTATATATGTCTAAGTATATATATATATATATATATATATATATATATATGTCTAAGTATATATATATATATATATATATATATATGTATATGTATATGTATATGTTTGCATTTAAAATATAAAACAATCATAGTGGCTGTTAAAAATTGCAAATATATAAAAAAAAATTAAATGCTATAAGCCTTATTGATTTATTAGCCTATATATCATACATTTTGGAGTTTTGAGTCAAAATGAAAACATTTAATGTTTAAATTTTATTTTATTCAGCACTGACAAGTGACACCATTAATACATCTAAATGTATAAAGACACTTATAATGTAATTAAATATTTCAATTTCAAATAAATCTGTGAATCCTGAAATATAAAATAAATCACTGTTTCCACAAAAATATCATGCAGCACGACTGTATTCAACATTGATAATAATCAGAAATGTTTCTTGAGCAGTATATTATTATGATTTCTGAAGATCATGTGACACTGAAGACTGGAGTAATGATGCTGAAAATACAGATTTGATCACAGAAATAAATTACAGTTTAACACATATTCACATAGAAAACCGCTATTTTAAATTTAAAACATATTTCACAATTTTTAAGGTATTTTAAATAAATGCAGACATTTATGCATTAAGCAGACGCTTTTATCCAAAGTGATTTACACTGCATTCAGGCTATACATTTTGTCAGTATATATGTGTTTCCTGGGAATCGAACCCACAACCTTTTGTATTTGATTAAGTGTTAGTATTTGATAAAGATTAGGATTAAGTTTTCTTCCAGCTGGTTATAGATTAACAGTTGATATTGCAACATCTTTACAGCCGCTGGCATGTTTCGTCTTCTCACTTACAGCAAATGATTTTTGATTCTTCCGTGAGAACGTAAATGAAATCAGATTCACACATATTTTAATTGCACAATTACATTCTGGATTCATGCGTAACAAGTGACCTGCATTCTCAGAGCATGTTCTCATAAGGCGCTCTCGTTAAAGTATGAATATGGCTGAATTAGTTTGGTATACAGAGTAATTAGTCCATAGGAAGCTCTTTACTCCATTTGGCATCGGCGCGGATGGTGACCATGTTTCGCGGTTTACAGTTCATTAGACCAGCTTTCGTGACTCGCAACACTCACTCTTTAAATTTGTATGGCACTACAGAAAACATGTTTTGTTGGCCAATAAAGGTTTTATTGGCACTTTAGTAGCAGCGGGAGACGGCAAGCACATAACGGCATTCCTCTACAAACATGCAAGGACAGAAGTGGATTGTTTTTAAGGAAATGCATGATTTTGAGGGTTTAAACTGATAAATCACCAAAACAACCAATTTGTCTTACCTTGAAAGGTGTGCAGGTGTTTCACACCCACATCTGAACATCTGAGGCCAACAAACGTTTGAGGCGTTTCTGCTAACATGACAAGACTTGTTAGGCTATAAAACAGATTGAATGGAGCGATACTCTAAATAGCATTGGATATTCTGCTACCAAAAACCCTAAAAATTCATCATGTTTCGTTGATAAGGATGTTATATTGATGCAAATCTTTTTGAGAGTAGTGTACACTTCCACTATTTAACTTTCACCATCATTTTATGGCACTGCTTTTATATAAAGCTATAAAACTGGCTACGTTTTAAAAAATAAATGTGTTTTTTTTGGAGCGAATGCAATAGAAAAAAAAACGTTTTTTGGTTCCTTAAAGAACCTTTCAGTGATCAGTTCCTAAAATAACTATTGTTTATTAGTGTGAAGAAGAGTTTAATCATCTAAAGAACCTTTTTCCACTATACACTATTAAAAATATAGATTCCAAAAGCTTGTTTTTGCAGTGATGCCATAAAATAACCATAAAAGAACCATTATTTTATTGGTTTGAAGCACATTTTATTGATGTAAAGAACCTTTTTCTACTATAAAGAACCTTTTGCACTGTGGAAAGATTCTGTAGATGTCAAAGTTGTTTCATTGAACCAAGACGCCAGTGAAGATGCTTTATTTTTAACACTGTAGAACAACCCTTTTTGGTTCCCCAAAGAACCTTTCAATGGTCAGTTCTTAAAATAATATTTTTCTTTATTGCTTAGAACTTTTTAGACACCTAAAAAACGTTTTTTTCCACGTTTAAGAATCTTTTGCACAAGGGAAAGATTCTATAGATGTCATATAGAAGAACCATTTTGGGCTCCCTAAAGAACCTTCCAGTAAACAGTTCTTAAAATAACCATTTCTTCTTAGTGTGAATCACATTTCAATGATCTGAAGAACCTTTTTTTCACTATAAAGCACCTTTAGTGATTCCTAGGATGGTAACGATTCTTCATGGAACCATCAATGACAATAAAGAACCATTCATTTTTGAAAGAGTAGAAGAACCATTTTTGGTTCCCCTAAAAACTTTGAGTAATCAATTCTTCAAAGAACCATTATATGCTTAGTTTGAAGAACACTTTAATGATCTAAATAATGTTTTTCCACTATAAAGAACCTTTTGCACAATTGAAAGTTTCTGTGGATGTTGAAGGTTATTCATGGAACCATAAATGCCCAATAAAGAACCATTACTTTTTAAGAGTGCAACCAGTTTAAGGCTTTATAAATGCAGCGCCATTTAATGATAGTGGAAATAGTGGAAGTGATCTGACGTGTCGCTCGAGGCAAAACAAAGACTTTCTCTTACCGTAACTCTAGAGATCTTTGCAGCTTTGTCTTGTTTTTGAGCTCTTCTTCTGCAGTACAGAGTCCGTCGTAGATCCCGAGTGTTAAAGTCCAGAGATTGTCAAACAGGTGAAGCTCCGCAGGTGCAGATGGAGTCTGACCCGTGTCTCCTCCCTAAAGCTCGGCGTTTGTTTGGTCTGTGCTGATGTCACACCTGACAGCGTAACTTCTGGGCAGTGTGATCTGAGGAAGTTCACCTGAGCCGTTTCTCTCTGGCTTTCATCATGTTCCTGTGAAAGCTGGGAAGGGCACGGCTGGTTTCTGTCGTGTCGACGTCACGTTTAGAGGCTTCACTCGTTACTAATCTTGGGTCATTGTGTCTGCTGCTGGTTTCCGGTTCCCCTAGGCTTTGCTAAAGCCCTTCCAGCTTTGTAATGACAGTGGTCTCTTGCTCTGGGACGTGTATGTACTGGCATACCGGCGTTACACAAGTGCTGTTGACGTAGTAATTCCTGCTTCACGCTCATGACCTCAGACATCGATACCTAATTCTACCATCTTCTGAGTCAAGTCTAGGCATGACTTATTGTTGTTTTTCTAGGAGAATAAAAGTGTATTCAGTGAAACTCTATGGCTGAATGGATGCTATGGATGCTAGTTTAGGAGGTTTCCAACATGCTGATGAATATAAAGCACATCACAGTTTTTCCCTTCTATGAACCGTCCACTCAAACTGTGACTGTCTGACCAACTAGTAAAATTACCAACCACTGCTTGTTTTGTTTACATGCCATATATTGAGTTGATTTATAGCTAAATATGCAGGTATGCTCTAGGATATTTTGATAAGTCGTCTATAAACTTCTAAAAACCCTATATTATTTTATTGTTAGCTTTGAAAAAGAAAGAAAAACCTACAGTGTCTCTGTGAAATCCAGGCTAAAGTCTCAAAATCGAATTATGAGATAAGCGTCAAAGTTTGATTTCAACCATTAATTGCACTGATTTCAATCTTTGACATGGTCTTAGTCAGTATTAAAGATATACAGGTTAAGTTTTCACAGATGTTTATTTACATATGAAGGATGATTTCATGTATAAAACACACATCCAGGGTCACTTTATTAATATGCGTTAAGTACATCATGCTCTGTTGGAAAGAAAAGAGTCTTCTGTATACTAAAGCTCAATTAGATTTCATTATTAATTGATACACTTTTTCTATCATAGTTCATAACTATTTCGAAAATATGAATGTTGCCATGTATTAGAACTGTACCCATGGAATTGCACTAATGCAGTTTTTTATGGAAAAAACATCAGTCTATTTGTTTTTCTATTCATTCATTCATTGTTTTATTGATCCATCCATCCATCCATCATTCTGTTGCTCCATTCAACATCCATCCGTCATACTATTTTTCTATCCGTCCATCCATCCATCCATCCATCCATCCATCCATCCATCCATCCATCCATAATTCTATTGTTTCATGCATCCATCCATCCATCCATCCATCCATCCATAATTCTATTACTTCATCCATCCATCCATCCATAATTCTATTGCTTCATGCATCCATCCATCCATCCATCCATAATTCTATTGTTTCATGCATCCATCCATCCATCCATCCATCCATAATTCTATTGCTTCATGCATCCGTCCATCCATCCATCCATAATTATATTGCTCCATCCATCCATCCATCCATAATTCTATTGTTTCATGCATCCATCCATAATTCTATTGCTTCATGCATCCATCCATCCATCCATACATAATTATATTGCTTCATGCATCCATCCATAATTCTATTGTTTCACGCATCCATCCATCCATCCATCCATCCATAATTCTATTGCTTCATGCATCCGTCCATCCATCCATCCATAATTCTATTGTTTCATGCATCCACCCATCCATCCATAATTCTATTGCTTCATGCATCCGTCCATCCATCCATAATTCTATTGTTTCATGCATCCACCCATCCATCCATAATTATATTGCTTCATGCATCCATCCATAATTCTATTGTTTCATGCATCCATCCATCCATAATTCTATTGATCCATGCATCCGTCCATCCATCCATAATTCTATTGTTTCATGCATCCACCCATCCATCCATAATTCTATTGCTTCATGCATCCATCCATCCATCCATAATTCTATTGCTTCATGCATGCATCCATCCATCCATCCATAATTCTATTGTTTCATGCATGCATCCATCCATCCATAATTCTATTGCTTCATGCATCCATCCATCCATCCATAATTCTATTGTTTCATGCATCCACCCATCCATCCATAATTATATTGCTTCATGCATCCATCCATCCATCCATCCATAATTCTATAGCTTCATGCTTGCATCCATCCATCCATCCATAATTCTATTGTTTCATGCATGCATTCACCCATCCATCCATAATTCTATTGCTTCATGCATCCATCCATCCATCCATCCATCCATCCATCCATCCATCCATCCATCCATCCATCCATCCATCCATAATTCTATTGCTTCATGCATCCATCCATCCATCTATAATTCTATTGTTTCATGCATCCATCCATCCATCCATCCATCCATTGTTCTATCTGTTTTTCTATCCATCAATCTGTCCGTCCGTCCATCCATTTTTCTATCATTCCATCCATCCATCATTCTATCGCTCCATCCACCCATCCATTGTTCTGTTTTCTGTTCATCCATCCATCATTTCTCCATCTCTCCATCCATCCATTGTTCTATTGCTCCATCCAATATCCATCTATTATTCAATGTTTTTCTATCCATCCATCTATTTATGTTAGTTTTTAGAGCTATTTTAGGTCAAAACATCAAATGGAGATTTTTTTCCACCAATAGAAGATGCCACACAGGCCTGATGCTGTATTAAAATCCTTGATACTGTGATCCTCTCAAACTTTGGCAAATCCAGTGACGAGTTGTTCCTTCGGTGTTGGGTTTCCCGGCAGACAGATAAAACCTGTTCACTCTGACAACATCCAGTCGCAGATTCTGACACACAGACAACAGTATATCACAGTCACTGGAAAAGAGCCGCTACAGAACGGCTCTAAACATTTGCGTCCTTGTGTTTAAGTGATCCAGTGTAATTCCAGGACACACTTGGTACATTCAGTTATGAAATATTTTGTCTAGTCATTTGAAAATGCCCTGAACAGGGTTAAGGAAAGCACTGTTTTTTTCCTCCCTAACAACATGAAAAGATCATCCAATGTTCCTGCTGGGATGGACGCCAGATTCTGAGGGGAAGCTCGAGAACTGGGTTTTCTCCACGCTTGCTTTCCATCAGAGTCCTTTCAAACGCGGCCAATAAACAAAGAGCCGCCCTTCCTTCATCGGCTTCAAAGAAGCAGGTCTTCCTCCACACATGCAACCATTCACATAAACCAAACATCAGCTCTTCATCATAACGTTTGTCCAGCGCTGGAACTGTGAATTTCATGTAAACAGATAATCAGGACGATACGACGGCTTTTGCTGTCTGAGGCCCGACAGCCACACACCAAACTGACTTTAGTCTTATTCCTGCTATGTGTCTTGATGACTTTGGCCTTCTTTTCGAGAGCCAGTGATTGTTGAGTCGCATCCAGACTGGTTTCTGCGGCTGTGTTTTGTACAGATTTCTTCTTGTACTCTGTTTTTCATGTTTCTGGGAAATGCTTCCAAGTGCTCTTGCCGCTGCTTTTGTCTAATTACTGGTCTTTGTCTTTTCTTTTTACTCATAATCACTCAGCTAAACAATCCTATGAGTGATTATGACGGAATATCGCCTGCTCAACAACACTCACATGTTGTCTTTATAAGCGCCATTAGTGACTGATTTGCACATTAAAATAGATTTTGAATTAGACTATTGCATTTTGGTATTGAATGCAATATATTTATAATAAACATCTCTCTTGATTCCTCCGCCATGCACTGTAGTGCATTCTGGGATTGCCTTCTCCTTGACGAATGTCTGTGATCCCTTATAATGCTGTCTCGTTAGGGAGCGCACTAGGTTTTGGAGCAGACTAGACTATATACACTATGGTGCATTCATCAACATTTGTTTATGTTTTTGAAATATGTCTCTTCTGTTCACCAAGGCTGCATTTATTTGATTAGAAATACAGTAAAATAATTTGATTTAAAATAAAATTTAAATCAATTACTGCAGTCTTCAGTGTCACGTGATCTTCAGAAATCATAATAATATGCTGATTTGCCGCTCAAGAAACATTTCTGATTATTATCAATGTTGAAAACATTAATATTTTTGTGGAAACTAATGCATTTAATTTTTCAGGATTCACAGATGAATAGAAAGTTCAAAAGAACAGCGTTTATTTGAAATATACATATTTTGTAGCATTATAAATGTCTTTATTCTCACTTTTGATCAATTTAATGCATTCTAGATTAATACAAATATACATTTTTTCTTACATATGTATATGCATATATTTAGTGCATTATTTAAGCATCTTTCTCAAGAACAGTATATGATTTTTGTATTTTTATTGTATGTGAAGTTACAATGATGTGTTATATTAACGCGGTGTGCGTGCTAATATACTTCTGTCCTTCTGAGATGTTTACCTCCTCGTGTCTCCTGACACACGTGATATGGGATTATTAAATCAAGGATGTGTCGTTTGGAGAGTTTATAGCAATATTTGTGCTCTGCGCTGCACATTAATACGACCAGATGGGGTCTTACACACTCTATGCCAGCTTTACTGTAAATACAGCAGGTTTTAATGAATAATCGTGGGTGTGTTACATTCATTACTGAATACCACTGACGTTATAATGAAGAGAATGTGCCGCACATTAATGAGCTTTTACTCAGAAAATCAGTTTGTGATTATGTTGTATAGTGAATATTTCTGGACATCTGTGTTCTGTAGCTGTTGGCCTGAAGGCAAAACTATTACTATCCTGATCACAAACAGTTTTTAAAGACTATTTTGCTGAACTTAGTTGTGTTTATCTCGTCTCTTTTAGCACTGAGGTTTGTTGCTGCCACATTAACACAATCATGCATGCTCACGTTCACATTTACTTCATCAGAATCTGATTTTTGGCTGTTTTTATCTCTGCAGTCTTTTATCAGGTTTTTCAGCTCCATGTCTTGTGCAACTACATCTTTATTGTGTTCAAATGCCTTTATTTGCTTTAGACCTTTGTCTGTATTGTGTGACCAGGTGTCCTGGGTAAGTTTATTCTTTAACACTGAAAAAGAAATTGCCGTACAATCATTGTAAGTTGTGCCACATTTGTTTTAAGTATTTTACGTACCATTTATTTTTTCATAATTTTTTCAACATTTTATAAAAATATGTTTTTTTATATTTTACTCATATTTTATAAATGCGCATATTTATATTTAATTTTAATTAAAATCATATTTAATACATTTTTAACCAATGTTTCAATATATATATATATATGTGTGTGTATTTTAATATTTTGTAATAATTAAAAAAAAATCTATTTTTTAATGTGCAGTTTCAGTATATGTGTACTAAATGTTAATACACTACTCACAAAAAAGTTAGGGATATTGGACTTTTGGGTGACATTTATGCAGAGGTGGAAAGAGTACGAAATTATTCTACTCAAGTAAAAGTACCATTACATTAGTGAAATTTTACTTAAGTACCAGTCTAAAAATCTACTCAAGTAAAAGTAAAAAGTAACTCATTTAAAATGTACTCAGAGTAAAAATTACTTAATTACATTGTTACAGTGGGAAAAATGAAATAGGCCAAAGATGTCAAACTCAGTTCCCAGAGGGCAACAGCCCTATACTGAAAAAAAAAATGCTAATAATGTCAAATCGCCCATCGTTAAAACAACAATTACTATATCATCGCAGACAATATCGCACACCCTGCACCACTGTATTTTTGTCTAATTCGTGCAGACCCATTTGCTAAACTGTTAAAGCTTAATTTTAACCACTAATGCAACGATGCAAGTATTTACCTTACCTCTACATGCTTGAGAAGGGGTGATGTCGAGATGTTATAAGCTGCTAGTTCGGTCTCCCGAGGCAAACACAGCTAACACTGCGTAATAGAGCATGAATATATGGCCAGGGGTTCACTTCATTTCCTTCGAGTTCAACTTCAGCAGAATACGACGGGGTCTGGTTTTCTGCTGGGTCTGCACCATAATGCCTGTGATTTTAGTGTCAGTTTGTTCTCCTGCCCATTATTTGCTGCAGTAGTTTCCAGAGAACGATTTTTTTTTTTACTCAGTAATGAATGTGTTTTAAAATGTAGTGAAGTACACTACTTCAAACAAAATAAGCATGCAATGGTAATTTCTTCATCTCAAACCGTTTATTGAAACAAAAGCTAACAACCATGGTGGGTATACCACAACAACAATGTCAAAGTCTCAATAACATGCCATGCGTCCTTGAGCTTCAACTACAGCTTGACAACGGCGTCTCGTGCTGTTCATACGTCGACGGACTGTCTGCCGAGGCATGCATCCCTCTCTTCTCGAAGGGCTGTCCTCGGGTCCTTGAGGTTCTGGGGTGCAGGGTTACGACCCTCTACACGACGACTCCGCTGATCCCGGAGCTTTGGGATTCAATCAGGCGACTTGAGAACAGCATGAGACGTCGTTGTCAAGCTGTAATAACTGAAGCTCAAGGATGCATGACAAGTTTGAGACTGTTTGAGAAACAAAACAAAGCTAAAAAAATGAATATTAGAGTTTTAAAATGACAGAATTAAATGAAAAACAATTAAAGGAGAAAACATTTTTTTTTTTAAATGAAACTAAAACTGACGACTAATACAAAATATTAATAAATAGTATGTAAATAATCCTAAATTCCAGTGAAGAATTATAAATGGAACTGGATCTGTAATCTAGTGTGCACCCTTGAAAGTGTTTCTGAAATATAACATTTTTCTTCAGATTGTGTTAAACTTATTGCTATGGGCATGTAATTATTTTTTCCCCATTTCAGTTTTCAGTATGAGAAAGAAAAAGAGTTGTCAGTTGACATGAACTCATTTACCAGATGCTGTTGTCTTGTTGTCTGATGTTGAGATGAGTTGCGTTCACACTCAGAAGCGTCTGGATGTGATGTCAGCGTCTGATGTCACCTGCATTCGTTTCTCTGTGGTTTGGTCCCGCTGTGTTTTACACGGCGCACTGTCATGAACCGCAGACAGATGCTACACACACACACGTACACACACACACACACACACACACATCTCAGACACAGACACACACACACACACACACACACACACACACACACACCACACACACACACACACAGACACCACACACACGCACACACAGACACCACACACAGACGCGCATGCACGCACACACACACACACACACACCACACACACACACAGACACCACACCACACCACACCACACACACACACACACACACACACACAGACACACCACACACAGACACCCACACACACACACACACACACACGCACACACACACACACACACACACACGCACACACACAGACACCACACCACACCACACCACACACACACACACACACCACACACAGACACCCACACCACACACACACACACACACACACACACACACACAGACACAGACACAGACACAGACACAGACACACACACACACACACTCCACACACACACACACACACACACACCACACACACACACACACACACACCACACACACACACACACACACAGACACACACACACACACACACACACACACACACACACACACACGGCATGCTGGGAAGTCTGATCATGAGTTTGTAAGGTGTAATTACGTGATGTTGCTCAGTGAGTTTGTTCAGGCAAACATCAGCGCTTCGGGATTTCTTTATCATTTACTGATAAACACAAGAACAAAACAAAGAGAATCAGGCATGAACTCATGCTGTGTTCTTCTCATTCTTGTGCGGTGTTGTTATTAACTACAATCAAAACTAGTACATCGTTTTCATTCATGCTCCAATAAAATAGAAATATTAGATGAAAATCTTAAATAAAAATGAGAAATGTTTCTTTGGCTATTAAATGAAATAAAATTAATTTAAGCGATTAAAACTAAAACTGAAATAAAAAATAAAGCTAAATAGAATATAAAAAGACAAAAAGTGACCAAATGACTTACATTTTATAAAATTAATAAAATACAACGTAATTAAATAAAATATTTTTTATAAAATTTTATTTAATGAAAAAAAAAGTTGTATACAAAAGTTATTTTAATGTAATAAAAATAATGCATTAAAATATAATATTTAATGTATTAAAAATGTAAAACGAAATTATTCAACAATCATTCAACAGGACAACAATATAAAAGTACCTTACAAAAGTAAACAATTTACTTTAAAATCAAAGACTGAAATAGATCATTATTACTGTGATTTATTTATTACTGTGATTAACATGCATCAAGTGTATAATTATTATTGTCCTATTAATTATATGATCATGTACACTACGGTTGAGAAGTGTATTTATTTGATTAAAAATATCATAGAAACAATCAAATATTATTATGTATTAGTATGCAAACTCAAACTAATTACTTGCACAATTTTGGGGTTTTAACAAACACATTTTTTGTTTAAAATAAGAAAAACTGCAAAAAATAAAATATTATATTTTTTTACCATTTCTAACAGCTGTTTTCTGTGTGAATATCTGTTAAAGTGTAATTTATTTCTGTGATGCGCAGCTGTATTTTCAGCATCATTACTCCAGTCTTCAGAGTCACATGATCTTCAGAAATCATAATAATATACTGATTTACTGCTCAAGAAACATTTCTGATTATTATAATGTTGAACACAGTAATATTTGTGTGATATATTTCATTGTTGATGATTCACAGATGATAGAAAGTTGAAAAGAGCAGCATTGATCTGAAATGGAATCATTTGTCACATTATAAAGTCTGTGCTGTCTCTCTGGAGCGGGGATGTACCGTGTGTTCATCTTTGAGTCACGAGCCGATACTCTTCCTCTGGAAACTGGGTCGCTGCTTCTCCTTCAGGCTCTGGAAAGTTTATGTGTAAAGTGATGCCGCTTTTGTTTAGTTTATTGAAGATGCAGCAGTTGTTTATTTATTTAATTGAGCTTGCGTGATATTTGCTGGTTAGGTGGGAGATGGAGCCTGAGCTCATGGAGCTGGAATGATAATCACATCCCTCCTTCAGGAATGCTGTGCCCCCCCCCCACCTCTCTGTTTCTCTGTCTCTCTCTCTCTCTCTTTCTATATATGTCTCTCTCTATATATATATGTCTCTCTCTCTCTCTCTCTCTCTCTCTCTGTCTCTTTTTCTCTCTGTCTCTCTCTCTCTCTTTCTATATATGTCTCTCTCTATATATATATGTCTCTCTCTCTCTCTCTCTCTCTCTCTCTCTCTCTTTTTCTCTCTGTCTCTCTCTCTCTCTTTCTATATATGTCTCTCTCTATATAAATATGTCTCTTTCTCTCTCTCTCTCTCTCTTTCTATATATGTCTCTCTTTATATATATATGTCTCTCTCTGTCTCTCTCTCTCTCTGTCTCTCTCTCTCTCTCTCTTTCTATATATGTCTCTCTCTCTCTATATATATATATATGTCTCTCTCTATCTCTCTCTATGTCTCTCTCTGTGTGTCTGACACACAGACACACGCAGACACACGCACACACGTAGACACACGCAGACAGACACACACACACACACACTCTTTCAGACACACACACACACGCGTCTCTCTTTCACACAGACACGCACACACAGACAGACACACAGACACACACACACACACACACACACACACACAGACAAGCGCACACAGACAGACAGACACACACACACACACACACGCAGACACACACGCGCACACACAGACACACACGCGCACACAGACAGACAGACAGACACAGAGACAAACACACACACACACACAGACACACACACGCGCACACACACACACACACAGACACGCGCACACAGACACACAGACACACACACACACACACACACACACACACACACACACACACACACACACACACACACACACACACAGACACACAGAGAGAGACAGTTTTACGTGTTTATTGATTAGGGTAATTATCTCTCTCTCTGTGGTTGACCCGGGTCAGATGTATTAAATCGTATTAATAGATACAAGTTTTCATTTTAATAATGAATTAGTAAATGTTGAGATTGATCATGATGAGTAAATGCTGTTCCGTGTTGAGGTTTGGGGCTCAGGTTTAGGAGTTTGTGTGTGATCTAATGCTGAAGAAAGGCTGAACCCAAAAACACAACAGGAACTACAAACCAGTGACTCAAACTGAACAAATCCCACAGAGTCCGATTTCTGATCCAAACCAGGCCAAATACTCCCAGCGCTTCCTATTCCTGCCTTTGATGCCGTTTTTACTGTACTGATGCTTTTTCTTCCACATTTTCATGCCATTAAATATTGCATGCACTGCAAAAAAAATAATTATATCTTAGACCCTTATAAAGACCCTTAAATCACGATACATTTACTTCAGATGCAATCTTTGTCCTGTGAAAACAGCCTTTTGAAGACAGTCTCATGAAATGATTTTAATCTATTACTGCATTCATTTAATATCTCTATAGTCTTACACTCTAATAGATTTCGGAGGTCAAACCTTAATATTTGATGTTGCATTGAGAGTTTTTACTTAGAGAAATTAAAATGCAACTGTTAAAACATGTTTAGTTCATGTAATATAATTGAGCCAAATACATTTTTTCAATGCATTATATTTAATATTTTCATATTTTCAACAAAGTTTTGACCTGTAGGATCTTTTACAGTGCACTGTATATCTACACAACAATCACATTTGGCAATTTTTATCAGTCTATTTCTATTTATGCCAAAGTTAATACATTACAGAAATCCATTCATCAATTCAATCTTCCTCTTGCAAGGTTTCTGCAGGTCTTAAAAAGTCACATTTTTACAAATTAAAGTCCTAAACCAAAGCCAAAAGTCTTAAATTCCTAAAATTGTGGCATTAAATGTTGCATGCATTGCTAAAAATGATTTATTCTGTCCTCAGTATTTTTGCTTTGTATCCTAATATAAATATCTAAACATCCTTAAATCATGATCCATTTACTTGAGATGCAAACTGAAGTCATGAAGCCTTGTTCTCTGAGAAACGGAACAAAATGAAATGAGTTTTTGCTTAAAACAAGAACTAATATCTGTCAGTGGGGGATGAAAACCTGTTTAGGCTATCTTTATGAACCCAATAGCAGATATTTGCTCTTTTTTAACAATAAACTCCCTTCATTTTGATCAATTCATCAGAAAACAAGACTTATTGTCTGTCATGTTGCTTCTCAAGTAAATATATCCTGATTTAAGACATTTGCTCTGGAAACAAGACAAACACTGAGGAAGAACTGCTCTTTATTACACTTTAATAAAGTTGAGAAAACGTAAAAGTTTAAGGCAAGATTTGAGTTCTCTATAAACCGAAAACGAGTTGAGAAAACTCAAAAATCTCCTGAAGCTGTTTGCCTGAAACTTGTGCGTTTTCTCAACTTTAGCTTTTTGACAGCGTATACAGTAAAAGTTATTTCAGTGTATTTTTGGGGGAAATTGATTACAAAGGGGTGTAAATCTGTCGGGAGTTGTATTTTCAAACACTGCACTCGTTTACATTTAGAGAACATACTGATGTATTGCATTGAACTTTATTAAATTGGCCTTCATCACACCCTGCTGACGTAACGTGTGTTTCAGAGTTGTCTGCGCAGCGAGCGGGATTTCGAGAGCGTGGTGCTGATGAGACTCAGACAGGCTGAAGAGAGGAAGAGGCTGATCGAGGAGATGAAGAGGCGGGAGGAAGAGGACGAGACGGCGTGACTTTTTACCTCAATAAAGCCTTTTGATCAACATGTTATAGTGCTTTTCAGTTCAGATCAACTGTCAATTTGTAGTCTATCAATTATGAAATCAGTTCAGTCTAGCTCCTAGAAAGACAATAGTTTCATTCTAAAGTATAGAAATATGGGAATGAGAACAAGACCCTGGATTGAGTCGATGCAGAATGACATTGTTTGGACAAACAGATGATTATTATTAGGATTTGTGAAATATTTAGCATTTAAAGTGTGATTGTTTCTTTAAAATAAGTATTTTTTTATCGGTTGCATTGACTCGGAGTGATTTGCTGATGTTAAATCTCGCTGTAATGAACTGATTTGTCTGAGGGCTTGATCTCAATTGACACTTTTTATCTCATTAACTCTTTCTTGCAACTTCACGTTTATAGAATCTCACAATTCTGACTTTTTTATTACAATTATCAGTTTACGTCTTGATTCTGTTTGTTTGTTTCAAAAAATGTAATTGTGACTTTTTATTTCACAATTCTGTTTGTCACAACTTTATTTATAGCAATCCTTATTCTGAAAAACTTGAAAATTCTGAGATAAAAAGTCACAATTTTTTTATTGTGGTGGAAACATATATTTTTGTCCTAATAAAAGAAACATACACAATGTGCTTTAAAAAAAAAATCAAGCACTTCCTTTATTATGATGGAGTTTGAGATTTAATTTTCATCCATTATATTTTTTTGGTTTCTAAGAGCTTTTTATAATGCCATATTTGTCTTAGATTATGCATGTGACAGTGGACTTGTTTACTTTCTGTTAACTTTGTTTCTTGTGGCATCATCAGCCAATCCCATTAGTCACATGACATTTTCAGCTCAGCTGATTGGCTCAGTCTTCAGCGATGGCAGCAGGTAGGTTGCGTTCTTTCTTTGAGATGAAAGTGAATGCCAGTAGATCTCAAGGCAATCTAGACATCCGTTGTGACAGCCCAAAATGAAATGTCTTATTTTAAAAGCAGTGCAAACTGCCACATTTTCCTGAAATGCTATTCATTTGGAACAATGTGCACTAATTAATCAAGATACACATAGATCTATAGTGGACAAAAATATCCACGGTCAGAAAAATGTGAAGCTTGGGAGAACAGACTTAAGTTGGTCTCATTTTAAAGAAGACCAATGGCAGATTATTGTTGAAGTATAAAAGTGAAAAATATAGAGGTTTACGTTAATGAAAATTATTTATGTTTTATATAAAATACATATTTTATGAAACATGTTGAACTCTGCTAGAAAATCAAAGCCATAAATCTAAACCAGTTGTGTTCGTAATTTGAGGTTGATATCTGAAAAAATGAGCGTTCAGTAAGATTTGGTTTGGGCGCAGTAGCACATCATCTCCATTAGATGCAGCAAAGCTCTGCAGGAGCACACCGTGCTTTATGATTTACAGTAGAGTTTCTCTAATATTACAAGAACACACAAATAACCACACTCCGGCATCCACACACACACACACAATTTTATCTGCATTATTTATCCAAATGGCTCTAAAATACAGAAGCAGAAAACAGGAATAAAGCGAGTATTTGCTTTATAGGCCAAACTTTTAAAAAAATAGCCTTGCCAACAGAATGAAAGCCTATTAACAAACATTGCATAATTGTAGTTAAACGGCACTCTGATTGAAAACATCAGATTTAATGAGGACATTTTTGTCATTAAGGTCCCGAGAGGAACTATTTTTTTGTATAGTGTAAAATAGATTTATTAAAGGAAATGGGGGTGAAATAGTAAAATTCTAATAAAAATACACACCTGTGCCAAAGTGTATGCGGCTGGCAATAACACAGGTAAAATGCTGAGAACTGGAAAGGACAAAGATGTCTAAAAGGTCGCACAAGGGTTAAAGGTCAGGCTGGAGTTGATTTCCTGCACTTGTGCTGCTGGTTGTCTTCTGCATGTGTTTTGTGCACATCATCACTGCTGGGATTCATCGGCGTGTGTTCCTCTTGTCGTCTCCACATCCTCAAACCGCTGTGGTTCCAGTGAATCTCTTCTCTCCATCATTCTCTCCTCGCGGCCGTCACATGCTTCGGTTTACTTCTGTGGGCTTTTCAGCGGTGCACACCGAGTCCTGTTCACATTACAGCCGCGTCCTGAAGAAAGTCTTCACCTGGAGTCACCCCACAACTTCATTTCTCATTTCTATTTTTGCATTGAACATAAGTGGATTTCATTTCTGAAAAAATATATATGAATGTTTAGTAATGCATTATTTAATCAAATTAAGTTTGATTTTTAGCACTTCTTAGCAGGGTTATTAACTAAAAGTAAAATTAAAACAATTTTTTTATTGCTCTCTCTCTATATATATATATATATAGAGAGAGAGAGAGAGAGAGAGAGAGAGATGTGCTAAATAACTAAAACTGAAAATAAGATATTAATAAAAACTTCGATATATGAAAAACACTAACTACTAAAAATGGCCATAACACAACAAAACTACTAAAACTTCAACTAATTCTCTAAGTAATATAAATGAATTTGATTTATGAAAAAAAATCCACATTAGGATACAGTGCATCATTTACTCAAATCAAGTATGATTTTTGGCTATTCATAGCTGGATTATTATGGTTCACTAAAACTAAAACCATTAAAAAACATTGTTACTTGAAAAAAATTGAATAAATAAATATCATTATTTTAGCTAGTTGCCAAGGAAACATTTATCATTTATTTAGTTTAATTTGATGTACTAAAATAAGCCTCAAATAAAAATTATTAAAACAATATATAGACATAAAAAGTACTAAATGACAAAAACGGTATAAAATTATAATTAAATTAAATAAAAGGACAACAAACTAAAATTGAAATAGAAATTAATAAAAACTATATAGACACATAAAAAAACAATAACTACTAAAAATGACAAAAACACAACAAAATTACGAAACCTAAAATGCAAAGCAAAAATAAAGTGATTCAAAATAATCAAAACTATGAGTATCTCAGTGATGCTAAAATAACACTGTAGCTAAATACTGTACTCAGATTACAGTCATCTCCACATCCACAACACCGTAGCTAAATACTGTGTCAGATTACAGTAGACCAGTAGAATCTCTTCTAGACTCCATCTGTACTCTCCTCAGCGGCCTTAACACTGTAGCTAAATACTGTACGGTCAGATTACGTAGACTTAAATAACACTGTAGCTAAATACTGTACGTCAGATTACAGTAGACTTAAATAACAGTAGCTAAATACTGTACGGTCAGATTACAGTAGACACACCGTAGCTAAATACTGTACTCAGATTACAGTAGACTTAAATAAGCACTGTAGATTACAGTAGAAATACTGTACGGTCAGATTACAGTAGACTTAGAATAACACTGTACTGTACGGTCAGATTACAGTAGACTTAAATAACACTGTAGCTAAATACTGTACGGTCAGATTACAGTAGACTTAAATAACACTGTAGCTAAATACTGTACAGTCAGATTACAGTAGACTTAAATAAGTAGCTAAATACTGTACGGTAGATTACTTGACGTAGCTAAATACTGTACAGTCAGATTACAGTAGACTTAAATAACACTGTAGCTAAATACTGTACGTAAGATTACAGTAGACTTAAATAACACCTTAAATACTGTACATCAGATTACAGTAGACTAAATACTGTACGGTCAGATTACAGTAGACTTAAATAACACTGTAGCTAAATACTGTACGGTCAGATTACAGTAGACTTAAATAACACTGTAGCTAAATACTGTACGGTCAGATTACAGTAGACTAACACTAGCTAAATACTGTACGGTCAGATTACAGTAGATTACAGTAGACCGTTAAATAATCAGATTACAGTAGACTGTAGCTAAATACTGTACGGTACAGTAGATAAATAACAGTAGCTAAATACTACAATCAGATTACAGTAGACTTAAATAACACCGTAGCTAAATACTGTACGGTCAGATTACAGTAGACTTAAATAACACTGTAGCTAAATACTGTACGATAAGATTACAGTAGACTTAAATAACACTGTAGCTAAATACAAATACTAGTACGCTAAATATACGGTCAGATTACAGTAGACTTAAATAACACCGTAGCTAAATACTGTACGATCAGATTACAGTAGACTTAAATAACTAGCTAAATACTGTATCAGATTACAGTAGACCGCTGTAGCTAAATACTGTACGGTCAGATTACAGTAGACTTAAATAACACTGTAGCCAAGATTACAGTAGACTTAAATAACACTGTAGCCAAATACTGTACGATAAGATTACAGTAGACTTAAATAACACTGTAGCTAAATACTGTACAGTTAGATTACAGACTTGAACACATGCAGCACTTCTAAACCCTTTTCAACAGATCATACTTTATTTTCACACAAGCATACAGAAACAATATTAACATGTCTGGATTCAGTACACGGTAAACAAACTGTTCAAAACTATATAACAGTGTGATTGATTTTAAAAACTGATGTTTGATTGCAAAGCATTTATTCAAGATAACGTCAAGTTGAGATATAGTAATGCTACAGAACTTGATGAACCCTTAATGAACTCATTTATATTACTACAATCACAAACCAAAAACCATAAATCAGAGAAAGCACATTGATGATAATATTGCTAATTGAGACCGATTTGAAACACTGCACGCTTTGAGATTTGAATAGTCTGTAGTTTCATCTTCATGTGTTTGTGAGATCTCTTCACTAGAATACCCTTCTTCACCTGGTTTACCGTGTTTCCCTGCGGAGTCACAGCATGTTACTCGTCTCTTTATGGAGACACCAGACCAGCGTCTGACCGACTCCTGTCATGCTGACCACTCTGAACCCCATCTTATCCAGTTTGTCCAAGACGAGTCTCGGCGGTTCGTCCACGTGATACTCTGAGCTGTGACACACATCACAAACCATTCAGCTGAAGATGACGAGGCAATTCAGGGACACATATGCGTGCAAAGGAAAATGAAAAATAAATGTGCTTTTTGAAAAACAAAAATAATAATAAAAAAGAAGTGCTGAGAAAAAAAAAGAAGTTTTGCCAACCAAAATAAAGAATTGTGAAATATAAATACAGCAGAGCAAAAGCAATGATTTTGCAACACATATTTTCCATGGACATAGCTCCTAATTTATTTGTAATGCCACTTTTATTTTGCGATTTCAAAACCGTTTTTCCATTTGCACATCTCTATCACGAGCTCACACTACACTGAAACGCAAAATAAAAGTGGCATTACAAATAAATTAGGAGATATGGTTATAGAAAATATGTGTTGCAAAATCATTGCTTTTGCTCTGCTGTATTTATATTTTACAATTCTTTATTTTGGTTTGCAAAACTTATTTTAAGCTGGATTTACTCTCAGTTTGTTCGGTTTCTTCATGTCACTTCAAACAGACTGATGATGATCAGATCAGATCTCTGTGTGGAGATTATTACAATTAATGTAAAAAAATAATGTTTGGAAATGTAAACTGATATTTCCTACTGACACACTTCAGCAAAAGATAGAAATAACTGACTTCAAACCATGTTTAGCTGCTGAAAATACTAGTGCTCTAATCTTTTTGTCCATCACTGTATATGGAAACGATATATTTAGAGTGTTGATAGCTGGGATATGGTCATTGTGCTACTGTAGTTTTTTATATATACTGTATATCTGGAATGGACTAGTTTTGTCACGCAGACCTGGCAACCCTGGAAAGCAGAGCAGATGCTTTCAGTTTAGTGCACAGTACATTAACTAAATCATTGTTATTAAAAAGCGACAGTGGGCGCAGTAATGGGATCCCGATCTCAATACAGTCCTCTAGTTTACACAGTCCTGCATCATATCTGCTGAAAGAAAACCAAGTGTCTTACTAATCTTGTGCTGCTGATTCCACAAACAGTGTCTGTTTCGCTGGAGCGCGTCACACTTTCTCAGGAAATATGATGCGTTTTATAGCATTTCTGCTTTTGAGAATGATTTCTCTGGTCTTGTATTAAGCTTTAATCATCAGGAAAACACCACGAACACATGATTCCTGTCCGGATCTGAGCCAGATTACATCTCTTTGATCAATTCTCAGCCCATTTTCACAAGCATGACATTATTTGATGACTAATCCTGATTTGAAGGATAGAATTATGGCTATGACAGAAGACAATGCAAACACGAGCCTGATGTTTTCTGCTTCATCTGTGGGTGTTTTACTGCATCTAAACTGTGAACAAGCTTATTTGTAAAGTTCTGTGTCTTTAAATGGAGTATTTGAACATATTATTTCAGTTCTTTGTAGATTATAAGTTAAATTATGCATTTTGAATAGTTCAGACAGAAACCTGTCATGCTTGTATTATTTTGATAAGTGCATGAAAGCTGATGCACATATATCATTTAAAAATATATATTCTTATTTTGTGACACAACTGTATGTGCTGGAAAGATTTCATTGGTATTTTTGAACATCATATTAGGCCTTTTTGGCAAATCAGCAAAGCGGGAAGCTAATGTGTGGAGTTAACTTGAACTTATTTGTCTGAGAAATAACTTACAGCATATCAGATTGCCAAACACTTACAAGTTGTTTCCCAGCATGGTTGTTTTCCGGGCTCCGAGGTAGTTCATGATGGATGGATCTGAATATTCGTCACCGACCATTGTGGGCCCAGTCTCCTGAAAACAAACGTGCTTTGACCACTTCATATGATTTATCTTCATTTTCAACACTAGAACTGTTGGGATATCACTGCAAATGTCTTTTGTCAAGTGTTTTTCTTGTAAAATTAGTTTGTTTCTTCATCAGATTTGGAGAAATGTGTCTCTGCATCAGTGTCTCAGCAATGGATGTGAATGGGTGCCGTCAGAATGAGAGTCTGATAAAAACATCACAATAATCCACAGCACTCCAGTCCATCAGTTATCATCTGGAGAAGACAAAACCTCAAACAAATCCAGCATTAACACGATTTTAACTAAAGTATGAATCCATAATAACTCTTTCTCCAGTGAAAGTGTTCTGGTCTGAATCAGGAGAGAAATCTGCCAAAACAGCTCTAACCTTTAAAGCGTTTGTCTTCTCCAGATGATAACTGATGGACTGGAGTGGTGTGCATTATTGTGATGTTTTTATCAGCTGTTTGGACTCATTCATATAAATTTTGGATGGCGTGAGGGTGAGCACATTCATTTTTGGCTAAACTATTCCTTTAAGCATGACTCTAGAATGCACATATCTCACACTCTGGCACTAAAGCAGTTGTTATGTGGTGTAAGCTGTGGCATGAATCTGTCAACACTGAATGATTCACTTTCACTTTATGCTCCAGTCCAGGTCACACAGACAGGTGCACGAGCTACACTCGCACCACATGCAAACATCAAACTTCCTCGTTTAAATATAATGATCCATAACTCAAATCATGAGAAGTATAAAACGCACATAATGTCAAAACATGTCTTTGCATATGCAGGTTACTTATATAACATCAACAACTCCAATGCAGCATGCATGCACCTGTAATCCTCTAATGATCATAATATCATAATCACTGCTGTGCATGACGCTCATGCGCGCTCGCGTCAGTCTCGTGTTTCATACGCACCAGTCGGATCTGTGTGCTGATGAGGATGTACGGCATCCCGGCGGCAGAACTTCTACTTCCCAGCGGAATATCGAGGAGGGTCTCTCGGATGCGTCGCGTCTAGCTCCGCGCTGCGCTTGGCTCGTTAGTGCGCTCGCAGCGGAATGCGAAAACGCCCACCGCGCTCCACCAATCAGCGACAGCGAGCCGCTGGCGGAATGCGGAAACACCCAATCAGCGTCCTCCACATACGAACACGCTGTGGAGAGAGACGCTCCAGATTATGTAAATATTATCCATTTAACATTCTAGATAATTAAATATGATGGATGATAGAGAGTATTTCTGAACTTTCAAAACGTCCACTTCTTTAAATCTTTTTAAAGCGTTTTTTTCGAATGTTGAGGAAATATTCTATGTTACTATGTTGCACACTTTCTGGGAATTTTAGCGTTACTTTGTAACATTACGGTTACTTTGCATGTTCTCTGAACGTTCTGACGCAAGTAACATTTAAATAATGTGAGAAGTTCCAAGAATTATTGTGCTTACGTTTTGAGAACATTATGAAAGACTTGACAACTTTGAACGAACATTCTGTTAATATTAATAGAACATAATAGAAGATTCATAACCTCGAGAGAGCCTTCTTCACCTGTGTCTGTAATAAAAAGGATCAGTCAAACTCATGAGCATCATCATGCTCTCAGATATGACAGATGTTTGCTCAAGCAGAGAGAGACACTGATATACTGAGAGACGGATGAATACACAGTGACAACAATCTGACATTAAACTGCACACATGAATGATTATATCATTTGTTTATTAATCTTCTGCCTGCAAAGCCCATCCAAAATAAACCTTTCATTAAAAAGATATTTCATTAGTGCATAGAGAAGATGTGATATTATCTGTTATTGGAGTTTTGATCTGAACACACTCAGACATTGACTTAGCTCATTTGCAAGGTTCATGTTGTTAGAAGGCTTTGATTTCTTTTCAACCGTGCTGGTGGGTCTTTCATTTCCTTTAGGCAGAATGACTAATTTCCTTCTAAGCAGTTGTAATCGTTGTAATATGAGGTTGTAGTCTCTGAGGAAATGAAGTCCCAACAGCAGCAGGAGCTCGATAAGATCAGTAATAACTGCAGTTAAACACAACGCCTTCATCTGTGCTGGATTTACATGAGCTGTGATCAGTGTGATACTGTAACTCACACTAATACAGAAACACGCTTTACACCTGGAGCCATGCCTGCATTACACAGTGCACGTCTAAGACAGTGGATATTTCTATTATACACTCTATACTGGTTTGGGGAAATTCTTTGGGAAAAATAAATAATTACAACTTTTTATCTAACAATCTGGACATTCTGAAAAAAAAGTATTCTCTGAGTTTTGAGTTTATGTCTTGCAGTTCATTTTTTCCTCATATATTGAGGTCACTATAATTTTTTTCTTGTAATTCTAATTTGATATCTCACAATTCTGACTTTTTCTGAATTCTGATTTTATTTATCATAATTCTGAAATTTTTTGTGTAATTCTGAATTTATTTCTGGTAATTCTGACTTTTTTCTTGTAACTCTGATTTTATTTATCAACATTCTGATATTTTTCTCGCAATTCTGACTTTCTTTCTTGTAATTGTAACATTTTTTATTCTTGTATATTCTTGTAAAAGTTAATTTTTCACAATTCTGAGTTTATTTATTGTAATTACGAGTTTATTTCTTCTGACATTTTTCTTATAATTATGAGTTTATTTCTCGCAATGCTGACTTTTTTTGATTATAAATCTTGCAATTCTTTACTTACTTTACTTTACTTTACTTTATTGTTTATTTTTTGCACAATTAAAAGTATTGCGCCAGAGTTAGCTTATAAAAGTTAATTTTTTACAATTCTGAGTTTATTTATTGTAATTACGAGTTTATTTCTCGCAAATCTGACATTTTTCTTTTAATTATGAGTTTATTTCTCGCAATGCTGACTTTTTTCTAACTATAAATCTTGCAATTCTGAATTTGTTTCTGAAGCCTGAGTTTATTTCTCACAACTATGTTTTTCTTGTTATTCTGAGTTTGTTTCAATACTTTTTTTCTGACTTAAAAGCTCAGAATGTTGAATTTTTTCTTGTAATTCTGATTTAATTTCTCACAATTCTGACGTTTTTCTTGTAATTTGATTACTTGTGAGTTTACATCTCACATTCTGTTGTTTTGTTTTCCTCATGGAGTAAAAAACTAAAACGGTAACTCCAAATTCTCAACTTGGAATGAAATGTTTATCTTGAATGTCTTATTAATTTAAAATTCATCAGCGTTTTGTATGAAATATACATTTAGCAGGTCTGTTGGGTGTGTGCAGACTAACAGGTTGGCTTTTGTGAACATGTTAAGTGTGTTATTCTGAAAAGGTATCTGTGGGCGTGGCCTGTGGGGGCGTGGCCTGTGGGTAATGAGGAAACCAATCACTGAGCCTCACTGATCAATGACATTATTATTCTCAACAACTAGCAGCTGCATCAGTGTGAAGAGCTTTAAAAACACACATGGAGGGTTTGAGTTGTGGAAATGCTGCATGAGCGCTGGTGCTTCACTGCTGTATTTCCCCTCTTCTTTTATTTTGCATTGTTTGTCCTTCATGTTTGTTTCTTTCTCTTTTTGTTTTGGCACTTTCAGTTTTATTCTGCATGTGTAGTGTACAATATAGAAACAGTGTATTAATCCACCATAAGCTTCAACCTCAGGGAACACAATGCTTGAAAGCAAAACTATATTGATTTAAACCAGTTTAGTTTTCTGCTAAGTAAAGAAAACAGGAAAGTGCAGAGCGAGTCCAAAATGCTTTTTCTGTAACCGCTGTCATGCCAAAAACATGTTCCTGGAGTTCCACCAACTTCCTGTGTGTCCCGCAGTGACTTCCTGCCCGTGTCTCTGGGTTGTTTTATTAAGTGAGGTCAGCATCGCCGTAGTTCAGGTGATTCGGGGTCGGTTCCTCTGGAAGCGCTTTAGAGCCGGAGCAAAGGTCGTCTCCTGATCTTCACTCCACAGATTCTTTTTCAAGCCTTTTCTTTGGGATTTATTTATAACTATCATTTCATATCATTTCTCAACATTGGTTGAGAAAGCATGCTTTATTAAGCAGCCGTATCTCAGGACAATGCCTTACATTAAATGTAGAAGGATTGCCCAATTATTTTAGATTATTTCTAAGTTTGTGGGTTTGATGGATTTGTATTTATTGATTATTATTGTGCATGTTGCTTGTGGAGACTTGATGTGTAGTAGTGATATTTTAGTATCATTGAAATACTATTATAGTTTATTCTTCATATTTTGAATCAGGTGTTCTATCTTTATGTGAAATTTAGTTACATTTGTTGTAATTTTGTTGTGTGCTTTTGTCATTTTTTTTGTAGTTCTTTTTTTATGTAAACTTTTTTTTATATCTATGTAATTTTATTGATAATAATTTAGTTAAACTACTGTAAAGTAATATGAGAAACTAGCTGAAGTCTTTTAAAATATATTTTTAATATTTTATATCATATCTGTTAACATTCCCCCCCCCCCCCCCCCCCCCCCCCCCCCCCCCCCCCCCCCCCCCCCCCCCATACTAAGTAATATACTGAAACAAATATACCAGCCCTGATTTATACGGGCTCAGAATCAGTTTGAATCATTCTCTCCTGAATTGAAAGGAAAAGCTGCTTTACACTTTCTGAGGAAGGAAAAGAGTCGCATTTACCCGCGTTGACTGATTCATATAACACACACACACCCTTAACACAGTCTTTTGAGACTCATTTCTGCTCTTTTGAAAAACTTTATTAACTAATTATGAATTTCTGCAAAATGATATTACTCTGCAAAGGTTTAAAAAAATGCACACCTTTAAAAAATGATTCTTCAAGCTTGAAACAGATTATTGGAGTATTGTTTAGCAAGAAAATGCTATTTCAGTCTTCAAAATGTCATGTCTAATTTTATGTTCTTTCAGTTTCTTTGTATTCTTTGTGTGAAAATTGTGAAAATTTCGTTCAGATGACTGACTTACATGAACGTGTGTGTTTTCATATCAAACGAGAACAATAAATCTGTAAATCATGAACAAAACATCATTTTTTGTTGGTTATTACAAGGACGACTCTTTTATTGAATAAAACAACTTTTGGTTGTTTTTAGTTGGTTTGTTCTGTATTTTATTGAATAAACATCACTTTTGGTTGTTTTTAGTTGGTTTGTTTTGTATTTTATTGAATAAACATCACTTTTGGTTGTTTTTAGTTGGTTTGTTCTGTACTTTATTGAATAAAACATCACTTTGGTTGTTTTTAGTTGGTTTTGTTTGTATTTTATTGAATAAAACATCACTTTTGGTTGTTTTTAGTTGGTTGTGTTCTTATTTTTTATTTGAATACAAATCATCACTTTTGGTGTTTTTAGTTGGGTTGTTCTGTATTTTATTGAATAAAACATCACTTTTGGTTGTTTTTAGTTGGTTTGTTCTTTATTTTATTGAATAAAACATCACTTTTGGTAGTTTTTAGTTGGTTTGTTCTGTATTTTATTGAATAAAACATCACTTTTGGTTGTTTTTAGTTGGTTTGTTTTGTATTTTATTGAATAAAACATCACTTTTGGTTGTTTTTAGTTGGTTTGTTTTGTATTTTATTGAATAAAAGGTAACTTTTGGTTGTTTTTAGTTGGTTTGTTCTGTATTTTATTGAATAAACATCACTTTTGGTTGTTTTTAGTTGGTTTCTTTTGTATTCTATTGAATAAACATCACTTTTGGTAGTTTTAAGTTGGTTTGTTTTGTATTTTATTGAATAAACATCACTTTTGGTAGTTTTAAGTTGGTTTGTTTTGTATTTTATTGAATAAACATCACTTTTGTTAGTTGTAAGTTGGTTTGTTTTGTATTTTATTGAATAAACATCACTTTTGGTAGTTTTAAGTTGGTTTGTTTTGTATTTTATTGAATAAACATCACTTTTGGTTGTTTTTAGTTGGTTTGTTCTGTACTTTATTGAATAAAACATCACTTTTGGTAGTTTTTAGTTGGTTTGTTCTGTATTTTATTGAATAAAACCACTTTTGGTAGTTTTAAGTTGGTTTGTTTTGTATTTTATTGAAAAAACTTCACTTTTGGTTGTTTTTAGTTGGTTTGTTTTGTATTTTATTGAAAAAACATCACTTTTGGTTGTTTTTAGTTGGTTTGTTTGGTATTTTATTGAATAAAACATAACTTTTGGTTGTTTTTAGTTGGTTTGTTCTGTACTTTATTGAATAAAACATCACTTTTGGTTGTTTTTAGTTGGTTTGTTCTGTATTTTATTGAATAAAACCACTTTTGGTAGTTTTAAGTTGGTTTGTTTTGTATTTTATTGAAAAAACATCACTTTTGGTTGTTTTTAGTTGGTTTGTTTTGTATTTTATTGAAAAAACATCACTTTTGGTTGTTTTTAGTTGGTTTGTTCTGTACTTTATTGAATAAACATCACTTTTGGTTGTTTTTAGTTGGTTTGTTTTGTATTTTATTGAAAAAACATCACTTTTGGTTGTTTTTAGTTGGTTTGTTTTGTATTTTATTGAATAAAACATCACTTTTGGTAGTTTTTAGTTGGTTTGTTCTGTATTTTATTGAATAAACATCACTTTTGGTTGTTTTAGTTGGTTTGTTCTGTATTTTATTGAATAAAACATCACTTTTGGTAGTTTTTAGTTGGTTTGTTCTGTATTTTATTGAATAAACATCACTTTTGGTAGTTTTTAGTTGGTTTGTTCTGTACTTTATTGAATAAAACATCACTTTTGGTTGTTTGTAGTTGGTTTGTTCTGTACTTTATTGAATAAACATCACTTTTGGTTGTTTGTAGTTGGTTTGTTCTGTATTTTATTGAATAAACATCACTTTTGGTAGTTTTTAGTTGGTTTGTTTTGTATTTTATTGAATAAACATCACTTTTGGTTGTTTTTAGTTGGTTTGTTCTGTATTTTATTGAATAAACATCACTTTTGGTAGTTTTAAGTTGGTTTGTTTTGTATTTTATTGAATAAACATCACTTTTGTTAGTTGTAAGTTGGTTTGTTTTGTATTTTATTGAATAAACATCACTTTTGGTAGTTTTAAGTTGGTTTGTTTTGTATTTTATTGAATAAACATCACTTTTGGTTGTTTTTAGTTGGTTTGTTCTGTACTTTATTGAATAAAACATCACTTTTGGTAGTTTTTAGTTGGTTTGTTCTGTATTTTATTGAATAAAACCACTTTTGGTAGTTTTAAGTTGGTTTGTTTTGTATTTTATTGAAAAAACTTCACTTTTGGTTGTTTTTAGTTGGTTTGTTCTGTATTTTATTGAATAAACATCACTTTTGGTTGTTTTTAGTTGGTTTGTTTGGTATTTTATTGAATAAAACATAACTTTTGGTTGTTTTTAGTTGGTTTGTTCTGTACTTTATTGAATAAAACATCACTTTTGGTTGTTTTTAGTTGGTTTGTTCTGTATTTTATTGAATAAAACCACTTTTGGTAGTTTTAAGTTGGTTTGTTTTGTATTTTATTGAAAAAAAAACATCACTTTTGGTTGTTTTTAGTTGGTTTGTTTTGTATTTTATTGAAAAAACATCACTTTTGGTTGTTTTAGTTGGTTTGTTCTGTTACTGTAAATATTGAATAAACATCACTTTTTGGTTGGTTAGTTGGTTTGTTTTGTATTTTATTGAAAAAAATACATCACGGTTGGTTGTTTTTAGTTGGTTGTTTTGTATTTTATTGAATAAAACATCACTTTTGGTAGTTTTTAGTTGGTTTGTTCTGTATTTTATTGAATAAACATCACTTTTGGTTGTTTTAGTTGGTTTGTTCTGTATTTTATTGAATAAAACATCACTTTTGGTAGTTTTTAGTTGGGTTGTTCTGTATTTTATTGAATAAACATCACTTTTGGTAGTTTTAGTTGGTTTGTTCTGTACTTTATTGAATAAAACATCACTTTTGGTTGTTTGTAGTTGGTTTGTTCTGTACTTTATTGAATAAACATCACTTTTGGTTGTTTGTAGTTGGTTTGTTCTGTATTTTATTGAATAAACATCACTTTTGGTAGTTTTTAGTTGGTTTTGTTTTGTATTTTATTGAATAAACATCACTTTTGGTTGTTTTTAGTTGGTTTGTTCTGTTATTTATTGAATAATAAACATCACTTTTGGGTTGTTTTTAGTTGGTTTGTTCTGTATTTTATTGAATAAACATCACTTTTGGTAGTTTTAAGTTGGTTTGTTCTGTATTTTATTGAATAAACATCACTTTTGGTAGTTTTTAGTTGGTTTGTTCTGTATTTTATTAAATAAAACATCCCATTTGGTAGTTTTTAGTTGGTTTGTTCTGTACTTTATTGAATAAACATCACTTTTGGTAGTTTTAAGTTGGTTTGTTCTTTATTTTATTGAAAAAACATCACTTTTGGTTGTTTTTAGTTGGTTTGTTTTGTATTTTATTGAATAAACATCACTTTTGGTTGTTTTTAGTTGGTTTGTTCTGTATTTTATTGAATAAACATCACTTTTGGTAGTTTTAAGTTGGTTTGTTTTGTATTTAATTGAATAAAACATCACTTTTGGTAGTTTTTAGTTGGTTTGTTCTGTATTTTATTGAATAAACATCACTTTTGGTTGTTTTAGTTGGTTTGTTCTGTACTTTATTGAATATGACTTACATGAACGTGTGTTGTTTTCATATCAAACGAGAACAATAAATCTGTAAATCATGAACAAAACATCATTTTTGTTGGTTATTACAAGGACGACTCCGTATTTTATTGAATAAAACATCACTTTTGTTTTGTATTCTATTGAATAAAACATCACTTTTGGTAGTTTTAAGTTGGTTTGTTTTGTATTTTATTGAATAAAACATCACTTTTGGTAGTTTTTAGTTGGTTTGTTCTGTATTTTATTGAATAAACATCACTTTTGGTAGTTTTTAGTTTGTTTGTTCTGTATTTTATTGAATAAAACATTACTTTTGGTAATTTGTAGTTGGTTTGTTCTGTATTTTATTGAATAAAACATCACTTTTGGTTGTTTTTATTTGGTTTGTTCTGTATTTTATTGAATAAACATCACTTTTGGTTGTTTTTAGTTGGTTTGTTTTGTATTCTATTGAATAAAACATCACTTTTGGTAGTTTTTAGTTGGTTTGTTCTGTATTTTATTGAATAAACATCACTTTGGTTGTTTTTAGTTGGTTTGTTCTGTATTTTATTGAATAAAATAACACTTTTTGGTTGTTTTTAGTTGGTTTGTTCTGTATTTTATTGAATAAACATCACTTTTGGTAGTTTTTAGTTGGTTTGTTCTGTATTTTATTGAATAAAACATCACTTTGGTTGTTTTTAGTTGGTTTGTTCTGTATTTTATTTAATAAACATCACTTTTGGTTGTTTTTAGTTGGTTTGTTCTGTATTTTATTGAATAAACATCACTTTTGGTAGTTTTTAGTTGGTTTGTTCTGTATTTTATTGAATAAAACATCACTTTGGTTGTTTTTAGTTGGTTTGTTCTGTATTTTATTGAATAAACATCACTTTTGGTTGTTTTTAGTTGGTTTGTTTTGTATTTTATTGAATAAAACATCACTTTTGGTAGTTTTTAGTTGGTTTGTTCTGTATTTTATTGAATAAAACATCACTTTGGTTGTTTAGTTGGTTTGTTCTGTATTTTATTGAAATAAACATCACTTTTGGTTGTTTTTAGTTGGTTTGTTTTGTATTCTATTGAATAAAACATCACTTTTGGTAGTTTTTAGTTGGTTTGTTCTGTATTTTATTGAATAAAACATCACTTTGGTTGTTTTTAGTTGGTTTGTTCTGTATTTTATTGAATAAACATCACTTTTGGTTGTTTTTAGTTGGTTTGTTTTGTATTTTATTGAATAAACATCACTTTTGGTTGTTTTTAGTTGGTTTGTTTTGTATTTTATTGAATAAAACATCACTTTTGGTTGTTTTTAGTTGGTTTGTTCTGTAGTTTATTGAATAAAACATCACTTTTGGTAGTTTTTAGTTGGTTTGTTCTGTATTTTATTGAATAAACATCACTTTTGGTTGTTTTTAGTTGGTTTGTTTTGTATTCTATTGAATAAAACATCACTTTTGGTAGTTTTTAGTTGGTTTGTTCTGTATTCTATTGAATAAAACATCACTTTTGGTAATTTGTAGTTGGTTTGTTCTGTATTTTATTGAATAAAACATCACTTTTGGTTGTTTTTAGTTGGTTTGTTCTGTATTTTATTGAATAAACATCTTTTGGTTGTTTTTAGTTGGTTTGTTTTGTATTCTATTGAATAAAACATCACTTTTGGTTGTTTTTAGTTGGTTTGTTCTGTATTTTATTGAATAAAACATCACTTTTGGTAGTTTTAAGTTGGTTTGTTTTGTATTTTATTGAATAAAACATCACTTTTGGTTGTTTTTAGTTAGTTTGTTTTGTATTTTATGGAATAAAACATCACTTTTGGTTGTTTTTAGTTGGTTTGTTCTGTATTTTATTGAATAAACATCACTTTTGGTTGTTTTTAGTTGGTTTGTTCTGTATTTTATTGAATAAAACATCACTTTTGGTTGTTTTTAGTTGGTTTGTTCTGTATTTTATTGAATAAACATCACTTTTGGTTGTTTTTAGTTGGTTTGTTTTGTATTCTATTGAACAAAACATCTTTTGGTAGTTTTTAGTTGGTTTGTTCTGTATTTTATTAAATAAAACATCCCATTGGTAGTTTTTAGTTGGTATTGTTCTGTATTTTATTGAATAAAAATCACTTTTGGTAGTTTTTAGTTGGTTTGTTCTGTTGTTATTTATTAAATAAAACATCATTTTTGGTTGTTTTAGTTGGTTTGTTTTGTATTTTATTGAATAAAACATCACTTTTGTTGTTTTTAGTTGGTTTTGTTTGTTTTTATTGAATAAAACATCACTTTTGGTTGTTTTTAGTTGGTTTGTTCTGTATTTTATTGAATAAACATCACTTTTGGTTGTTTTTTAGTTGGTTTTGTTCTGTACTTTATTGAATAAAACCTCACTTTTGGTAGGTTTTTAGTTGGTTTGTTCTGTATTTTATTGAATAAAACATCACTTTTGGTTGTTTTTAGTTGGTTTGTTCTGTACTTCATTGAATAAAACCTCACTTTTGGTAGTTTTTAGTTGGTTTGTTTTGTATTATATTGAATAAAACATCACTTTTGGTTGTTTTTAGTTGGTTTGTTTTGTATTTTATTGAATAAACATCACTTTTGGTAGTTTTTAGTTGGTTTGTTCTGTACTTTATTGAATAAAACATAACTTTTGGTAGTTTTTAGTTGGTTTGTTCTGTACTTTATTGAATAAAACATCACTTTTGGTAGTTTTTAGTTGGTTTGTTCTTTATTTTATTGAATACAACATCACTTTTGGTTGTTTTTAGTTGGTTTGTTCTGTATTTTATTGAATAAACATCACTTTTGGTTGTTTTTTAGTTGGTTTGTTCTGTAGTTTATTGAATAAAACATCACTTTTGGTTGTTTTAGTTGGTTTGTTTTGTATTTTATTTAGGGGTGGGCATAGATTAATTTTTTTAATCTAGATTAATCTAGATTAATTTTGGAATTAATCTAGATTAATCTAGATTAAAATGGCTCATTTGAATTCTGCCGAAGGCATTCAGAATATGTGTGCTACCAAATAATGACTAAAGTAAGTCTTTGAGAACGGGTTTCTCAAGCCAGGTGGCGCATTAGACCAGGGGCTCATCTCCTGTTTCCAAATACATCACAAACTGCTTGAGAAAGCTGTTCTACTATGATAATTGGTGATGAAAATAAACTATGTTCAATAAGATGTACTTGTGTTTACTAACTGTTTATTCAGTTAAACATGAATTTTGAACTGTAGGCCTACATAAGAGGTCGTGATGAACTGTTTACAGTTTCCATTGGGAAGCTTCTTAAAAATAAATTTTCCCTGAAGCAAACCGGCGGATTCATAGCTGCATCCATGTTAGCACGTCACGTCTGATGTGGTAATTTCACAGTAACGTTAGGCATACACACAGGTTCGAAGCAGAGGGTGACACGGGAGTGAATTCTCAAGTTCACATGAGACCTAGAGCGCATCCTGTTTGCTTAAAAGCGCAACGTTTCGTTGTTATTCTGAGTGCACACAAATAAACGTAGAGTCTTTACAGATTCGAAAGATGTATTAGGCTACTTTTATCTGTATGACCAAAAATTACGGAGATGTAAGAGCAAGTGAGCGCACCGGAGCCTGTCCTGCGCAAACGCGCGTCCACACAAACACTTCAATAGCGCACATTTCTCTAGGTTAACATCATATTTAGCGGCCATGTAAAGTTGCTACTACATACATCTTTCAGATGAAAAGCCATGTTTGAGGTTGATGAATGATAGGTGAGCGTTTGGATGTCCTGTCCGATTGTATTACCACTTAGACCAGCCGTTAACAATCTGTCCATCACGGACTGCGAGCCTCTAGTTCGAAGACTCGTTCTCGCCCCCTACAGTGCAATTCGGCTAGGTATAAATCCGCGCTAAAATATCAGGGTTGAAAGTCATCATAGTGCGTAGTATTGACCCAGCTCCCAACCCAACTTTGAGAATAGATTAACGGCGATATTTTTTTTATCGCCGATAAGAGTCTCGCGTTAACGCAGCAGTTAACGCCGGATAACGGCCCCATCACTAATTTTATTGATTAAACATCACTTTTGGTGTTTTTATTTGGTTTGTTTGGTATTTTATTGAATAAACATCACTTTTGGTTGTTTTTAGTTGGTTTGTTCTGTATTTTATTGAATAAAACATCACTTTTGGTTGTTTTTTGGTTTGTTTGTTTTATTGTTTTGTTGTTTGTTCTGTATTTTATTGAATAAAACATCACTTTCTGGTTTGTTTTTTAGTTGGTTTGTTCTGTATTTTATTGAATAAAACATCACATTTGGTTGTTTTAAGTTGGTTTTGTTCTGTATTTTATTGAATAAAACATCACTTTT